>CM031244.1:368970577-369570577 GCA_018340775.1 Taxus wallichiana var. yunnanensis | reverse complement strand
TCATCCAGGCAAGATATTTGGAAATATGACTATCTAATCTTAATGGCAGCTACTAAGTAAGCAGTTGGATTATCATGAACCATGGTAAGGTTATGATAATAAGATACATCTATGCTATGGTTGTTTTGTAAAATTTATGTTATACTAACTCATAACAAAGATATGAGAATCTAATATTTGTTTCATAGTGAAATCAACATTAAGTCATATACATTGATGACACATAGAAGCAATAAAAGGAAGGGCTATGGTAGTCTAATATGAAAACATACTGAGTACGGTCCCACTATTTGGAAATTTCTTAATTATGGTAAATTGTATTATGAAACATTTTTTATCAAGGGAATGAAATGTTTTTATTTAGGGATGTCACATGATGCATCATTATGAACATATAAGCATGTTAGATACAATAGAAGTAAGAAAGGAACATGTGTACTAGGTTAAAAAGAACAAGCATTTGAATCTCATCCCTAGTCAACAACATAATTATCTCTAAAAAGAATTAGAGAGTGGTATTTTAAAAGGATATGACTGGGAAAGGTATATGGGTATGTTGTTCTTTAAAACTATCATGCTAGACACCCCAAATATATCTTATTTGTTGGAGATAGTAAAATAAATGAATACTATTTACTGAGCTGCAATTAGGTAAAGGAATGTGCTTAAAATGAAAGGATAGTTGACATTAATAGCCTATGGCACCTGATTCTAGGAAGGAATCATACCTAATTACCTAGCTTTATATAAGTTCATATCCCTAGAATATGAAATAAGAAGCATTGGCCTAAATGTTAAAGTGGGACGGTGTTTAAAATGGTAATAATAGTCATTGACCCTGATAGTATTGTTTCCATCAATGGTTAACATAGGTATGAGATATTAAAGGTAATTAAAATGTTATAGAGATTGGGGATCCATGGATCAACTCAATCTTGACCTAAGGTATGACCCATTCATGGAGAAGTTGTTGTAAGTCCTAGGTTGTTCTATAATGATTACCATAAAAATGTTAAACACCATGCACTAATATGGGGATCTAGGTAGGTGAACTCACTACATATACTACATATTCATATTTCTATCAGTGTCAATTGACATTATTAGGATACTTCCGTTTAGCATCTGTAATGAGTTGTCTCATCAAGAGATTGGTTGGTAGCATGGTGTTGTGTTAAGTACAAACCTTGATAGAGTTATAAGATAGGTTGGACCTCCTGGGTATGCATCCTTATATAAACCTATGATGGCTATAGGTAGATATGTGGGTGAGTAACAAGGGAAATGTTACAAGAACACTTTTATTCCCATAGGTATCACAGGATGACATAGAGGTGCGTATTCATGTAGGTTAAACTAGTTTGTACCTCATTTAAGGCTTGTAGCTGTTTACAACATGAACATTTATGAATCCATATAACTGAATAAGTGACTAAGGAGAAATGAAAAATTTCCATATGATGAGTGTGCCATCATGGAATGGAGCATGGTATACATGACTCAGAAACTTTGTGCAAAGTGGTGTAAGCTACTAATTACATTATCAAGATTTACCCTTTAATCTAAGCTGTTTGATCCTCTGTGGATTCCATAGGTGGAACCCAGGTAGACACTTAAGAGCCTTCACTTATATATCATCCCTTGACAAAGGAGAACCAAAGGACACAGTTCATGTAAGGGCTCATATAGAGCATTGAGGGAGAATGAGTAGGTTTAGTATTCTCTCATACAATTGCACATGGTTCATGACAGTTATCGGAAATGGATTGCATTAAGGTTTATGTAGATTTAAATATATGGGTATTTAAATCAGCTGCATAAAGTTAAATAATAAAAATTTCTAGAGACAAAGTGACAAAAAGTGGATGCTAGATTTTGGAATCATTTGTCCCATGCAAAATAGAGGAAAATGATGCGAGAGAGAGGGAAAGATGGAAAGTGTCCAGATGGAATGGAAAGTTGAGTTAGTGAGACGAATGGTGGGTGATTGGTAGTTTAAAGGTGGTCCATGAGATTAGATTGGGTGATTTTATTGGTTGGAGGTGAGGTGATAGATTGGTGATGGCGAGGGCCGAGAGGGATCGAGTGGGCCACCGGTATAGTGGTCGACATGCCACCATGGTGACGATTGACAGCAGTGATGAGGTAAGTGTCAAACCCTTTCTATGTTTTTGAGATAGATTAGGTGAGGGGTAGAGTGGTGAAAAATTAGGTTTTTGGGGGGCATATGAAATTTGAAAATTGGGAGAGTGAATTGGATAGAATAGGAGCAGGGAAAGAGGTAAGTTGGTGAATAGGTGGTGGGATGGGGTTGAGGGCAAGTGTAGGTGAGAATGGTTGGGTAGAAGGTTCACGAGAGGAATTTTTTTCGAGAGGGAGGGTTTGGTGGTTGCGGTTTTCTATGCGATAGTGACCAAGCATCGGTCGGTGTTAATCAAGCGTTATTAGGGTTAAACTGATATTGGTCATTAAAGAGGTGACTGATTCCCGTTTAAGGGTGACTGAGGTGGGTTAGAGATAATCAACACCAATTGGGTTTTGGAGAAAAGGGGGCGAATGGGGCTAGGTCGAGTGAGTGAGATAGGGAAGGGTAGAATAGGGTGTGTTGGTGAAAAACCTAGTGTAGGTGGGTGGTAAAAATGGGTATGTGGAAATGATAGTGGGTGAGGGTGGGTGGGTTGGGGAGAGAAAAGGTGATAGGAAGGTAGGTTGGGAAGACAAAATGAGGTGAGATAGTGGGTATAAGTGAGGTGTCATGGCTAAGTATGGGTATGACAATGGTAAAGTAATTTGATGTTTGTATGGGATGCGGGGAGAGATCAGTTGAGGATGAGAGATAGGGTGCTACCCCGCTTCTTGAGGGTGTAAGGCACGGTGACAGATTGAGGAGTGGTGGCATGTGGAGGAGGTGGGCTTGATTTGGGTCCGACGCTATAAGCATGTAGTCCGACAACCACTTCGATGGTCTCTCTCATCAATAGATGGGATTCAATGACCAACATGTTCCACCTACTGACGAGTGAGATGATAGGTACCCTAGAGGATGTGTTTAGGATCCTATAATTACCGATATTGGGGACCTAGGTGTAATAGATCTCCTCTAAGGCCTTGAAAGAGTTGATGATGATAGTGTGTTGGGAGGGACTGGTAGACATGACGTTCCATAGCCTCAGCTTGAGTTACAGGGGGATGTACCTCACTTGTTTAGAGGAGACAAGGCTAGTTATTTTATTGATGGAGGTAGTGTGTTTTTTTGCACTACCAGATATAGAGGGTGGGAGGTTTCCCAGATCCCTGATGGGGGTACTATATGACATGGTGATGGATCATACATTTTTTTCCTTGGTGCCATCATTATTGGTACAGATTATATAGAGAGCTCACGGGTGTATAGGTGTCTACGCAGGTTTAGCCTATGTTGCACCTTTTTACTACACTTTTGGGACTATGAGCACATAGTTTGTGTGCACCTAGTGGGTATGCCCGAGAAGATGTATTTCTACTAAGATTGGTGTCGGTGGGGTACATGAAATGGTTACCTATTATTGGAGAGTGGCAATCAAACAGGGCTACACATGATGTAGCATACTACAGGTGTCTATTGGAGGGATTGTCTAGAGTGGACATCATATGGAGACCATATGTGGGTTATCCCTCATATAGGTAGATGCATGATGAGCTAGATGGCCTTCAACTACTGAGATGGATATAGGGGTGTTTTGTTGGGGAGCACGAGATGATCCCAGTTGACAAGGTTAGAGGAAGTTTGGATTGCGACAGACATACCTCTACCCTTCTTGCGACAAGAGAAATGACGTGGAGAGGCCATTTCCTCTATCACAACCGACAGTGCCCATAGGGTAGGAGGAGCAGATGGTAGACCTGGTAGATCAATGATGCTGGAGTGTAAAAAAGATATAAATAGTGGTGGGTGGCTCATTTACGAGCAGTACCACCCATGCTAGGGCAGCCGGATTTAGCCATGATCATGGTGTAGAGAGACACCCTACAGGGTAGGTGGTGACCTTGATTACCTAGTTGGGTATGGTGCAGGGATAGTTAGCTAGTTTAGAGGTGGAGGTGGTTGAGTTACATGCACAAGTGGCTATTCTTTAGGCCCAGATGGCCTAAGGTGGGGATGGAGATGGAGATGGTGATGATGGTCAAGTGGCTGCCCTACAAGCATAGGTGATAGGGTTATAGGGCCACTGGACATGACACAAACATATATTAGGGCTTTATAGGCCTAGGTATAGGAACAAGGGTAGGGACCGATGGCACCACCATAGGCACCGGGATAGGGTCCCATTTCAGAAGTAGGGGTGGGACAGGTTCCACACGACAAGTATAGGGTTAGAGGCTAATGGGGCCACCATAAACAGAACCTATATCCAGGTTGCGGGAGGTGAGAGATGAGGCCTGGTACTATCAAGACTAGATAATGGTGGCAGGGATAAATTATCTATCGTATGCGAGTACAAGGAACAACAAGCCTATAGTGATATGCATGCCGCCCCCTCTCTATATATCTTCAATCGGCCCGAACTCGGGGGGCAGTGGTTCACTACGCCCATATATATAGATAGGGCGCCCATATATATAGATAGGGCAACTCGAAATATGAACTATCTGCCCATATGGATGGGGGCGGCTGCGGCTTACTCCATCGGCTAGGGGTGATTGATGATCATGCACCCATAACATGGAGAGCAAAGGGGCCCATCGATCCCCAAGACATGGTCGAGTGATGCCACCAATTCACGAAGGCCGTTCAAGTTTATGTATTAGTAGGGACCTAGCCACACCCATGATGGGTGGGGGATGTTAGTAGATCACCAAATAGGGGCCGAGGAGGCAAAGGGGACATGTGAGAAAAATACGGAGGATGTCTACCAAGATGATGCCTGATATATGGCTCTCGATTTTGATGTAGTTTTGATTTTTTATATATACCAACTTGCGTGCCGAGAGTTTTTATACTTTTGATCATATACCAGCCTACGTGCCAAAGAGAGTGAGGATGTATGAGATTTTTGTATTTTTGATCATATACCGCCTCTGCGTGCCAAAGATGGTGAGGTTGTATATGAGAGTTTTGGAGAGATACACTTTATTTGATATTCATGTATATTGTATGGACATCCAGATTTATATGATGAGATGGATGATTTGATGATTTGTTGATGATGCTTTGATGTTGATAGACTGTGATTGTTTATGCATAAATGGATGAGTGATAGGTGTGTTAGGCATGGATGGAGTTAGGTTGTGGTCTAGGCATGGATTGAGTCAGGTTTTAGGCATGGATTGAGTTAGGTTGTGGTCTAGGCATGGATGGAGTAAAGTTTTAGGCATGGATTGAGTTAGGTCATGGTATAGGCATGGATGGAGTCAAGTTTTAGGCATGGATCGAGTTAGGTCGTGGTCTAGGCATGAATTGATTTAAGTTTTGGTTTAGGCATGGATTGAGTTAAAAGTGGTTGAATTTGGAATTCATTAATGTGTGTGATTAATGATGATATAATAACTTGTGAGATGTTTTATAATATATGCATGATTATGGTAAAGAAATGGTAATCAAAATAAATGTATGTTTTGATGATGATATAATTATGAAGCAATTTTTCATTTTTTTGGTTTGATTTCCAATTTTTGATATAAAAAGGAAACGAAGTAGGGTAGAATGTGATTTAGGAAAATGGAAGATGAATTGGTTAGGTAGAGATTGGATGAGCTAACCTCCAAGGCCCCCATGCCCTTGGAGTGATGCCTACATATTCTGGTGAAAAGGAACCTCGGTGATGTAGTTCTCTCTGAGCTAGGGAAGAATATGAGGAGGTATGCGAATGAGATGGTAGGTTTTAGGCATGATTTGGGTTTAGGTCTACATTAGGTGTGGGTGAGTTGTGGGAAACTTGGCATAGGTAACTTCGATGGTGGTAGAAGAAGAATATTACCCCAAAGGTAAGTGTCGAGGACCAAGTCCTCGTATAAGGTAATTAATATGTAAAAAGAAGGTTAAAGAATAAGAGGGGGCAAGAAAGCTTCTTGATTGGTTAGGATCATACCGAGTAGGTCATACCTTGGAGGAGGCGATAAATTTAAGACCCTAAAGAATTTTCATGAGTGATTATTCTAAGGGTGAAAAGTAGTACATGATCACCAAATCTCATAGTTCCAATGGGTCCCTTGAGGTGGTAGGAAATGGGAGTGCAAATGGTGAGAGAGGTGAAAGGTGGCTAATTTTTATATGGTATGAGTTAGCATGCTCTTTGGGAAAGATATCCAAGGTCACAATGGGCAAATCCATGACTAAAATTCTTTCTCTGTTGACTTGTATTTGAGATAGACTAATTGATGTGGGAAGTCTATATGGGATGAGGAAATTAAATCCTTGAGGTATTCATGAAAATAATGATGTAGGAAGCTTGATTATCTTGCTTCTTTTTTTTTTTGAAAGAGCTTTACATAGCTTTCCTTCGAGGGAGCAATCTATTTATAGTAGTGATTGTAGAGAGGAAGATGTCCTTTTGAGGGAGTCATCTTTTTATTGGAATTTTGACTCAAGGAGTTGGATCCCATGTGAGGGCTTTGAAGTCATGGACAAGACCAAGGTGAAGAATAGGATTCTTGTTCAGAAAGTAGGGTGAAATGACCATGGGATCTCATCTAAAGGTAGATGAAAAGTATCCATGAGAATCATGCTATGTGCAACACTATGGTACACATATTTAAGAGAAGATAAAAAGTGACGGGTATGCACATGACTCTTATTTAATCATTGGTGATGGTGTAGGAAGTGGATAGCGCTCAAGGGATGAGCATGGAAAGAGGCAAAAAGTGAGGTAGGACTAAAATTCAATAGTAGAATGGTCGAAGATGTAAGGAATTAAGGGGCTCAGGTTCAGGTTTACCATCAGTGAAGATAAATGATAAGCACCTAATCTATAAGTATGGGTCACAATGTATGGTCCAAGCCAATTAGGAGTAAATTTTCCATGTTTACTTTTTTCTGCTTTAGTTACATGTTGATTTTCTTTCGAAAAAGGTCACCAACTTGGAAGTTTCATTCATGGATGCGTTTATCATAGGCACATTTGATACATTTTTGGTAAACTTGAAGGTGGTCAAGAGCATTAAGATGATGTTCATCTAATAACTCAAGTTGTGCTAAACGGTCCTGATGAAAGTCATCATCATTGAGCATGTCATGGAGATAAATTTGGAGTGAGGGAATCTAGACTTTGAGAGGAAGAATAACCTCTATACCGTAGACTAGAGAAAAGGGTGTGGCGGTAGTGGAAGTACAAATATTAGTGCGGTATGCCCACAGGGTGAAAGGAATGTGTGTATGCTAGTCCTTCCTGTTGGTACCCAAATTTAATCTCCTTCACAACTTGAGTAGCATCATGGATTTTACAAGACACTCAGAGGTAGATAAATGATTTATATGTCATTTTGTAGCCGGGGAAGTAATTTATCTGACTTGTTAGCACTCAAGATTTGAAGAAGTGGGTAGCACCTTGAAAGGATTTTGATCTAATCCTCACTATTTTAGGTTGTGCCTTTCAACCAAGGTAAGAGAAACTATATTACAGCCTCTGTTTTGTGAAGGAGGTGAAGATATCCTTATACTTTTGTGGATATTATATGGAGATGGCCTTAGGAAAACATGATCAATTTTCCATTATTAAAACTCAATAGAGTTATCACTACTAAATGATGGAAATTCTTTCAAGACAAGGTGGAGGCTGCTTTAGAGACATGGTATGATCATGATTTTCTTTGTGAATTTTGTAGATGGATTGTGTTCTTTTGTTGACACATAATGTAATACAAAGGTATTATGGGGTAGGATTAGTTATTCTGAATGAATTTTTGGTGGGATATTTTAGACAGACTAACAAGAATTTTCAAATTCTTTGAGGACTTTTGCAAGAAATTTGTAAGACCCACACAGCAAAATGCTTCAAAAGGGTTGACATACTCCTTCAACCAGGATATGTGCACCAAATGGAGGCCTAGATCTGCATTCTTCCACACAATCTTTGATAACCTACCTCAAAATCTTGAAGCGAGATGAACCGAAAAAGAATTCGAAGTCTCTATTTTATCATGACCTAAGGTGCACCTAAAGGTTTACAAAAATATCTAAATTCAAGGAAGGTAAAGTGATTTTAAATTTGTTTATCTCTTTATCAGATGAAAGCTCTTCTAAATGTGAGATTGTAGATTCCACTAAACTAAGAGAAATGAGACCATGTATGATCAAAAGATTTTTCAAACTCAAGACTGCAACAAGAGTAAGAAACACAAATTATAAACATTTTGGAACATAAGTGCATGCAAATTTTGCCAAGAGACAACATAAAATAACCTAGAAATGATCAAATCTATCAGCAGGGGAATGTTATAAGAACAATCTCAAAGCTTGTTGATGGATTTACAACTGAAACTAGCTCAACATGATATAAATATGATGCAAAAGGAATTAGAAATGGTTCTCAGGTGGTTTCTCAGAGAATGGGCTTCTTCCCAGATTTTCCCGTGAAATTCTAAGTTTCTCCGACCTTTTGCATGTCTCAAAACATGCATTATATAACTTTCAATTACATTTTATCCTTCTCTCCCAAGAAAATAATATGCCAAGGGATCAAGTTTGTTACAACAATTCCTCATGATTCACTAAAAATGACATTTAACAAATTTGCAACAAAAATTACCAAGTGTTTAAAAAGGTTGAATCATTACAAATATTCAGATCATTATCCTTCTTGGAGGCACATTTTTTTCATCATCAAGGCATATAGATGCCTTTCCACTCATCATTTCACCTTTTCACCTTTTAAAACTACCTCTGCAACTTTCAAATTTGACATTTCACATGTTTGGATGGATTAGGGAAAAATTTTGTTTCAAAAACATCTCAGATCTACAAATTAAGCCATGAAAGTGATCCCAATGATCCTAGAAGGCCCAAACGACATGGAATCACTGAAAATTTGATGAAATTTGATGCAAAATTCACAATTCCAAGTTTCTTGGAGCTCCCATGGTGGCCAAAATGGTGCAACGTATAGGAACCATTGATCTGCCTTCAACTTCAAATCCTAGCCCTCCACGTGGAAAATGTGGATCAAAAAATAAGCTTGGGTTACTTTTTCAATTTTTAAATAAAGCTAGACACATGGCGCAATGTGATTGGAATAGGCCTAGGGAAAATTTTCTCCATTTTCCCCGCCTCCTTCTGGGCCTGCCACGTGTCCACAATGTGGGTCCCAATGAAACCGTGGGATAATTCTGCACATTTTACCTCCTTTTGAAAAAAGGAAATTTTTCACTTTTTCCCCATGGGCCCACACAACTAATTTCTCCCTTGCCACGTGATGATTCACTACAGGGCCATGTCTCTCTTTTTTCCATCATGCCTCATTCATAAAAAATTGAAAACTTCAAAACTCACCTATGGCCTATGTTGTCCTTTGACTTTCAAAATTGGCCATGTGTCACACTTGGATTGGTTGCGGAGCTTTAGCCCAAGTTTTGACTTTGATCCATTTGAATTTAAAAATTCAAAATCACCAAGAAATATACCCCCCATTCTGAATTTTCATGGACATGTGTCCACTATGATTAGCCACAGGCCGCACTCCAAAATTTCACTCTAACATTTTCTACCTCCAAAGGTAAAAAAATTCAAAACCTTCACCGGCCCATTGACCCGCTCTGCCTTCTACACCCACCACATGTCCATCCTTTTTTCCATTACAAACCCGTGGCTCTAATTTTCACTCTAACTCCTTTTGTCAAAAGGGAAACAATTCCCCTTTTCCTCTACGGCCCGCACTTCCTACTCTGTCACCTGCGCTACAACGTGTCCATCCCCTGCTCCATTGCGGACCTGTGGGCCCTTCTTCAAATTTTTCAACTTCACAAAAGGAAAAATTTTCCTAAGTTCCCCATCGCCCACTGTTCCCTTTTTTATTTTTAGGACACGTGTCCACTTGTGATTGGCTGTGGGGTTTTGGGCTAGTTTTGACTTTTAAAAATTTTGCAAAATAAAAGTAAAAATCTCCAAGGAAATCCAACTCCCCACTTCTCCTCGGCCAATTAGAACCTACCACATGGCCAATGCATGCTAAGGAAGAATTTGATGGGCAAATGATGCCTGTCTAATCGTCAAAAACACAAAAAATTTCTAGTTGTGCCCAGAATCTGATTTTTCACCAAGGATGGAATTTTTTTGAAATAGAATCAGATGAAACATGATTCTGAGTATTTCTCAACCATGGGAATAGATTTTTGAATATATACAAGTATGAATCAATCAATTTTTATTTTTCATGATCGGGTAAAAGGGAAAACATGGCATAGCCCACATATTTTTAAAAATTAGGGCACAAACAAGGCATGCATGGATTTTTCTCTCAAACTAGGGTAAAACAACAAGTTTGTGAGCATTTTTAAAACATTCAAATGGAAGGGACAAGTTGTAGACCATTATTTTGAAAAATAAAATGTTTTTGAGCAAGTACAGATTTGAAAAATTAGGGCAACACGGTGCAAGCTTGAGTATTCTTTACAAAATGGGGCATGTCAAATGATTTTCAAATGGACTAAGGCATGGGAACAGAGGCAAAACTTTATTTCACCCATTAAAACTATAGAAAATGTTTTAGGAAATGCAAAGTGAAAGGAAAATTAGGGCAAAATAATAGAGGATCAAAATGGACACCAACACTTCCCAATATCGTTAACCACTTCATGACAATTTTGTTTAAGGTTTTTAGTGGATTCAGCTTGCCATTGTCCGTGGGTAATAAGGTGATGAGAAAATTAGATGAATGTTGAAGGCATCACAAAGTTTTTACAATGTTTTATTTTTGAATTGTTTTCCATTATCAGTGATGAGGTGATGAGGAACACCAAAGTAATAAATGATGTGATGATTGATGAACTCACATATTTTCTCAAATTTCGTGGAGATGAGTGGTATGACTTCAACCCATTTTGTGTAGTATTCAATAACAGTGATGATCCATTGATGTCATTGGGAAGAATGGGGATTGATCTCTCTGACAAGATCCAAACCCCATTAAGAAAAGGGCTAAATATCACAGGTGACTTGTAAGGTGTGATTGGGTGTATGATGATGGTTGGCATGTTGCTAGAATTTTACACAATGCTTGACGTAGTCACAACAATCATGGTTAAGGGTTGGCCGTGTAATAGCCTAGGTGAAGAATATGCTTAGCCACATCAAGGCCATTAAAGTGACCTCCACATATGCCATCATGAACTTTCTTAATGGTATAAGGAATTTAAGATCTCGTGAGGCATCATAAGAGAATATCATCAAAGCAATGCTTATAGAGGAAGCCCCTATGATGACATAACGAGAGACATTTTTAAGGATGGCATGTTGTCTATTACGAGTGAGATCGGGAGGTAAGATGGAGAGAGAAAGATAGTCGAATTATTTTTATACCAAAGGTCACTCGAGTCCGGCGTGATGGTTCCGATGGAGCAAACATTACGAGGTAAATAAGAGGGTGATTGGATTCTTTGTATGGTAACAAATATTTTAGAATTGGTAGGTGAAGTGGGTATTTGAGAAACCAAGAAGGCCATGGTATCTACAATTTTTTTGGTTGAACAGGGGACTATTTGAAGGGCGTAATGATCAAAGGTGGTCAAAAGTATGTCTACATGATGTTTATACTTTTGAAGTATCTCATTATGACATTGGTATATACCATTGACTTGGATTATGACCAATTGAAAATCACCAAATATTTTGATTGATTTGACATCTAGGGCGTAGGTGGTTTGGAGACCTAATACAAGCGCTTAGTATTCGGAATTTTTTTACAATCAAAATTGAGTTTGAAAGACAAAGGAATGGGTTCGACATCAATCGGAATGAGTATAACACCAGCCCCACCCCCATGCGACACTTGGAACCATCGAAGAAGAGTGTCATTTGGTAAGTGGGTTCATCCGGGGATAGGGTAGTAATTGAATCATCTGGAAAGTCAAAATTAGAGGATTGATCCCCACAAAGAGGTGCATTATCCAATTGTTCACCAATAGCTTGGCCCTTGATGGAATTTTGATGAATGAATTGAAGTTCAAGGTTAAGCAAAAGCATAAGCCGATGTTTGACACGTTGATTTTGATAAGGTTTGGCATACATGAAGTGTAAGGGGTCGGTGTTGGTCACAACATAGGTTTTTGGTTGAGTAGATAATGGTGGATTTTTGTGGCAACAAAAACTAAGGATAAGAAAAAAATTTCGGGATGGGTGTATCAAGTTTTTTAGTCCAAAATAGTACAATTTATGTAATAAATCACTTGCTCCCTGTGTTTTTATCATGATGAGAGAGCATGGCCCCTAAAGAGTGATCGGTAGCTGAGATGTATAGGTAGAAAGGTTGATCGGATTTAGGTGGAATGAGTATAGGGGGTTGAAGAACGTATTATTGTAAGGCCTCAAAGGCCTTGTGGAAATGATCATCCCATTTAATGGAGACATCCTTCTTGAGAAGGTGATGAAATGGTTGACACCAATCAGACAATTGTGAAATGAAATGATGAATAGACTGTGACTTACCTTGTAGGCTATGGAGCTACCTAAGGTTAGTGGGGGAGGCATTTATAGAATGGCCTTGCTTTAGTAGGGTCAACTTCTATACCATGTATGGAAATGATAAATCCCATGAGTTTTCCTGAGAGGACCACAAAGACACACTTCTTGGGCTGAAGGCAAACGTAATATTTAATGAGGTAGTCAAAGATGGTTTTGAGGATGGTGAGGTTATTGGAGAGGTGTTTAGATTTGGAAAGGAGTTCATCTACATAATCTTCCAAAATATGATACATGATGTCATGGAAGATATAAGTCATAACCCGCATGCTATGTGGCACCAAAATTTTAAGGCCAAAAGGCATGACTCGATAGCAGAAGGTCCCCCAAGGAGTGATCAATGCATTTTTTTGTTGATCTTATGGGGTTATCAATATTTGGTTATAACACGAGAAGCCATCCATTAGTGATAGCATCTCATGACCAGGTAGTAAGGTCAACCAATTGGTCAATATTAGGTAGAGGAAAGTCATTATTTGGGCAAGCTATGTTGAGGTCATAAAAATATGTGAAAATATAGAGTCCCCTGTGGTCTTAGTGATAGGGACAATGCTAGAAATCTAATGAGGATAATCAATGGGTAATATGAAGGAAATAGAAAGAAGGTGCTAAAATTCTTCTTTGATAAGAAGGAAATGCGAGGTGCATTTTCCTTAGCTTTTGTTTAATAGGATTGGCATCGGAAACGATTATGATATTAAGAACCACTATCATGGGGTCAATACCAAGCATGTCTGCGTAAGACCAAGAAAAAGCATGATTATGATCTTTGAAAAAAGAAGTGATGTCTTCTTGTTCAGAAGCATCTAAAGATTGATTGATCTTTAGGATGTGTAGGACATCCTGAGTATGAATATTGATCTCGATAGTCAATTCATTCAACATGGTTTACATCTCAGATGGTAATGACCGATGAATATATGAGTCTTCTGCACCAAGGTAGGTGAGTATAGATTCATCATCCTAACATTGAATGATGTTAATTGAGGGTGTATTTTCATCGATCATTTTAGGATACAGGAAGGGAAGAGAGGAAGGAGCCTCACCCTCACGTTGATAAGTCAGAGACCCCAAGGAGATGGTGTTTATGAATAGATGATGTGTTAGAGGTCGATGCGAGAGGTGAAGCTAGCAGACGAGAGAGGATGATGGGTCACCGTGGAGGTTGTGGCGGTGGTAGGAATGGAGAAGGCATGTGTGGTTGAGGTAGTGGTTGTCTTGGTAAGTGGAGGTGTAGGTGAAGTGGTAGGTGTCATGGAGGTATATGCTTGGATGGTTATGAGCACATCATTGGGTCGGTAAAGCATGTTACATGTTTTAAGAGGTGATGGATCAATTAGAATAGTATAGGTGTGTC
Source organism: Taxus wallichiana var. yunnanensis (assembly GCA_018340775.1). Lineage (NCBI taxonomy): Eukaryota > Viridiplantae > Streptophyta > Pinopsida > Cupressales > Taxaceae > Taxus > Taxus wallichiana. The sequence continues at coordinate 369,556,574 of CM031244.1, read as the reverse complement.
CTTCATACTCAAACTTTACACAATGATGCAAAGTGGAAGGAACATAACCCATGACATGAATCCGTGGTTTTCCAAGCAACGGGTTATATTGAAATTCCCCATTCAAGACGTAAAATAACTCTGGAATAGTGTGTGGGCCCATGCGAATGTGGAGGATGATGGTGCCTAGTGTAGAGGTGATAACATCATTGAATGAATGCAACATGATAGGATGTTTATGAATGTAATTGTCAGGTATGTGAATTTGAGTGAATGCTTGGGATGAAATGATATTAATACTTGCTCCCCCATTGATCATTACATGTCATACATGTATATCATTGATGTGGATAGAGATGAGGAGAGCTGAGTCTGGGTAATCAGTTTGGTATGGTGCGATCTCTTCCTCTGAGAAGCTAAGGGAGGCTACTTGGTGAGTAGATGGAGGTGTGGATAAGGGTGGTAATTTGGTTAGAGATACAACATGATGGGGTGTGATGATGGATGCTATGGGTGTAGGGTCATTTGGTAAAACCTCAATATATTGAAGGACCTCCATGAGAGCATGATGATGTGATTCGAAGTTTGGATGAGGTCAAATAAGGACATTTTGAGGGGGGATTGGTGTAGTTGTTTGAGCATGGCATGATGTGTGACCCCATTAGAAATAGGATATGTGGGTGTAGATAGTGATTTTAGGTGTGGGTGTAGATGGTATGTTGGGTATAGGATTGGTTGGTGAGTCAGTTTCCTTTTCCTTTCCTTTGTCCTTCTGAGCATGGGTAGCAACGTGGATCATGTTGATCTAAGGTGGGGAGGTAGGTGAGGTAGGTGAGCCATGAAAGGTATAATGACATGAAGGGAAAAATCCTAGTGGTAGGAAGGAACCTTGTGGGATGAGCTAGGCACATCAACATTTGGGTGGAGGTTTGGCGAGGTCATTGATGCAAACCATGTTAATTTCAAATCTTGGAGGTGGTTCTAGGAGTTGTGGGGGTGGAGGTCATGGTTGTTGAGTAGGTAATGAGGGAAGGACTATGGGAATGGGTGCTGGTGAAATAAGGTCCTCATCGAGAAGGTTGTCATCATCAAAGTTTTCTTCAGGAGGACACAACTGGATGAGGATGGTTTTAAAATCCTTGTAGTTCTCCACATTGTGTCCTGACACACGATGGTAGGCACAAATTTTAGTGTCATCAAACCCTTTTGGCTTGATTTTAGAGGTTCATAAGGTCTGAGTGGCGGTAATGTGATGATAGAAGTCTCAAGGAGGTTGGTTAAGTTTTTGGCATAGGACCCTGCTAGTGGGTCGCAATGGGAAGTGAAAGTGGGTTTGAGTGTAGGTGTGGTTAATTGTTGAGGAATGGTCTTTGTAGGAGGGGGAGTGGGTTGAGCTATGGTTTTGGGTGCTAGAATTGTCTTAGGTGTTGGTCATGTTTTCCTAGGTAGGGGTATGGCGGATGAACCGGTAGGAGGGTGTGTGGTTGTTTTGACTACCTTATTAGAGGGTAGCATATTTTTGTCTTTGGGGTGCACCTTCTTAGGTAATGGTGATATGGGTGTACAAGATCTAGAGGAAAAATCAGATGGTGGAAGAGGGTGCGTTACGCATAGGGATAACAGAGGTCTTTGTGAAGGTAGATGATGAGGGTCATGCGGGAGGTGTGAGGGAAAGAGACCGAAGTGTAATGGGTAGTGAAGAAGTTCTTGAGGATATTGGAGGTGTGGGTGGTAAAGATGTTGTAGGTGAGGGTGTAAGTCATGTCAAGTGCTTAGGTATGTTATAGGTTTGCGAGGAAGGAATGGGTCGTTGTTTTTTTATTTTACCGATAGTTGGATGTTTCTTAATCGTGTTGGGAGGTTGAGGTCCTAAGACGAATGGAAGGGGTGAAGGTGATGAAGGTGTGATTGTTGCAGCTAGGGTATGAGTTCTATGGGTTTGGTTCTTCTATTTGGGTGTTGGAATAGTTTTGGTGTTGACTTTGGAGGATGTAGCTAAATATAATTTGATAGGTGGATGAATAAAGGTGGTAGTTGGGGTGAACCCTAAGGTAATAATAGGTTTAGTCGAGGAAGATGATATAGGTGTGGGTTTGGATTTAGATGTATGTTGGGTTATGGGTAAGGGTGTGTGTTGAGATATCATGGGTGTCGTGGAAGTTGTGATAGAGGTGGTTATGTTTGGTTCAATTGGCCAAAATATTTTTGGGTAGATAGTGGAAGTGTTAGTAGTGACATCTGCATTCGCATTGAGACAGGAAGCAAAAGGTGCCCGCATAGTAAGGCTCTATCCACATAATCTAAGTGATTTTCTAAGCACGAGAATGACATGGCTATAGGTGAGGTTGATGAGGATCCAATGGTAATTCCCGTAAAATGTGTCTTAGAAATGGGGAATTTGTTACCTTCAAATTCTATGGGTAAGAGAGCTAAAAATAAGTCTGTAGGATCTTGGGTAGCTGATGGAGAGTGGTCACCTAAAGGTAAACGCACTTATACTAGATATTTGATGGGTGGAGGGGCTAATGGGTGCTGCTTTGTAGGTGGAGGAGATGATGGGTGCTCCTCTATGGGTGGAGGAGATGATAGGTGCTCCTATGTGGGTGGAGCAGATAAACAAGTATCCTCCATGTATTGAAGTACTTGTTGGTGACGGTTATCTATGTGGAGAAGAAAAAGGTGAAATAGCCTCGAAATTAGTGGAAGGATCCTCCACGGGTGAGGAAGGATGTGTAAGGTGTTCCTTTGTGGGTGGAGGAATAGGTGAGGTGGGTTCTAATGAAGAAGGAGAAATTTGGGATAGAATTTCCTTGATGGAAGAACTATGAGGTAATTGGGCGGTGGCGAGTGCATCTTTGAAAATAGCGTGGACCTCATGGGTATGGCTATCATGAGCTGAGGTCTCACCGGTTTGATCAATTGAAGGGGCATGATTAGGAAAGGGTTTCTTAAAGATGTGTAGGTTTTGATTGGAAGGTGTGTTAGGATTATCCAAAGTTAAATCACCTTTCTTGAGCATTTCTTGGACAATGTTTTTGAAAGTAATGAAATTGCCATCACTATGACCCTTTACTCAACGGTAGTTACTGAGAATTTGTGTTCTTTATACTATTCAAGTGTGGGGCGAGTAGGGTCAAAACTAGTGTGTGGTTTTATAGGAGGAAGGGTGATGGCCCCAGCTTTAATGAGCTTTTCTAAGACATAAGAATAAGGCTCCCTAATTGGGGTGTATTTCCATTGTTCTCATTTGAATTGAAAAGTCTGAATGGGTGAGAGATTAGATGATAGGCTAACCTAATTTGATGGATGAGTTGGGCCAACTTTGAGTACCAACTGCGTTAGCAATCCCCTTGGATTTTGAGTAATTGTTATATGGTTTTGAAGAAGAAGAGGTATCGTTTGATTTGAATGCCAAGTTCTTATTGCATAATTGGATTTTATTTTCTTGATGGCCTAAATCTCTAGTTTTTGTGCCATGGTGAATGCTTCGTCAAGGTTCGAAATTATGGACCTGCAAGGTTAGCAAGATATGTCTAGCACAAGCCCACATGAAGAGCTTGATGAGTTTGGTCAATGGTAGTTGGAATGTGAGTTGATTGATCGGCTATGCCAACGAGCAATAAAATATATGATAGATTCATCATCATACTTGACGTGTAGAGTATAGGTCGATTATAGTAACCTTCTTAACAATATTAATGGAGAAGTGATCCAAGAAGGCTTGGGGTACCTGGTTGAATGAGAAGATAGAGTGTCCTGGTAACCCACTATACCCATATAATGTGGGTCCAGTCGAGACATGGGAAAGGTCCTTAGGAGAAAAGCATCATCATGGGCGATCAGATAACACCCATGTTTGAAAGACCACAAATGTTGTTGTGGGTCTTCTTTTTATTGAAATGGTTGAATTTAGACATTTCCCAATTCATGGGATATGGACAGATAGGAATGGATGGGTATATAGACTCATTACAAATCTCATCGTAGGTGAGAGTGTTGCAGGAACTAGAAACCGATGCCTCTAATGTTTGCATCTTATCCATCATTAACTTGATTAGGTCGTTGGTAGGTTGTGATGGATGGGTGCCTCTTGTAGTGTAAGAGGATTGGTATTATGCATATAATGAGGGTGGAATTCTAGTATATGGTGCTATCATATAGGTAGATTGAGATGAAGGAAGTGTAGCAGGGGGTACGTACCCGAGTGAATAATAGATGAAACATGAGGGTGCTTGATAGTACATATATGGACGTGGAAGTGTCGTAGTGACCTTAGTAGCAATGGGGACTAAATATTAGGGAATAGAAAGGATAAAATTTTGGAAAGGAGTAGGGGTCACCAACACCAAAGGTGGTTGTGTAGCTATGGGCATATGCAAGACAATAGGGGCAGATGAGGTTGTGTTCTGGGTGGTTGGTGAAGGTATAGTGGATGTGGTAGGTGTAACGGATGTGGCAGATGTGGTGGTCATAGTAGATATAGGGCCTAGCTGCAAAACAACTGGGGGTAAGGTAGATGCGGGTAGCACGGATCCTGATGGGGTTGATGTAGGAGTGGGAATGAAAGTCAGGGGGATAGATATGGGCATACCGTATATCAACTGACCTAAGGCATCTCGAGTGGACAAGTGGGAAAGGTAAAACTAGATGGCGTAGGATTTTTGTCTAGGATTTGTGTGAACTCCTCGTCTCCTGTGGCGATAGTGATAGGTTGGGTAGGATCCATGGGTGATAAAATAGAAGGTGGTGATGGACTATGGGGAGTGGTTGATGACTAGCATGGAATATGAGGGCATTTTCTTGGCTTTGCGTCGGTACCATGTGAACAGTACTAACGTGGTAAGATTGCTTTCTATAAATAACATAGAAATACAAAAATAAATGATAAATAGCGGTGGTAGGTGAATTTGGGTTAAAATGACAATTGAAAATCACACAAAGCTAACCAATGCCGCTTAGGTTAAATGAACACCGGTCACAGTAACCACTTCGATCACTTTGTGGAAAGTGGATAGTTAGTCAAAAACAAGGTATAAAGCCAAATTTTCTAGGTCCTTAAAGTGCTTTGATGGGATTTACTAGGTCACCTGGATATGATAAGAGTGACAAAGACTCGAACAACTAAAGAAGGTGAATACGTGTCCTTTTGGGTAGGTCAATTAAAAGAACAGTTAACCTATGCCAGTTGGGTATAACCAATGATGGTCGAGAGGGTAACTAACGATAGTTTTGGACTAACACCGCTTCTATGAAATTGAAATGTTGATGAAGAAAATGTGGTTGTGAGTTGAAATTTGATGTGGAATCAAACCCAGAATTATGATAATGATGAGAATATGGTCTAGGAACACTTAGATGAAGCTGGAATACACCAACCATGATGAGGAGCATGCAAGGAGAAATAAAAATGCAGAACGTGACCTCTCACCTCAAAATGCAAGCCAAATAGAAACACTAAGAAAAATATGATCCTAAGAGTTCTTTTCTATTATGTTTGTTTAGCTTATGTTATTTAAGGACTAACTCATGAACTGTAGAATAGAATTTTTTGGTGAGGATGGCTTCCTACGAAGAAGGAGATATACAAGGAGAGGTTTCACGTATGTTATGGTAGGGGCGGGATTTTCTCTGTAGTATGACTTGATAGAAACAACGAGCTAGGAAGTACCCACTAATCCTCCGATCGGTCGATCATTGAGCATTCCCAGGAAAGATGTTATTTAAGAATGTGTGTATTTTAGAATTTTGGTATTTCAAGATAAGACTCCAAGAGAGAGAGAGAGAGAGAGAGAGAGAGAGACGTGCTTTCTATAATTCATTTGTCAACCATCAGTGGGAATGACTTCCAACATATAGGTTGTGTTGGTACCCAAATTTAATCTCCTTCACAACTTGAGCAAGATCATGGATTTTACAAGACACTAAGAGGTAGATAAATGATTTATATGTCGTTTTGTAGCAGGGAAGCAATTTATCTGACTTGTTAGCACTCAGGATTTGAAGAATTGGGTAGCACCTTGAAAGTATTTTGATCTAATCATCACTATTTTAGGTTGTACCTTTCAACCAAGGTAAGAGAAACTATATTTATGCCTTTGTTTTGTTAAGGAGGTGGAGATATCCTTATACTGTGCATATTGTATGGAGATGGCATTGGGAAAACATGATAAATTTTCCATTATTCAAACTCAACAGAGCTATCACTACTAAATGATGGAAATGCTTTCAAGACAAGGCTGAGGCTGTTAGAGACATGGTATGATCCCGATTTGCTTTGTGCATTTTTGTAAATGGATTGTTTTCTTTTGTTGAAACACAATGTAATGCGAGGGGTAGGATTAGTTATTCTAATGAAATTTTGGTGGGAGATTTTAGACAAGACCAACTAGAATTTTCTAGATTCTTTTAGGACCTTTGCAAGAAATTTGTAACACCAAAACAATAGAATGCTTCAAAGGGGTTAAGGTACTCCTTCAACCAAGATATGTGCACCAAATGGAGGCCCAAATCTTCACTCTTCTACACAATTTTTTAAAACATGCCACATAAGCTTGAAGCGAGATGAACCAACAAAGTATCTAGAAATCTCTATTTTATCATGACCTAAGGTGCATCCAAAGGTTTACAAACAATCTCAATTCAAGGAAGGTAGAGTGATTTTAAATCTATTTATCTCTCTTTCAGATGAAATCTCTTCAGAATGTGAGACTACGAGATGCCACTAAACTATCAACAAGAAATGATACCATGTATGATGAAGAGATTTTTAAACACAAGTTTGCAACAGAGAAAAAACCCAAATTGAAAACATTCGAAACATAAGTGCATGCAAATTTTGCCAAGAGACAACACAAAATAATCCGAGAATGAAAAAAGTTATCAACAGGGAATATTATAAGAACAATATTAGACCTTTTTGATGGCCTTACAACTGAAACCAACTCAACATGATACAAATCTGATGTAAAAATGAATTAGAAATGGTTCTCAGGAAGTTTCTCAAAGAATGGTCTTCTTCCCAAATTTTCCCATGAATTTCTAAGTTTTTCAGACCTTTTGCATGTCTCAAAACATGCATTATATAACTTTCAATTACATTTGATCCTTCTTTCCCAAGAAAAGAATATTCCCAGCATCAAGTTTGTTACAAAATTCCAACATGATTCACATATGGGGACATTTAACAAATTTGTAACAAGAGTTGCCAGTTTTTCTAAAATGGTGAATCATTACAAGTCCTTCATCATTATCCATTGTGGAGGCATGTTTTTCATTCTCCCAACATACGAGACCCCTTCCATTTCATCATTCATCCTTATCATTCCAAAATTTGATTCTCAGTAACTTTATAATTTGATATTTCACGTTTTACATGGGCTGAGTAAAAATTTATTTCAAAAACACCTCAAATCTACAAATTAATCCCTAAAACAATGTGTATTGATCTTTACACGCGCAAAGGACACAAATTCACCAAAATTCAATGAAAAATGATGCAAAATTCACATTTCCACACCTCCTAGAGAAAAAAAGGTAAAAATGAAAATGTACAGATTACCCTTGACCTACTCTTTCTCCTTCAATCTGGCCCTCCACGTGACAAAATACTATTGGGAATGAATTCGGGATTACTTTTTGACTTTTTAACCTTTTTGAACAATGGAAAAATTTGAATTTTTTCTCCACCCCTCCGCCTTTGAAATTTGGTGATGACATGTGGCATATGGTGGCTCCCATTGGGATCGCGGCTCAATTCTGTGCATTTTAACCCTTTTTTGGAGTTTGGAAAAATTTCAATTTTTCCTTGTGGGCCCGCACCTCCGCCTCTGTCCTTGACACGTGTCATCCTCTCTATCGCTAAAAATCTACGGGCTTATTTCATGTTTTACCCCCTTTTTTCGAAGGAACATTTTCAAATTTTCCTCTGCGGGCCCGTGCATCTAATTTTATCCTTGACACGTGTCCCCCATGGTTCGTTCACTGGGGCCATGCCTCAAATATTCCATTCTAAGTCTTTTTGCAAAAGGGAAAAAATTCCCTTTTGCCTCCGTTGCCCACCAACCTGCTCTTCTTGCCACGTGTCTCACTTGGATTGGTTGCAAGGGCATGTTTCCTTTTTACAATTTTAACTCATTTTGCCAAAAATGCAAAATTTCTAGAGTACCCCTTGGAGTCCGAACCTCCACCTTTTCATTTTGACCAAAAATGCGCACAAGGCATTAATTTTAACCAAAGTGACCTCTTCGCAAACCTTTTATCACTTTGACACTTTTTTCCTCCAAAGGCAAAAACTTAAAAGACCCTCGAAACTCCATTTATCCACTTAGCATACAAATTTCTTCCTTTGTAGAAATGCGGGCTTCATCACAACATTTTCTCCTTTTCACCCAAAAAGCAAAAATTGCACTAAGTACCCCATCGACCCGCTTTTCCCTTTTTGATTTTTAGGACACATGTCCACTTGTGATTAGCTACGGGGTTTTGGGCCAGTTTTAACTTTTAAATTATTTTGTAAAATAAAATTCAAAAATATCCAAGGAAATCCGACTCCCCACTTCTCCTCGGCCAATCAAAACATGCCACATAGGCAATTTTGGAAAAGGCGGAGCCATGGAACCAATTTCACCATTTTGCCAAAAAAGCAAAAAACAAAAAGTTAGAACAATTTTCCACCAACCTTCAGCCAATTAGAACCCGCCACGTTGCCAATGCATGCTGAGGAAGAATTTGATGGGAAAATGATGCCCATTTGAGCATCAAAATACAGAAAATGCCAGGGATGCCCTAGAATTTGATTTTTTTGCCAAGGATGGAATTTTTTTCGAATTAGAACCAGATAAAACATGATTCCAGCATTTCTCGACCTTGGGATTGGATTTTTGAATACATATAAGTATGAATCGATCAATTTTTATTTTTTCATGATTGGGAAAAAGGGAAGAAATGGCAGAGCCCGCAGATTTGGAAAAATTAGGGCATAGAACATGGCAAACTTGGGTGTTTCTTCACAAATGAGGCATGGAAAATGATTTTCAAATGGCCTAGGGCATGGAAACAAAAAAAACAATTTCATCCCATCCATTCAAACTGTAAAAATGTTTCAGGAAATGCAGAGTGAAAGGAAAATTAGGGCAAAATCATTGCAAGATCAAAATGGACACCAACATCAGCTCTTGCTGGGATGGGCACTCTAGTGAGTGCCACAAGAACAATGTAGACCAAGTGCCAAAATAATCCATTGGGCAAAGGAGTCATGAGCCAAAACCACCAAAAACTAGCTGAGAACCCGATAAAAATGGCTGCCACACACCAAGGCAAACCACAAACTAACAAAACACCAAAAATAGAGTGAAAAACCAAACATTATACACTGTACAAGTGGTGCATACCTCAAATTTGGGGATTAACAGGTAGTTCAAGAAATTTCCCATCTAAATATTTGAGAAAAAAGTATTCTCACCAATTCTGATATCAATGGAGTAAGGGCCCATCCATAATGCATCAAATTTTCCATGTTTTCCCTTATCTTCATTTCTATTGTCTCATAACAAAACCCAGATCTCCAATATTGAAGGCCCGAGGAGTGACCTTCACAAACAATATTTTCAACTTCTCTCTAAATCTAACATGCCTCTAGTGGGATGCTCTTCTCTCTTCATCTAGCTCCACAATTTGATTAATCCTTGCTTTATATGGACTGACCTCTTGATCCTCAAGTTGTTGAAAAAACTGAAATGAAGATAACTACAGATGTAAGGGCAATAGAGCATGAGTTCCATACACCAACTAAAATGGGATCTTACCAATATCTCTCTTGGCAAAGTGATTCTATCAGCCCAAACTATAAATTTTAGTTGTTCACCCCATTTTCTCTTGTTCAACTCCAAGGTCCTCCTAATGATCTTTAACAAATTCTTATTGTTGGACTCAGCTTGTCCATTTCCTTGGGGATTATAGTTTGAAGAATAAGTCAGATTGGTTCCATACTCCTTGCACATTGCCATCAAAGGTTTAGCTCAAAACACATGACATTATCAGCCACAATCTTTACGGCACACTAAATCTGCATATGATATTATTCAACAAGAAGTCCATAACAACTTGGTGTGTTGCTTTCTTGGTGGGGATTGCCTCTACCCACTTGGTGAAGTAATATGTGGCTACAAGGATCCACTTATGTTTAGAACTAGAAGGGTTTGAAATATCACCAATGAATTCCACCCCACTATTTTAAGGGAGCTTCAATTGATATAGGCTACAAAGGAAGGGAGCCTGAAGCTTTCATTCTTCTAGAGAAATGCTGGCAACTTTCACATTTTCTAATCAGCATGGTTGCATCTTTGAAGAGAGTAAGCCACCAATAACTAGCTCTCAAAACTTTGTGTGTTGTAACCCTTCCAACAAAGTGTCCTCCACAAACTCCCCCATGGAAATCAATAACTACTTTGGGAGCTTCATCTTCAATTACACACTTCAAGAGGACACCTTCAGTGGTTCTTCCAAGCCACCCAAAGTTACTAATGATATTTTTTTCGAGAGTCTAGCATAAGGAATCTTTTCTAATTTTTATTTAAATGATCGTGAAAGCATAGGCATCTAAGGTAAAATATTATATCATTGTACCACTCAGAACTTACCAATTTCCCAAGAACATTTTCCCTTTCTTCCTCTACTTCATTCACTTCCATAGTCTGCAAGTTGCTCTTAGCCATGAACTTAGCAAGACCCAAACCTCTTACCAACTTTGTGGTTTGGATGTCCATATCATACTCCTGCAGTTTGTTCACCCATCTACGATAAGATGTCTTTTACCATGGTGTGGGGAACATAAGCAACAAATTTTGAACTTAAAATATAAGGCTTGAAAACCTTTGTTGCTTTCACCAAGGCAAATGCTTGTTTTTCCATGATTGTATATTTTAACTCAGCAGCTTGTAAAGCCTTGCTAAAGAAGGCAATAGGCCTCTCAGCCCCATCTTCATCCTTTTGGAGAAAAACAGATGCAATAGTATTTTTAGAGGCAAAGGAGAAGATTTGGAAAGGATTCTTGTAATTCGGAGCTGCCAAGATAGGTGCATGTTTAAGTGCTTCCTTGATTCCTTCAAAAGCCTGAATAGCAGCCTCCTCCCATTTGATAACTTGATCTTTCTTTAACATGCATGTGATAGGAAGAGTCAACTCAACAAAATTGGACACAAACCTTCTAATGAAATTGATTTTCCCAAAGAAAGATTGGATGCCCTTCTTCGTTCTTGGAATTGGCACCCTGTTGATTGCTTCTACTCTCTCCGGATCAATCATGACACCATCCTTTGAAATAATATGACCAAGTAGCTTGGCCTTTTGCACCCCAAAGTGAAACTTCTTTGGATTGAGAGAGATTCCAAATTCTCTCTACATCCGATCAAAATTATTTCCAAATGTTACAAGTTATCTTTTCTACTCCTTGAAAATGCAAATCACATCATCTTGATAAACTACAATGAATTCATTTATATAACCAGAAAAAGCAACATCCATTTCTCTTTGGAAAGTAGCTCCAACATTCATGAGACCAAAAGGCATTCTCACATAAAAATATGTTCCCCAAGGAGTGTTAAAGGTAGTTTTAAATCTTTCAGACTCCTTGACAACAACCTAATTATATCCAGAGAAACCATCCAAGGTGGACAACAATTCAGATCCAGTCCACAAACCGTAGCATGTTCTCCATGTTTGGCGAAGGATAATTTTCTTTTAATGAATCTCTATTCATATTTCTGAATTCTACACAAAGTCTGATATCTCCATTCTTCTTTAAGACCGGCATAAGGTTTATAACCCAAGATGAATACCTTGTGGGTTGAATGATCCCTCCCTCCTTCCTTTCTTCAATTCATATTGGATTTTCATAGAGAGGATTGGATTAATTGGCCTTTGATTCTATCTGAATGGTTTGACATTTATTTCAAGAGGGATCTCATGCTGAAATAAGTCTTCTCTATATGCTTTCAGTTCTGAATATGACCAGACAAGGAAATCTTGATATTGTTTCAACAATTGGAGGTAGGACTGTTTTTCTTCTTTGTTTAAACTGCTACCCAACCAAACTTTTCTTGGTTTTTCCTTTGTTCCCAAGTCATGATCTTCCACATCCCTTGAGGTATATATGTTTCTATTGATGATGCAATCAGCATTGCTAAAATTTGACTCAAGAGCAACAAGACCTCTAGGAATGGTGTTAGTTTTCAATTGGATAATATCTTTTCCAAACAAAGTCTCTCTTCCTTTAGTCATACATACCATTGATTCCCAATCAATATGCTGATCTAAAAACTCACCTTGATTTTGTAAGAACCTTTGCACTTGAGCATCATCATTAAACACTTGCCAATGTTTGATGTTGCCAGGGACAACTAGCCTAGTTAACACTTCACCATTATACTCACAATAAGGTGAAATGGTGTAAACTCCAAATCTTGACCCCAACACTACCAAATTTTCAGTAGTAACATTCAAACTTCTGTCATGGTGCACAATATTGAAGGAATCAAACATCTCAATTAGATCCCAAACTGCATGCTTATACTTTGCTTCATCCGCTGATTTTTGTAGCATACAGTTTTCTTATTTGTTTGACAACTAGCTCTAAATCTCCCTTTAAAATGATGTCCTTGACACCATACTTCTATGCAATTCTCAGACCTAACAACAAGGCTTCATACTCAGTAAAGTTTTTAGTACATTCAAAATTAATCTTAAAGGAAAAACAAATTCTTCCAAGCTAAAAGAAATCAGAATTACAATAGCACCATTTCCAAAATTGGAGCAAGATCCATCAAATAGCAAGGTCCAAGGAGAAAATACCTACTCAAGGCACTTTGATTGATCCATTTTGTGTTCTTTTCCATCAGCAAAACCAATAAAATTATCAACATCAACATCAACAAATAATACTTCATAAGAAGCATTATTTGGGTCCTTAATTAGCCAAACATTTTCTTCTCTCCATAGAGCTTGACAAGGCTGCCCTCAATGGGAATGGTGGAAAAATAAATATCCATTTGAACACTCCCTCCAACACTTGTAGCCCACTTTCTTGACAATAGCATACCCCATTTGGCAGGGCAATCAACAATCACAACATCTAATTTTAAATTCCTCCTGGGATAAGATGCAAGTTACACTACCAAACCCTTCACACAACCAACAACCAACACTTCTCTTGAGTCCATGGCAGTACATTTTCCATAGGCTACTATCACTTTGATATCCAACTCATTCATGAATTCTAGAGGCATGACATTACATGATGCACGGAATCAAACATACAATTATGAAGTAGCCTATCCTTTATGATCAAAGTTGTGAAGAATGGATCAACATTCAATTGGGAATCAACCAAAGATGTCCTCAAATATACCTCAAGTGTCTCTCCAAAATCCTCTACTGCTGATGGTGTTTCAAGGTCAAAAATGATTTGAGGAGGAATCTCAACAACATCTACATTTCTTCCTGAGTAGTCTTATCTTCTTTCAACCCTAAGTACTCAAACGCTCTATTCTTATGCTCAGGAATTCTAAGCAACTCAATGATTCTAACACTCAGTTTTATTTGGCTCAATACTTGGTCTATGTCATAGGGAACACTCTTTAGAAAAGTAGCATTGGGATGGAGACAAGAAGATTCATTTGATGGCAAGGGATTCTTGGTAGTTTGGGCATGAGGAGGACTATAATTTTTGCTTGGATAACACAACTTTTGGCAAGTGTTTCTCTCCTAGAAGCTTATTTTGGAATGCTTGTGAGAAAGGGTGTTTTAGGTTTGGCTTGAGGCCAAACTCCTTTAACAACATTTCTTATAGTGTTATAATCTTTCTCTTGAGCTACAACAACATTTATCAACAATTTTCTATCTTCCTCCAAAGGAATACTGCCATCATACTTCTTAATCATCAACACTCTTAAGTATTCAAATTCATTGTTTGGAATTTCAAAAGCTTGCACTACATCAACTTCAAGAGTATGAGGGGAAGGAAATAGTGTACTTGTTTGATGTAATCCCAAAAGGTTGAAGTTGTCCTTGCACTTATCACTTCAGAGATGTTACTCCTTATGAGCTTGAAGAACATACCACCATGAAAATATCATCATCAGTACCATCATCATTATTAGCTTCACCTTCTTGTTGGTCCACTTCACATGGAGGATGGGGTAGAAAAAACCTATCACACCAATCAATATCAGCAACTTCTTCAACAACAATCCTAGTAGTTAGGGGATCAGGTAACACTCTTCCTTCACATGTTTGAGGATGTCTATTTGTAGACCCCATGGGTCCTTTCCCTCTATCATCTACCCTTTAATCACCTCTAGGATGATTGGAAAATCTATCATGGTTTTGTGCTCTTGGCTGACATTGTGAAGTCTACCCAATTCCATTCTCGGCTCTTGACAACTTGTATGAGATTACTTTAATAAATTTCCCTCCAAAGTTTGCACAACCTCCTCTAAATCAGCACCCTTTCTAGCTTGAGGTTTTTAGGGTTTATCAACTTTACTCCATCTCTCTTGAGAGGTTTCCCAATTTATTTGATATTTTTTTCAATTTGAAGTGTCATAGTGAAAGCTTGTCTTAGATTGGTAGGGTTCTTGTCTCTTAGGTAATAGATTGCCTTTTTATCAAATGCATCTGCATATTTGATTAAACAAGATTCGTCACAAGGCCTCGTACTAACAGGCAACCTTCTCTCAAAAAAAGTAAACCTTGTGTTGAAGTCATGGACTGCTTCATTGGGGTTCTTCTTGATATTCTCAAAATCGATAAGAGAAATCTATGATCAGTCTTATCACCATATCAGTAACCTAAATGCATTCTTCATTTCAGTCCAAGAATTAATTGAATTTTCAGAAGTTCCTTGTACCAATCCCTAGCATCCTATTATAGTGTATGAATAAAAATTTAATATACACATCTTTAAACTCTATTTAAAAATCCTCCATCATGTTAACAAAAATTTTGAGATGCTGATCACTAGTTATTGCATTTTTACCTTGGAATTTTGGCAATCTATTTCTGACATCTTGTGGGATAGTATTTAGGTAACCATCCATTCCTCTAAAGTCTATAGGACCAAAGGTGTTAACAAAAATGGAGGTCTAGGCTAAGCCATATTTTTTGGTGGAGGTGATCTTGGGGGTGACACAAGCTGATGAGGAGTACAAGGTCTTTGGGCTCAAGAATGTGATTCACAAGACCGGTATTCTCTAAGTATTGATTTTATTGGAAAGTTATATTTGAATTGAAACACAGAGGTGCATATTGGAGAAGGAACTTACCTGGAACAACATAAGTGTAATTTCACAAATAGGGATGGAAGATTGTAAAATATATTAATGTGAAATCAACCGTTTACACAAAAAGAGCTGCAATACTTATATGTATTGTACAACTGAATACAAACAAGAAATAGAGTTACACAGGTGCAACCATATTCCCAAAACTTCCAACATTTGGGAAGTATACAAATATAATCAAACAATTATATTATTATAACAATATAACAGCTCCTGTAATATTCAAATACAAACAAAAGGATGGTTATAATTAAATATAACCATAAAACAATAACTAATAAATTTATTAATATGCAATGCATAATTAATTAGGATAATAATAATATTTTATCCTAAAATTCCCCCTTAATTATGCATTGTCTCCAGGATGTGGAGAGGAACTCTCTCAACAACTCAAACTTGTCACGTGTAAGTGACTTCAGAATATATCTGCTCATTGTTGTTTAGCTATTGACAAAACTAAGCTAGATGTTGTGCTTCAACACATGCTCACGTATGAAATGAACCTATACCTCAATGTGTTTTGTTCTCTCATGAAATAATGGATTGTGAACAAGTTTGAGAACACCTTCATTGTCAACATACATGATGGTTGGTTTGTCTTGTGGTATTCCAATCCTTCTAGTATGTGACGTAGCCAAATTGCTTCACATACAAAAATTCTCCTATAGAAGGATACTCGCTTTTTTGTAGAAGAGTGAGAAACAAAGTGTTGTTTCTTACTTCCCCATGATATTGGTCTAGATCCCAAAAAGAATAAAAATCCATAAGTGGATTTCCTATCATCAATGTTACCTACATGATCTGAATATGAATATCCAAAGAAGAATTTATCATTCTTCTTGTATTCTAGACCAAGATCCACTAATCCTTTAAGATATCTCAAAATGTGCCTTGCTACTTTCCAATGAAAAACTTTGGGTTCCTGCATGAACTTGGATAGATAGCTTACTAAAAAGCTGATATCTAGTCTAGTGTAGGTTAGGTAAATGAGACTCCCAATCAACTGCCAATAGAGAGTGGCATTTACCTCAGGAGATGGATCTAAACGAGATAACTGTAATCTATTCTCCATAGGTGTAGCAATTGGTGTGCAATCCATCATCCTAAATTTCTTGAGCATTGTCTTGGTATATTTCATTTGAGAAACAAAAAAATTCTCTCTTTCGCCATACTTCTAATCCAAGACAATAATGCATCAGCCCAAGATCAGTCATGTCGAACGATCGATTAAGATCTTTCTTTATTGCATCAATCATCCTCACTAAACTGCCAGTGATGACTAGATCATCGACATAGACAACAACAATCACCATATCCCCCCTTGCTTTTTGAGGCAGAGATTGGGATCATATGGATTTCTAACAAATCCATGTTGTACAAGATGCTCATCAATCTTGATGTACCATGCTCGGGGTGCATGTTTGAGGCCATACAGAGATTTCCTGAGTCTACATACCTTTTCTTCTTGACCAGTACTCCATATCACTCAAAGTTGAGTCATGTATAATTCTTCTTGTAAATCTCCATTTAGGAAGGCACTTTTTACATCCATTTGGTGGAATTTTGATCCAAAATGAGCAGCAGAGCAAAAGATCATCCCGATTGTTTTGATCTTAATTGTGGGGAGAAAATTTCTCCTCATATTCAATGCCTTCTTTTTGTGCATAAATCTTTTCTACAAGTCTTGCTTTATACTTGTCCATTGTCCCATCTGCTTTGTAATTTGTTTTAAATATCCATCTCGCATCCAATGGGTTTCTTCCTAGTGGAAGATCGAAAATTTACCAAGTGTTATTCTTCATCATCGATTGATATTCAAAATCCATGGCATCTTTCCAAGATTTTGACTATAGGGCTTCTGGACTTTAGAGGGATCATCTCGATTCAATAACTCTACTCATCAAAGAAAAGTTGACTTCATCCCTTCCTTTATTGTGAGTCGGTGGTCTAGGGGTGGATGTATCCATGGAGCATCCATTCTGCATCTCGTAATGTACTTGTACACCATTTAGGAATAATCTAAACTATTCTCATGGGTCGTGGTTCTATCTGATCAACATCATCATCACTTTCATTTTCAGAGGGAACAACAACTTCAATTTTTATAATCGGTGAAAAATATACTTCTTGTGAGTCCTGAGGAGGGGTCTCTCGCTTCCTTCTTTTCAAAAACTCAACATCTTTGTTGGTGTAGAATTTTCTAGTCTTAGTTTCCATCAATCTATACCCAATATTCTCTTCACCATACCCAATGAAGATGAGTTTATGTGACTTCATGTCTAACTTCTTTCTCATTATGTTTGGGTATGTGCATGCTTGATTTTCACCCAAATACTCCGAGGTTTACAATAGATGGTTTCCTTTTTGACCATGCTTCTTGTGGTGTTATTCGATCAAGAGAAGTTACGGGTGATCTGTTTAAAAATATATTGTTGTCTTTATTGCTTTCTACCTAGAATGTATTTACAAATTTGGAATCATCGATCATGCATCACACAATTTCCATGATAGTACAATTTCTTCTCTCAAAAACACCATTTTGTCATGCGGTGTGTGTGGAGGAGGCATTTGTTGATGAATCCCATGAGTTTTTAGGTAGTCTCGAACTCATCACCGGTGAATTCCTCCCCTCGATCTCGAGAAGAGAGTTTTGATGTGACGACCGCTTTCTTTCTCAACTCGTAACTTTGAACTTTTTAAGGTATCAAATGCTTCACTTTTCTTGCGAAGATAGAAAATCCACATTTTTCTTGAATTTTCACAACACAAAGCATAAAGTACTAAAACCTTAATGACTTGGCTGTATTGAACCTCAAAGATAAGTATGAACTAGGTCAAGTTTACCATGAGCTCAAAATTTACTCCTCTAGAATGAAGCTCTGTGTTGTTTTCCTGCTAGGCAGTGAGGACACTTATTTGTATCCTTCTAAAGAGATGGTATCCCATGTACCATATTACACCGGTGAAGTGTTTCGAGATATTTGAAACTTACATGACCAAATCTCCGATGCCACAACTATGCTGAGGTGGAGTTCTTAGCCACAAGTTCTTGATCATCTCTGTGAACAAAATCAAGTTAGAACATGCATCCCACATTGGAGGATTTTGCAATTATTTTTGAGCCTCTTGATTTGTCTCGAATCAAACACATTTTCTTTCCGGATTGACTATCAAAGTCAATTTTTAGGTTGTGATCAAGGATTTGACTAACTAAAAGAAGATTCTTTGTCAACCTAGGGACATATAAGACATCTGATAGTTTGCATTTGTGTGAACCAAGGGGTAGAGAAATGTTCCTAATCCCCTAAACTGTATATGAAGAATCATCTCCCAACGAAACATGGTTTTTCAATGGTGTGTACCTCATTGAAATAAACCAATATCTGTAGTCGATCATGTGTCAAGTGGCCCCCAAATCAACATACCAAACATCACTAGATGATGTGGATGGTTCACTTGATCGAGCAGTGAACAAGAAGTCTTCATTATTTGATTGTTCTTGTTGCTCAAAGAATATTACCTTACTAGATGGGGTCTTCTTTTCTAGTTCCCCTTTTTCTTCCCATGATTGTTGTTAGAATTTCCTTGTAATATTGTTGTTGTTGAGGTATAGATTTTCTTGATGAACCTTTCTTGTAAGTATTATACCAACAATCTTGTAGGTTATGTCCTCTTTGCGTGATTGAAATTGCTTCTTCGTTGTCCGTCCCCTTGATACTCGATTTTGATTTTGGGACTTCTGATAGGAATTAGGTTTTCCTTTACCTTTTCCTTTCCATTTTTGATGTGAAGATAGTGCCTTCTCCTCTTCATCATCCTTATTGTGAATTGCTTCCTCTTGTTGCAGTATGTTTACCAGTTTGTCAAAACCAACTGTCATATCTGACACGTTTAGTGTTGTGACAAAAATGTGGTAAGAAGAGGGGAGTGCTCTCAAAACAATGGGAATAAGAGCATCATCTGTGACCGGTTCTCCCAGGGCTAGAAGTGAAGCCCTTAATTTTGTAACTCTTCTCAGGAAAGTTTCTATTTTTTCATTCTGCTTGAACTTTAATGTGTGTAACTAACTCTACAAATTTAGTATAACATTATTGTTTTTAGCCTCATACTATGCTTAATTTATCCCACACTTCTTTTGTTGTTTTGACATCTCGAAGGTGGGGTTACACATCATCAGACACTCCAAACAAGATGATGAGTTTGGCATTTTGATCTACTTTATCAAACTACTATTGTGTTATATCGTAGTTGATCTAGTCGAGTACCATTCACAGAGAGGATAGATTTATTCAAACTCAAGTTGTGTCTTGATTTTTGTCTTCCATGCAACATAGTTGTTTCCTCTGAGTAGTTGTGAATCTGGAAGAAAAAATTTGGGGGTATTGGTGCCCATTTTGTAGAAATCACTAACAGGGTTTGGATCTTATCACTCCAGGTATAGGGTCTCCCAATCTATATACTGTCAATCTGATATACCGAACCTTTCTATATACATGCCCTTCTGATATACCTGGCGGTACGTGGAAGAAGCTCACCCTTTTTATATACCTGGCGGTACGTGAAAGAGGTGAACTAACATATGTGAAATAATTCAATACGTGGTACCAAGACAATACTAATGGGGAATGTGCGATTATTGATACCGGATCAAAGAAATATCCTCATACGCACATATAACTTTACTATATACTTGGATAATTTCTCAGTCCATATTTATGTCATGCAATCATTCACAGATGGATGGGATGGCTCATAGTGTGTGCACTATGACCTTATTACTCCCCATCGATTTAAAGGTTTGATGCCCAGATGACATTATTGCAGCTATATTAGGTATTAAGTTTAGTAGTAGTCATGACGGCTTTACCCGTAAGAACTTCCCAGAGGAACTATATATACCGAATACTACGAATGAGATCTAGGATCTCGTGAGTGTTAAAACCAATTTTATACATTTTTGTATTAAAATTCTACTAGTTTCAGAGCAGCTATAAATTTTACAGTTGACTATGGCAACTTGAAAATTAGTACAATATAATGCAAAGATACAAATCACAATAAAAAATCAAGAAAAATTGAATGCAGGAAAATTGTTTTTTGTTTTACTGGCCCTGGTGGCCTCTGGAGCCTGAATGACCCAAAATTCTAGAAACCGTTAAAAAAATGCCCAAGATGAAGTTTTTGGATGGTCTTCCTTTTGTAAAAAATTCTCGAAATGAAAAAACAGGCCTAGTGGAGAAAAAAAAATTTACCCTAAATTTAGGGTTTTTCTCGCTAAATTTTTAGATGCCTTTTTAGTTACAACTAAGTAGTTTAGTCAAGGTTTTTCGGCTAAATATACCTCCAGATTTGGTGGTTTTTCTAGTTTTTCCTCTAAATGTCAAAATTCAAAATTTTGTGTTGAAGTGGGTTTTGAACCTTGCACCTCACCCACCCAAGTCATTCCTTTTATCCAACTAGGCCCTTATGGCGCTTGAGATATGAAATGAAGTAAATTGTATATGAAGTATATGAAAAAATGACTTACCTCATTAAAAAAGGACGTGGTAGAGGTTCCACGTGGCCTTCTTGTTGGAAGTTGATTAAGGGCTTTTCTTTGTGCGAGAAGAGGACCTGAAACATTTTTATTTCCTTTGATAAAAAAATTTTGTGCATCGTTTTACTTTTAATGTTACCGTTGCCCCTTGCTTTGATCATTGTTTTGTTGTGTGCATGTCGCAGGTGCATTTGAGTAGGGATGAGGTGTGTGTGAGAAAGGAGGACATGTGTTCCATGTGGTCTAGTGCACTTGGATACAGACCCAACTTTGAGGAGGTTCTATCCTTCAAACAGGTCTCGAACTTCCAAAATATATGTGCGGTTTTGTATAGAGAATGCAACTTGCTGATTGCAGATTGGTGTATTTTATTTATTTCTTTGTCGTATTTTTTTTCCTTATATAGGGTTATAGGGGTCATGGAAATGAGTAGGGACATGGTGGAGTTTCACTTGCCAATACTAGACCTGACAAACAATGTAACTCACCAAAATATAGAAAAAAATCCTCCAATTATAACAACCTGGTAGTATTAGTTGAATCTAATACTGGAGAATGCACATGAGGTTGTGAGATATTAGGGAGGTCTGGGAAGTTTTAGGAGGTAGCACTAGCTCTTCGGTGTTACATATTTCTTCTTCCATGAATTCTCCTTCCTCTACAAACTTTCTCCAACCTTTCCAAGAGCTTCAACCAACTCTAGTACCAAATGTAATTTCACAAACAGGAAGGAAGCCTCAGTACAATATATTAATGTAAAATCAATTGCTTACATAGAAAAGAGCTGCAATACTTATAGGTATTGTACAGATGAATACAAACAAGAAACAAAGTTACACAGGTGCAACCATATTCCCAAAACTTCCAACATCCGGGAAGTATAAAAATATAATCAAACAATTATATTGTTAAAACAATATAACAACTCCCGTAATATTCAAATACAACAAAAGGATGGTTATAATTAAATATAACCATAAAACAATAACTAATAAATTTATTAATATGAAATGCATAATTAATTAGGATAATAATAATATTTTATCCTAACAAGAAGGACCTTCACTAGCTGAGGCAAACAAGTTTATGAGAGGATTTCTTGAATTAGAATCACTTGAAGAAGAGTGATAATCCTCTACCAAAGGTTGATCTCTCTCACCAATGGATATATATTTTCCTAATGTCTAACCTTTAACAACCTTCCAAACTCTTCTCCCTTCCAACTCGAGTATCTTGAATCAGAACAACTTCTTAATAGCTGCGTCTCCAATGAAGAGAGATCTTCTTTCTTCCAGTTTTGTAGAGATTAGCAACACCAAAGTAAATGATAGAAAGGTTAAGACACTGGTATTTATCAAGATCAAATCAGCATGGAGTCGCCACTAAGGACTTTCACCCTAGTTCTGTAAATGCACTAAAATAATTTGTCAAATACCTATCAGCACTGAAAATCTTGCCAAACTTTATAGATCAGACCTTCCTTTTCTTGAATTTATCAACCACAAATGCTAATGAAGTGCAAAAACTACTGGAAACTGGTAAAATTGCAGGTAGAACTTATATCTTCACTTAATCCTTACAATTATGATTATAAAATGATGCTTCAACAATGTATTTACATGTAAAATTTACAAGGGACTTTACTAGGGTTTGATATGCATTCAAATATCTCAAATATGTATGCACATAGATCAGATTGAACTAAGATAATATCAAACTCGAACTCTACTCTTCATTCCAATATTATAAATTTGATCAGAAGATGATACTCATATTTGTAATTACAAAGAAATCACACAAGAAGTATTATAAGAGATCTGAAATACTGAATAATGTCCCCAGCAATGATGCCATTTCGGTGTTGGTACCTTGATTTAATCTCCTTCACAACTTGAGTAGCATCATGGATTTTATAAGACACTCAAAGGTAGATAAATGATTTATATGTCATTTTGTAGTGGGAAGTAATTTATCTGACTTGTTAGCACTCAAGATTTGAAGAAGTGGGTAGCACCTTGAAAGGATTTTGATCTAATCCTCACTATTTTAGGTTGTGCCTTTCAACCAAGGTAAGAGAACCTATATTACAGCCTCTATTTTTTGAAGGAGGTGGATATATCCTTATACTATGCATATTGTATGGAGATGGCCTTGGGAAAACATGATCAATTTTCCATTATTCAAACTCAACAGAGTTGTCACTACTAAATGATGGAAATGCTTTCAAGACAAGGCTGAGGCTACTAGAGACATGGTATGATCCTAATTTGCTTTGTGCATTTTTGTAAATGGATTGTTTTCTTTTGTTGACACATAATGTAATGCAGTGGTAGTATGGGGTAGGATTAGTTATTCTGAATGAATTTTTGGTGGGATATTTTAGACAAGACCAACCAGAATTTTCTAGATTCTTTGAGGACCTTTGCAATAAATTTGTAACACCTAACCAATAGAATTCTTTAAATGGGTTAAGGTACTTCTTCAACTAGGATATGTGCACCAAATGGAGGCCCAGATATGCACTCTTCCACATAATCTTTGATAACCCGCCACAAAATCTTGAAGTAGATAAAACAACAAAGTAACTAGAAATCTCTATTTTATCATGACCTAAGGTGCACCCAAAGGTTTACAAATCCTATAATTTAAGGAAGGTAAAGTACTTTTAAATCTATTTATCTCTTTATCGATGAAAGCTCTTCGAATGTGAGACCAGATGCCACTAAACTATCAATAAGAAATGAGAACATGTGTGATCAAGAGATATTTTAAACACAAGACTGTAGCATGAGCAAAAACACGAATTAAAAACATTCTAAAACATAAGTGAATGAAAAATTTTCCAAGATACAACACAAAATAATCCGAATGACAAAATTTATCAAAGAAGGGAATGTTATAAGAACAATCTCAAAGCTTGTTGATGGCTTTACAACTGAAACCAACTCAACATGATACAAATTTGATGCAAAAAGGAATTAGAAATGGTTCTTAGGTGGTTTCTCAGAGAATGGGCTTCTTCCTAGATTTTCCCGTGAATTTCTAAGTTTCTCCGACCTTTTGCATGTCTCAAAACATGCATTATATAACTTTCAATTACATTTGATCCTTCTTTCCCAAGAAAAGAATATGCCCAACATCAAGTTTGTTAAAAAATTCCAACATGATTCATAGATAGGGACATTTAACAAATTTGCAACAAGAGTTGCACAGTGTGTGCAAGTGTTTCTACAATTTTAGCAAGAAAACTACCACCTAGAAATAGCTTCCTAACCTAGCTAAGAATGAGAAACTACACCATCATGATGAAGAAATGAGCAAGTCCTACGCTTAACATTAATAACTTTGAAATTGATCAAAATACAATGTAAATTAATGAAATCAATTCTCCTTAATTGCCTAATTTAACATTAAAATGGACCTAAGTAGTCCAATGGGAATAAAATTATATTTGCTTGCTTTGATCCATCAATGGATGTTTGGGTGTGAGGTTTAGCTCTTCAAGAATGGAGGATGGGGATCTCAAGAATGAAAAAGGCTATTAGTATGAAACTATGTGCTTTCTTTTGTCTCTTGAGAGATTTAGGTGTAGGTATAAAGGTAGAGGGAGGGTTATTTATATAGCCCAAAAGATAAAGGATTCAACACATCCTCATGAATGTGGGACTAATGGAGATTTAGAGTTCGTTATGGATAAGGGGGTTTAGATGGGGTTGAGTTAACTTTAGGAGGGTTTAGTTTGTCCTCAAGTGGCTCATGTGGATAAAGGGGGTGTATTAATTAATCAATATGTTTAAGTAATACATGTGCAAGATTTAATAAGCTTTTTAGAGGGATTTTAGTGTGATTTGGACCACTAGGAGGGAATTAAACCAATTAAATAGTGATTTATTGATTTAATGAGAAGGGAGGATAATTAATTAATAATAATTAATTAGACTAGACAGAAGGTTTTGATTAACAAAGGTCGTTAATTAGGGTATGTGTTGGATAAGCGACTTAATTAATTAGCATAATGTAATCAATTAACAACAATGGAAGAGAAAATGAGCGCTATTGACAATATGTCATCAATTTGTGGGAAAAGAGATAATTAGTGTAATTTAATTATTTAAATTGCTTGGGCATAATTATAGGTGTCTACATTTTCCCCCCTTTGGGGTGGCATAAGTGACGCCACTTCAAAGATAGTAGATGAAATAAAATTTTGAAGGGATAGAAGAAAAATTAGCAGGAGGGAGAGATGCCCCCTCGAGTGTCGATGCGGTGATGGAAGAAGTCAATTGACAATCGAAAAAGGTGAGAGATAGGCAAAAGAAAGGGGAAGAGGCAGGATACCCCAATGAGAGAGAAAATTAGGGGTGAAAGGGAAGTGATGTAGAAGAAATATGGAGGAGGGGAGGGAAGAGCTTAGCCTCTAGTTGCTTGAGTATTTGGAACAAATTTGATGTCATCATATTGCCATAAGAACTACATCATCGGTCCTTATGAAAATATAAGCATACAAAAAGGTAGAATGACATGAAAAGCCATACTATGAACAATTTTCATTGCTGAAAATACCAACTTCATGCAACATACAATAATGCAATGCAATACGAGAAATAAACAAGCTCATTTAACAGGGAAAACAAGTACAAACACACATATCCAACCCAAAAATGGTCAAGACAGCTTATACAAATGTTTTGTTATCGTCTGAAGATATCCACAAGTTCATGATTGAGGAAAAGGGTTAAAAATGATGCCTCAAGCAAGGATACATGCAAGGGGAAATGACAATGGACATGGGGTCCATGAAAAGCATTTGTGCGCAATGAAACAACACCAAGAAACAAAAGTTCCCCAGAGTACAGATGAAGCAAGTAGCTAGCTTTGTGAATGGTTGTGAATCCAGTGATCCGCGAGTCATATTAATCAGGAATATGTGAGACAAACCAATAGGATATGGAGAAAATACCATGCGCAAGACACAAGTTTCAGCCATAATAAGCAAGTTACCATTTTTGTAGGGTTTTTTACTTTTTAGGATTTTGTTGAAAAATTTTGCCCTGTTTTTGGATTTTTTGATATATATATATATTGTTTTTATTGTTTTTTCTTTCCAAACCATGGTGAACAGTAGAAGAAAGTAGAAGAAGAAAGTGAAGGGCCTAGGGGCAACAGAAAGTGCCCTAGGTGGAAGAAAGGAGAAACAAACGACAAATAATGTCCTTGTTTAGTGGAAAAATTAAGAAAAAATATTTATTTGAAAAATAATCATTTACAAGAGTGTGGAGAAGAATAAAAATCACCAAGGAGCAATAAAATTGCCCTAGGGAGAAAAAAGGGGTATCGGACAGCAAAAATTGCCCCAATACGTTGAAAATTAAGAGAAAAATAATTATTTAATAAAAATAATTATTTCACAGTGAACAAAGAAGAAAACGGCAATCGAAACGGGCCTCCCGGCCTTCTTGATGGTGAAAAATAGGTTAATATACCCCACCAGTGGGGTAAAAACATTTCAACCAATTCATTTTAGCTAAGCAGCTTTAGAAAATTTACTTGTGAGGCTCGACACCGAGGAGAACTAGTCCTGGGGTACCAAATGACATGTGGACGATGACCCCTTTGTGAGTATCAAAACTTGCTTGTTAATTTTTGTCATGAATGCCCTAAAATTAGGCTTTACTCATTGAAAATGCATTGGCATGCATGCATATAGGCGTAGGTGTCGAGATAGGGCGTGCAGGAACCTTTTGGGGGCATATGCATCTTTTTGGGGGCACATATGCCAAACGGATGCGCGCACACGCTACTGCACAGATTGCACACACCCACGCACATGTGTACACAAAAGCACATGTGCACACACCCACACACATGGGAAATGGGGTACACATGTGAAAAATGTGGCACAAGCACTAAAAGGGTGGGCGTACACACGGGGCATACGCACGCAAGAACAAACACCCAATATGTGGCGCACACACCAAAAAAGGGCGTGCATGCACCCGAAAGAGTCTGCAAGCACCAAGACACATGAGCACAAGCATAAGTGCTAGAAATGTGGCACACATGCCAAAAAGGGCACGCAAGAACCCTAGACAGTTGGAAAAAGATAGGAAAGTGTCCAAAAACATGACACTTTGAAGAATTTTTAGGATTTTTGGGTTAACCCTAAAAGATGAGATAGATTTTTAGAAGAAATGTTAGGAACTAATGAGTGGCGTATTATTTTTAGAGAAAACTACCAGTTTTGTAGACATGGGAGTGACATACCCGGATTGCAGAGTTAGAGGGTAGTATGCACCGACACGATCGGTGAGCTATGGCACATCGCTTGAGGTGATAGGGCTAGGCCCCATAGCTCAGATGCCCTCTGTCATACTAGATCATGACATTTTGAATGCATTAGTCGAGTGATGGCATAGCAAGAGTCGATGCTTTAGACCGCCCTGAGGAGAGCTGACTATGAATATTAAGGAAATTTGGTAGATCCTTCGCCTGCCCATGATGGGCACGTTGATTGAGTATAGCTCTGATGCAGGGATGATTAGAGCAGCTTGCAATGTCATATTTGGTGTTGATGATATCCCGCATGACGAGATGACTATAGCATTACATGAGTGCATCTCCGACCCCACATTGCATTAGGGACCTCTCTACATTATGGCTCTTATTAGTGGGTTCCTACTCACTGATAAGATAGGGACTTCATTTCTGAGAGGACTACTACCATTGGTTCATGGCATTTATAGTGGTGAGAGATATTACTGGGAGCAAGGCATACCGGCCCACCTATATTGGGATATACACTTGATTACATACCACTATCAAAATACCATGGGGCTAGCCTTATTATTACATATATGGTTGTGGGATCATATTATGATCGAATTCCCCGTGGGCCCTTTTCGTGTTCGAGATCTCGAGGAGCCATCATATATGCTAGGGGTAAATTGCTAGCAGGATGTACGTGGCCATCTTGGTAGCCTATTCAGATATAGACATGAGTTTGATGAGATGGTTGAGATAGATGTCATCTGGCGGCCATATAGGCATTTCCAGTGGCCAGAGGATGCCAAAAGCTCAAGCGTGTGCATGGTGGAGCACTTTCTTATTAGTATCCATAGCTATATCATGGAGCTATATCGAGTGGATAGGTTCCAGCGGCAACTTGGTAGGGTACAAGGGGTCCCTCAGCCAAATATATGGCATGCTCTTAGAGATTTCGAGAGGTAGACCATGGGGCCTCATATACTAGTGGCCCGAGTTAGGGCAAGTTTCTCACATGTGGTCCCTTAGTTATGGGACCCATTACAACAGGTGAGAGATCCTGGGACCACAATTGATTATGCAACATAGTATGCTACCGTGTTACCCCGGTGTCTCACCATTCAAGAGGAGGCTTGGGTAGTAGGCATTCACCCACCTGTAGAGATATGGCATGGCGTAGAGTACAGGGTGAGAGTAGTGGCACAAGGGCTAGACCTAGAGGATCCCTTTGATGGTATCCCACATGATGGACAGGGTGCCACATAGGCATAGGGACCGAGGCCACAGGGCCTAGTACAGTATCAGCAGTAGCCACCCAGACTCCCCCGAGGCACACATAGCCTCCCAGGCCTGTGTGAAATGGACACAGAGATAGCCATAAGTGCAGTGTAGTTATAGACAGGCCATAGCCGATGAGAAACGGCTAGAGTAGAGAGAGACAAGGCTCAAGGATGGTGTATGACTGTCGTAGAACATGGAGAGATGAGGCCTGAGCTCATATTGTTACCTTACTTTTAGAGTGGGATCGTGCTCAGCCCAGCCGGCCTGTGAGATAACAGAGTAGCATGGCCGAGCTAGGTCAGTGGAGACAGCAGCACCTGGGGCTTAGATATTGAGCCTCCTTCATCAGTCCTAGTCACAGGTGTGGATGGTTGTTACATAGAGAGATCATGTGTATGCATGATCACAGGCACTACTAGCACAAAGGGAACATGTCCACACCAATATGTAGCTAATGACTATAGAGAGAGATTGAGAGGTTGTTGCCTCTAGACAGGCTGAGGCAGACCTAGGCCGAGTGATAGGTGAGTGAGATACTGCCCTTTAGCAGCGCTCGCTTTAAAGATGCAGACCTGATACATGATACCACTAGGCTTGGTGGTGAGGCCCTATTTTATAGGACTTCTTATTACAGAGTGGTTCCGCCAGAGTTACGAGTAGCAAAGCGATAGTTTTCAGGGTCGAGTGCATCAGGCTCTCGATCACGGAGATCGAGGCATTCTACCAGATCCGTGAGACAACCTCTACCAGAGCAGCCAGCCAGACCAACACCATCCCATCCTCTAGTGTTTCATCGACTAGAGGACAGATCTGGGAGCATCGGTGAGGGCGAGAATTGTGGTTTAGAGCCACATTTTTGTTATACAAATTCTTTTATATGTATGCCTCTTATGAAGGCCGATTTTGATGTATAGTCTTGTTATACATGTATTTTGATGATGCCTCATGATGAAGGCTTGATTATTTTTGATACATGCCCCTTTTTGATGGCATTGTTTATCGATGATATATTATATTGAGCATCGATCTAGACATTGTATGTATGTTTACGCACATTTTGATGTAGCACCTTTATACGCCTCAACCGAAGGCATTTTTGATATAAAGTATTAATTTGTATCCATTTTTGTTTGATACAGATGTATATTGACACATATGTATATATATGAGGATTAATTTTTGGCTCGATGTACATGTTTATGAGATGATGTATTGTATTTTTTTGTGTCCTAATGCATGTGACATGATGTGAAATACGCTTTCCATAAATTACTCTATGTTGATTCTCATTACACGTTGCGTGTTTTGATTCAGCACTTATGGATGCGTTGTGACACGAGTGGGCATATATTGATTCCCATTGCATGTTGTGTGTTTTGATTCAACACTTATGGATGTGTTATGATGTTATCTGATTTTGTACTTTGTATGTATCTGATTTTGATGTTTGATGTATACATGTGCTGTGGATGTTAGATGATAGATCCTTAGATGATATCAAATGTATTTCTCATGTGTTATTTTTGATGTATATGGATGGGATGATATGATGATATTGGTGTAGGGGGATAGATTTTTGATCATGTGCAACCCCTCTTGCCCCCATTGATGATACGATATGTGATGATTAGCTTAGCATACATGCATGATGTAAAACTTAGCATTTTGTTTATATATGATGTATAGATGATGTTAGATGTGATGATAATGATGGTAATGTGATGTGAATGATAACAAAATAGAGTACATGCAATAAACACAACCAAATGCTAACAAAGAAGACCAGAATTAATGCAATACACCATGATTTGCCATGATTTATTAACATGTAACAAACACAATCAAACGCTTAACAAATAAAATAATGAATTAACACATTACATCATGATTTCCCAAGATTCAATAGCATGGAAAAACATACCGCAATATGCACAAGCAAGAATAAATCTAATCTAAGAAAGAAAAGATGAATCCTAACAAAGTACGCCCAAGCAACAAACAACCCAAAAGTAAGAATGCAAAACACTATACAAGCAACAAGCAAAGCAAGGAAACAAGACAATGCAAGTAAATGTTTTTGTAAGATATGTTTTCATGCACCAATTTTCTATTGTTTAGGTTTTTGTGAAATAATTTTCTATTTTTTTGTGTTTTTGTGAAATAATTTTCTATTGTTTTTGTGTTTTGTGAAACAATTTTCTATTGTTTTTGTGTTTTGTGAAACAATTTTCTATTGTTTAGGTTTTTGTGAAACAATTTTCTATTGTTTTTGTGTTTTTGTGAAACAATTTTCTATTGTTTTTGTGTTTTGTGAAACAATTTTCTATTTTTTTGTGTTTTGTGAAACAATTTTCTATTGTTAAGGTTTTTGTGATACAATTTTCTATTGTTTTTGTGTTTTTGTGAAACAATTTTCTATTGTTTTTGTGTTTTCTAACGGTTTTCCAGAGCTATGTGCAGGTAACCAAGAAAGTGTGGATGCCCCCAATGTTAGATGGGGAATATACAAGGGTAGAAGCCATGCATTTATGAACAAGAAGGTGAAGTCGTTAAATTTCCCCCAAAGATAAGATGGGAAATAGTGAAAGACCATACCCCTCATAGACGAATAAAAGAAGGCAAAGCCAGATCAAGGCTAGATAGGATGGTGTGCACAAGGAAATTTTGAGGGCAGGACCAGGTCTAGGCCAAAGACAACTACCCTCCAGACACATGATGCTTGTGAACAAGGAAACCCTCCCAAGGTGTCGAAAACTGGTTTTCACCCAAGGACTTGTCCAAAGTGCCACAATTGCGTGGTTTTCACTAGTGGACGACCTTTTTTCTCTTTTTATTTTTTTGATGTTTTTTTATTTTCTAACTTCCTTGCGCCATGTTTAAGCATAGAATCACTTAAGATGCATGGAATTCATGGGCTCTTAGATCTCATCACCATTGGGGTGAGCTAGTTTGTATGCCCCTGTGCCGTACTTGGTGACTATGACATAGGGTCCCAACCAATGTGGTTTGAACTTCCCTTTCTTTTCTCGCTCTACTCTAGTGTTGAACTGGTTCTCCTTCATGACTAAATCACCAACCTCAAACTGATGAGGGATGATTCTCTTGTTGTAGTTTCTAGAGACTCTGTGTTGATACACTTTTAGGTGATTAAGAGCGCGAATGCACCTCTCATCTAAGAGCTCTAACTCAGCCAGTCTTGCCACTCGATAATCTTCATCCTTATCTAGATAGTCCCGAAGAGAGATTCTTAGGGACAAAAGTTTGATCTCTAAAGGGATGATAGATTCTATCCCAAACACTAAGGAATATGGTGTCACACCCGTAGGAGTGCGAATGGATGTTCGGTAAGCCCAAAGGGCTGGATGGATTTGTAGGTGTCAGTTTTGACCTATTTTGCTAACCATCTTCTCCATTATCCTTACCAGAGTCTTGTTTGTTACCTCAGCTTGTCCATTACCCTGAGGGTAATATGGCGCGACCATTTTAATCTGATTTGGAATCATTGGCAAAGACATTTCACATTTTTTTTCTTAAATGACTTCCCGCTATCTGTAACAATGGATGTGGGAATACCATATCGGTAAATGATGTGATTCATGATAAATTTAGAAATTTATGCTCCTATGACATAGGTTAAAGGGACAGCCTCCACCCATTTTGTAAAATATTCTATAGCTGTGATGATATGTGTATGACCATCGAGGAGGTAGGAGTAATTTTTCCTATTAGATTAAGTCCCGACTTGGAGAATGACCATGGGGTAGTGATATGTTGCAACGGTTGCATGACAGAGCATGAATGAAATTTCCATACTTTTGGCAAAGCACACATTTTCTAACATAATTGCAATAATTAGTTTCTATGGTATGCCAATAGTAACCTACTCTCAATAGTTTCTTAGCCAAGACCATTTTGTTTGTATGTGCTCGCATATCCCTTTGTGCACTTCTTTGATTTCCGGATCAACTTTGTCACATCTAGATAATGTAATATATTCTCATCATAGCCATGATGATATAGTGTACCTCCTAAAAGGGTATAACAGTTATCTCGTGAATCAATATTTTCTTTTCGTAATGGGAGATATCGGGAGGGAATGTGTTGTCCTTGAGATAGGTGAATATGGGTTCATAGCACGAGGAATGGGGACCAATAACCTCACAAGCCAGTAGCAAGATTCTCGCATGTCATTTAGGGGTCAGCGAGATTTTCTACAAAGAATGCAATAGCATTATTCCCCAGTGGAATATGAAGCATAGACCCCACCATTTCCATGGCATCCACCGATCTTTTCTGGGCTCTTGGGATTTTCTCAAAGGTGATGCACACAAAGTACTCCTTTAGATTTTCCACTAACATTTTATAAGGTATGAGCTTGTCATCCTTAACCTTGTATTCATCATTAACTTGTTTGATGATTAATTGTGAATCACCTACAACCTTGACATGATGAACATTCCACTTGATGGTTAACTTTATCCCTGCAATGAGTGCCTCATATTCTGTAATGTTGTTTTTGTAAGGGAAGCCTAGGTGAAAAGCCTGTGGTATAGGATCACCAGAATGAGTAATAATGACGAATCCTACACCTGAACCATGAAATGTAAAGGATCCATCAAAATGTATCTGCCATATGAAATATTCTTCAATGTAGAGAAAGGAGGCATCTATCAGACCTAGATTCAAAGGTTCCATGCTTTGCAAAGGTGCTTCCGCTAGCTGGTCTGCAAGTACTTATCCTTTAACCAATTTTTGATGGACAAAGTCTATGTCAAACTCACTAAGTAGAATGATCCAATTAGCCATTCTACCCATGAGGTTGAGTTTATACAATAAATAATTGAGTGGGTTAACCTTGGATATTAGCTTGGTCTTAGTATTCAAAGCAGGTAGTGGCGAAGTTTTTGAAAAGTAAAAAAAATGGCCAGGTAAGCCTTTTCAATTTGAGGATAATTAAGCTCATAGGTGATGAGGGTGCGACTTAGATAGTACACCAATTTCTCCTTATGGCCAAGGTTATATTGGGTGAGAAACGCACCAATAGTAAATTATGTAGCAGAAATATAGAGCAAAAGTGGTTCTCTAGGAGTGGGAGGCATGAGGATAGGTGGATTAGCCAGTACTATTTAAGAAAAGAAAAAGATTTTTATTGCTCATGTCCCCAAATGAAAGCAATGTCCTTTTTAAGAAAATGGGTGAATGAGTGACATTTATGTGCAAGTTGGGAGATGAAGCGGTGAGTGGCTTGAATTTTCTCCTATAAGCTACACAGTTGCTTGATATTCTTAGGTGGAGGCATTTCAGTGATAACAAACACTTTAATAGGGTCTACCTCAATACCTTGCCTTGACACAAAGAAGCCTAATAGTTTCCCGATAGCCCGACTTTGTACTCATGCAGCATTCAAAGATACGTCCACAAAATGAGAGGATGATCCTCTCTTTTTTTGACTTTCCCAGGATTTCATCTACGTAGTCTTCCATGATAAAATGAATCATATCATGAAAAATCATTGTCATGGCCCACCGATAGGTATCTCCTACATTTTTAAGACCAAATGGCATCACCGATAGCGAAGGTTACCTAAGGAGTCGTAAAAGCTGTTTTGTGTTGGTCTTCTTCATTTATCTTAATTTGATTGTATCTCGAAAAGCCATCCATGAGTGATAGCATTTCATACCCTGATGTTGAGTCAATGATCATATCAATGTTGGGAAATGGAAAATCATCTTTAGGGAAAGATTTATTGATTTCCCTAAAATGCATTGCATTCGGCTTACCAATAGGTTTCTTCTAGATGAGAACAATGTTTGATATCCATTCGTATAATCAATTGCCTCGATGAATCTTGCTGCAAGCAATCTTTCTAACTCTTCTTTAACTAACAAGTCCACTCTTTGGTGCATCTTTCAAAGCTTCTATTTTATAGGCTTTGTTTCCACATGCATGACTAGGTTTTGCATGATCAAATTCAAATCTAAGTCGGCATGTCTTTGTAAGACCATGTGAACATGTCAATAAACTCTTGGAGTAACATAGTGAACGTGTTTTTTTCTCTAGCCGAGAGTGATACTCCCAATTTTACTATCTTGGGATCCTCTTTTGTACCAATATTAACATCAATGGTTTCTTCAACTAGCAATTTTGATAAGTCCTCCATATGCGTAGGATCAAGAGGTAGGTTGAGATCTTCATCCAAGGATATCTTCATGAGATTTTTATCCTTGGCGTGATCACTTTGTTTGTCCTTTGATTTTCTTATTTGTTTGTCACCAAAGGCCTCAAAGAGGTTTTCACTATGCGACTTGGACTTCAATTTTTTTAGTCTTTTCTTTAGAAAATTTTCCTCACTTTTCTTTAAATATTTCTAACTATGAAGTTCAACCTCCTTGCCAAAGTAGGCACAGTGTCTAAGTCAATAAAGAAACCTTTCTTGTGATCTCCAATGGGAATGTTATCCCTTATGCCCATGAATTCTGTGATAGCCTCATCATTCTCAAATAAATATAGTGTCATGTGATGTTATTAGTCCCATTCAACAAGGGAAGGGTATACAAGGTCAAGGGTTGGTTCCATGGGGGTTATGGTCAGAAAAATTGTTCATGAAAAGGTTCGTGGAGGCTAGATCCTCATATTGGCTACAATGGGAATCTGTATCATTGTCTAGATAGTCGAACTATCCTCACACTTAGAACAAGTAACATCTTTATCATTGGGGTGTGCTCCATAAGGGTGAATCCCAATGCCATATATTTATTTTTTCAAATGTGGAAGAGTGACCGGTTCTATTTGTCCTTGTTCATTCCTCCCACATCCTAGGCCTTTGTAGCCCATGGAGTACATCATTCTACTAGATTTTTCATATTTTGGGGTTTGATAATAGGATGGATGAGTATCTTGAGGAACCCAAGTTGTAGGTGGATCAAGAGAATTTCTCCTCATCTAACAATCATCCGTAAGAACGACCCAATAGTGTGTTCCTCTCTAGGTCTCCTCAAGCGGTAGTAGTCGGGTCGACCGAAATGTTCCTACTCAAACCAAGAGAACTTGTTGTACATTATACTCCCCACAACCATATTCCAATATTTTCATCTCCCATGAATCAAATGGAGATGTTTAAGTAGACACTCCATGAGCACAAGAACTAAGAGAATCAATCCACCCAAAATTCCATGACCACAGACTGGAAAGGGACAACTATATCTATGGAGGGATGTACCCTTTCATGTAAAGCTATTGAGAGCTCTACAATGAGAAAATGGCTCTAAATCTCCTGGTATTGTAATCATATGTCCATCATGCTTCAACTTAATGCATTGATGAAATGTTGATGGAACGGCCTGCATGGCATGAATCCATGGTCGGCCTAGAAGCATGTTATACGGAAGTTCCAAGTCTAGGACATGAAAATTTGTCTAATGGTAAGTGGGGCCCACCTCCATGGGCAGCGTGATGGTGTCTGATGACTCCCTTTCCGTGTTGTCGTATGTGGTGATAGTGATAATATGGGACTCAAGATCTTCCTCCATATGTACCAACTATTTGACCAACTTGAGCATGTAGATGTTCAATCCGCATCCATTATCCACAAGCACCGTTTGATTTTCCCGTGGGTGACAACTACCTCAATGTATAAGGGAAGATTATGTGTAGGATCCTTAGTAGGGATCTCCCTATGGTTGAAAGTGAGATGTTTAGTTGGCACAATGTTTGCCACCCTGGCTTGAAGGTGTGTAGGATTGACTTCTAAAGGAACTCCCACCCCGAAGAGTTTGCTATAGAATGTCTTTATGAACATTGGATATTTTGAGAAGATCTAAGATCGAAATCTTAGAAGATGTCTTTTCAAGTTGTTCTAAATGGTTATATTTACTAGTATGCGGGGTCGACGAGAAGAGGTTATGTAATCATGAGGTGGGCACACCTTGTTACCAAAGTGCATTCCTTTCCCTTAATCTGGATAGTATTGACACAATCACAGAGATTGAATACACCCAATAAGTGAATCATAATGATTATTGTCTCTTTTCGTGTACAAGTAATTCACGGCTTTATAAGTTTAGGATGACTCTCCCTGATCCAGATTTGAATATTCCAACTTATCATGCTTGGGGAATGGTTGCTTATATATCCCCATTTTCTCGTTAGGTGTTTTTGTTTTTCCAAGGTTATCCACGTCTATCTCCTTGTTGTCAATGTGGTCCTCAATATAATGCCGAAGCTGAAGACATTTTTCTATTTTATGTCCTTTAACGTGATGCATTTCCCAATATTCATGCTCCTTGTACCATGAAGGTTTCAGAGCATTGTCATCAAATGGTTGCATTGTAGGATAGGTCATCATGTGGGCCGCATCTAATTGTTTTAGTATGACTAACAAAGGTTCATTGAGAGAGGTGAATGTTCTTTTCTTTGGTGGTGGTTGAATTGGGCCCTTGGTCAGTTTAAAAGGTTGTCCAGTTTGGACCATTTGAACATGTTTCAAATCAGTGATTCCGTCTCCCACCACATTTTTGTTTTTGTTAAAGATCTTCGGCTTATCCATGGATTTGACACTTTGGTTATCTCTAGATTGAGTTTTTAGGGTGCCTTTTGCAATGAGATAATTTTCTATCCGAATCCCTTTCTTGATAACCTCCTCAAAAGTACGAACACAATGCATTTGGAGGTGGAAAGCTATATCTGGGTTGAGATTAGGAACGAAAATACTAACAAGCTTCTTTTTAGGGAAAGCATAGGGATGCAACTAGCTATCCCTCTCCACCGTTGGAGTAAATCCGCGAAGGTCATGCCACATAAGTTTTCCATGGTGACATCACTCTCGATATTATATGAGAAGTGACGCATGAATCTTTCACCAATTTTTTCCAGATGAAAATTGATCCTCGTGGTAAGCGTGTAAACCACTCCAATGCTTGACCTCCGAGACTCTTGGGAAAAAGTATGATGAGGTAATTGTCATTGTAAGACACCTCTTGACATGCCATGTAGAAATCTTTAATATGATCCCTTGGGTCTCCTTTGCCTTTATATTTTTCAAATTTTGGCATATAAAATTTCTTTGGAAAGGGTTGAAGGGTCATTGTCTTGTCAAAAGGATAAGGGCATAATTCTTCATATTGATATTTCCTAATGTTCCATAAATTTCTCTCTTGTAAGCTCGTAAGCATCACTTTCATAGACTGCACTTCTTGTGTGAGAATTTTTCTCTAGTGGGAGAAGCGGGGATGTATATGTGATGATACCCTGTGTCTTCTTCTCCTTGGTTTTCTTGATGGAGTTCATTGATCTTAACCTTAGGCCTCAAATTTTGAACGTTTTTGTTTGTGTCTTTCTGTAAGCAAAGCTAGTTGTCAGCTTAGGTTACTAATTTTTTGTTGGATTGTGTCTTGGTTTGTAGCTTCTTCTTCTAAAGGTTCCTCCTCATATTTTAGAGGTTCTTCACCCATCTCATGTTCTATCTTTCTTATTTGTGGCACTTTGATAAATGATATCATATTCCCTACCACTTTATCATTCCCTGCGTAAGAAGTGGAATCATGTCTGCCTATTAAAATATCTTCCATATTGATAAGGGGTTGTTCTTCCTTAGTAGTGTCATTTACGAGATAGTATTGTTTAATTCTCAGTGGGCAATTTGTCCCCTAATTCTACGACCCGTGCCAACACTCTATCTTTGTTTCTGAGAAGAAACTCATCTAGTAGAGTGGGGTCAAAATCAAATTTTGTGTGTGGTGATTCTAATTCATTTCCACTATGATTGACCATTTCTTCTATTTCTGCTTTCTGTAGAAAATAGTGTTCCTAGGTCATGTCCAATGAAGGGGTTTGACCCTTGTCTGTTAGAGGTTTCCCAAGCTTGTGCTTGTTGTTCCTCATATGTTTGTTTCTTTAACCCTAGACATGTTTTAGGAGCCATGTTTTCATGATAGTTTCACTAGGGTAAGTTGTAAATGTGTTCAAAGCTTATTGACTACCACTAATTGAAATGCAAGATGTATTTGTTAAGAGTATGAATAATTCAACAATGTGAGGATACCAATGTGATAGAGTGATAAATCATCGGTGACACAAGCATTTGGTATCGAAACCTGTTTAAAAGAAGTACTTCCTAGACTACGTTTCAAAGTAGTTTCACGTCACAAGATGATTAACAAGATGTCTTCACTTATGCCAAGTTCAAGGAAATGAACAAAATGTAAGTAAATACAAGAAGTCAATGTGACCTCCCAATCAAGATATATGATGAGCGAGCTCAAACTTCATTAAGACCTATATCTCAAAAAGTTCCAATTATAATTTGTGAATGACACAACAATATCACCAAGATATGTTAACCCACTTTGCGAGAAAGTGAAGTATTGATATCAAGGTACTATTGATATAACACACACAATTGGTAACACCTAGCACTCTTCAAAATTGAGGTAATAATAGAAGTGAACTAAAAAAATCTCAAAGTATAGCTAGGAATAGTTAAGAATGTGTGCGCATAACCTTACAATATAGGTATTTATGTCGAGTTTACAAGAAATAAGACGTACATATCAAAATTTTAGTGACATGATACAAACAAGCTAACTCTTATAAGGAAGTCTCATGCGATGTTGAACCATGCCTAACTACAATGACAATCTTGACATGGGTATCAAGATCACAATGGCTACCAATGACATGAATACGCCTCCGCACACATTAGACGTTTAACTTACTCAACCACAAACATGGATGGGTGTAACATAAAAGTGACATAAACAGTTGATTGGTAACACAAAGCTATTCACCCTTCTTCTCGATAAAAAAGTGTCAAAGTATGTGAAGGAAGCAAATCAAAAATGCTAGCTTCACTTCGGTAGAGTTTCACCTTGCCCTAAGGCAAGTAAAAACTAGGTGAAAGTAATGTGTCACATGTTTCTCAATGAAAATATGGTTCACAACTCAACACTATTTTAGAATGGTCAAAGTGGGCTCTTGGAAAAATTATATCTTCCTAGGTGGTTCTCTCATCCTAGGTGCTACAAATATTATCCACGAGTGGGACGATTTACCCAAAAAGTCGCAATGAATAGTTTGGGAGTATCTCGACTTTTCCCCCTTCAAGCACAGTGGGAAATAAATGTGTCCAAATGTGTACTTAAAAGGGTCACATAGGGAAAACTTGTAACTCTATCTCACAAAGGATTTACTAGTCGATAGTGGTGCGAGCACTTCTGTTTCGTCCACAAGGTTCCCTCTTATGTGGACTACTTTGGGGTTCCTGGAATGATCCCCATTATTGTAGCTTAAGGTGTTATGCCAAAGGGGTTATGTTCTAGGTGAGTGGAGAGGGATGTACCATTTTCTGAAACTTTTAATATAGTGTTTTGAATATGTTGTTCGTTTTATCTTGTTTAATTAGATGTGGTTTTCTCAAATACCATTTGGCAACCTGTATAACAACTGTATTAGTAATTTTCTTAATTTTGTTTTGATTTCTCCATTATTTGACAAGCGGTGGCGTTTTGGTCATGTATGATGATTTTTAGTAGTTTTCCATCAAAATATAAGGCATCATTTCATATTTTCCAGATCATCCAAGGACGTAAGATAAGAGCATACATGATTATCTTCAAAAATCCAAAAATATATCAAATGGAAAAATACTTTAATTCAACTATGCCAAATTAACCAATTCCAACTCAAATACTCCTAACAACCTCAAAGCTTCAAAAGGACTTAATAATCATTATTGATTCCCAAGATCACCCCAAGGGACACAAGGGAAGAGAATACATGATCCATATTCCTATAAGTAAACAATGCAAAATATCACCTAATCAAATACAAACATGTAAAAAAGTCTCGCAAAGACAAACATGTCATTAGATAAACTCCGAAAGAATGTTACCACATCAACACTTTAATTTCAGAAATGCAAAAGGGCACATGTGCCCTTTTTTAGCACCTATATGTGGGTTAGGGCATATGTGCCACCTATAGTTATTTTTGGCTCACAATGTGTACTTGTGCCACTCGAGAGATGTGCATGCCATGAAAATAGTATACGTGTCACTATAATAAGTGTCTGTGCCACTGTCGAATTGTTAGATTTATCAAGCGCCCGTGCCACTAGAGAGGTGTGTGCGCCACAAAAACAACGTATGCGCTACTATGAAAAAAACAAACAGAAAAATAGAAAGAACAAACGCATTACCAAAAAAATTTGTTTGTGCCACTAAAAGAGTATGTGCACTCTAGTTAGGGCATGTGTGCCGACTGAATGTTTCGAACTTAGTGAAGGTACAATACAAAACAACACATGCACTTGGGTTAGTGTACCGTGTGCTAGTTAGGTCTCATGCGCGCTGTGGTTAGTGCACATGCGCTAGGGGTCAAAAATAGAGTAACAGTTTATTAGTGTGTCTACACCACCGAGAGAGATGTGTGCACCCCAAAACCATGGCTGCACCATGAAAATAATGCTTGCGCCCTAAAATCATGCTCATAATGACACCTTAACCAAAATATGGCAAAAACACAAGAAAACTCATAATATCTCAACTTTTGACAAGTTAGTGTAAGAATGGCAATAACCCATTAAAATTAAGGCTATAAACATGAAATTACACATATCAAATGAGAAAAATTCCAAGAAAATGGAAATTAATTACTACATGTGCATTTCAAAAGTTAGCCAAAACAATGAAACTTAAACTAAAATTCCATGGGACTAAGACTCCCATCGAGCGTGCAAAATGTGTGCAAGTGTTTCTATAATTTTAGCAAGAAAACTACCACCTAGAAATAGCTTCCTAACCTAGCTAAGAATGATAAATTACACCATCATGATGAAGAAATGAGCAAGTCCTACCCTTAACATTAATAACTTCTAAATTTATCAAAACACAATGTAAATTAATGAAATATATTCTCCTTAATTGCCTAATTTAACATTAAAATGGACCTAAGTAGTCCAATGGCAATCAAATTATATTTTATTACTTTGATCCATCAATGGATGCTTGGGTGTGAGGCTTAGCTTTTCAGGAATGGAGGATGGGGATCTCAAGAATGACAAAAGGCTATTAATATGAAACTATGTGCTTTCTTTTGTCTCTTGAGAGATTTAGGTGTAGGTATAAAGGTAGAGGGAGGGTTGTTTATATAGCCCAAAAGATAAAGGATTCAACACATCCTCATGAATGTGGGACTAATGGACATGTAGAGTAAGCTATGGATAAGGGGGTTTAGATGGGGTTGAGTTAACTTTAGGAGGGTTTAGTTTGTCCTCAAGTGGCTAATGTGGATAAAGGGGGTGTATTAATTAATCAAGATGTTTAATTAATACATGTCCAAGATTTTATAAGATTTTAGATGGATTTTAGTGTGATTTGGACCATTAAGAGGGAATTAAACCAATTAAATAGTGATTTATTGATTTAATGAGAAGGGGGCTAATTAATTAATAATAATTAATTAGACTAAATAGAAAGTGTTGATTAACGAAGGGTCGTTAATTAGGGTATGTGTTGGATAATTGACTTAATTAATTAGCATAATGTAATCAATTAACGACAATGGAAGAGAAGATGAGCACGATTGACAATATGTCGTCAATTTGCAGGAAAAGAGATAATTAGCGCAATTTAAGTATTTAAATTACTCGGGTGTAATTATAGGTGTCTACACTAGGTGTTTCTAAAATGGTGAATCATTACAAATCCTTCATCATTATCCATTGTGGAGGAAAGTTTTTCATTCTCCCAAAGATGCACCCCTTCCATTTCATCATTTCATCCTTATCATTCCAAAATTTGATTATGCAATTTTATAATTTGATATTTCACGCTTTACATGGGTCTCGAGTAAAAATTTATTTCAAAAACACCTCAAATCATGCAATTAGTCCCTAAAATCACTTGCATTGATCTTTGAAGGCACAAAGACACGAATTCACCAAAAATTTGATGAAAAATGATGCAAAATTTGCATTTCCACACCTCATGGAGCAAAAAGGTAGCCAAAATGAAAATTTACAGCTACCCTTGATCTACTCTTTCTCCTTCAATCTGGGCCCTCCACGTGTCAAAATACGATTGGGAATGAATTCGAGCTCACTTTTTGACTTTTTAACATTTTTGGAAAAATGGAAAATTTTGACTTTTTCTCCGCCCCTCTCTACCTTTGAAATTTGGTGATGACACGTGGCATATTGTGGGTCCCATTGGGATCATGGCTCAATTCTACTCATTTTGACCCTTTTTTAGAGTTTGGAAAAATTTCACCTTTTTACCCATGGACCTACACCTTCGCCTCTATCCTTGACACGTGTCACCCTATCTATCGTTAAAAATCTGCGGGCTTATTTCATGTTTTAACCCTTTTTTTTGCCAAGGAAATTTTTCAAATTTTCCTCCGTGGGCCCGCACCTTCGATTTTTTCCTTGACATGTGTTCCCATGTGGTTCATTCATGGGGCCATGCCTCAAATATTCCATTCTAAGTCTTTTTGCAAAAGGGAAAAAATTCCCTTTTGCCTCAACCGACTCCACCGAACCACCGACCCACTCTTCCCGCCATGTGTCTCACTTGGATTCACTGCAGGGGCATGTTTCCTTTTTAAAATTTTAACTTATTTTTCCAAAAATGAAAAATTTCCAAAGTACCCCCTAGTTTGAATCTTTTCCTTTTCATTTTGACCAAAAATTCACACAAGGCATTAATTTTAACTTCAGCGGCCCTGCGGACCTTTTTATCACTTTGACACTTTTTTCCTCCAAAGGCAAAAAAACTTAAAAGACCCCCAAAACTCCATTTATCCGCTTAGCATACAAATTTCTTCCTTTGTGGAAATGTGGGTTTCATCACAAAATTTTCTCCTTTTCACCCAAAAAGTAAAAATTTCACTAAGTCCCCCATCGGTACACTTTTCCCTTTTTGATTTTTAGGACACGTATCCACTTGCGATTGGCTACAAGGTTTCGGGCCAGTTTTGACTTTTAAATTTTTTGCAAAATAAAAGTCAAAAATATCCAAGGAAATCCAACTCCCCCACTTCTCTTTGGCCAATCAAAACATGCCATGTAGGAAATTTTGGAAAAGGCGGAGCCATGGAACCAATTTCACCATTTTGCCAAAAAAACAAAAAAACGAAAAGTTAGAACAATTTTCTGCCAACCTTTGGCTAATTAGAACCCGCCACATTGCCAATGCATGCTGAGGAAGAATTTGATGGGAAAATGACACTGCCTAGGCGTCAAAATACAGAAAATGCCAGGGATGCCCTAGAATTTGATTTTTCTCCAAGGATGGAAATTTTTTTGAATTGGAACCAAATAAAACATGATTCCAAGCATTTATCGACCTTGGGATTGGATTTTTGAATACATACAAGTATGAATTGATCAATTTTGATTTTTTCACAATCAAGT
This sequence comes from Taxus wallichiana var. yunnanensis, assembly GCA_018340775.1. Lineage (NCBI taxonomy): Eukaryota > Viridiplantae > Streptophyta > Pinopsida > Cupressales > Taxaceae > Taxus > Taxus wallichiana. Next base: position 369,512,770 of record CM031244.1, on the reverse strand, counting down.
AAAAGGGAAGAAATGGAAAATCCCGTAGATGTGGAAAAATTAGGGCACAAAATATGGCAAACTTGGGTGTTTTTTTGACAAATGAGGCATGTCAAATGATTTTCAAATGGACTAGGCACGGAAACATAAGAAATAATTTCATCCCATTCATTCAAACTATAAAAATGTTTCAGAAATGTAGAGTGAAAGGAAAATTAGGGAAAAAGCATTGTAAGATCAAAATGGACACCAACATGTTGCCCTCAATTAATGTGAGCTAATACAGAAAAGCAGAATGAAATGCAATGATTTTTAAACCCAAATTGAAATGTAGAATTCGATGCCACAAATAGATGAACAGGAGAAGGGATGCTCTTTCACTAATGTGATACTAATGAAAGGGAAGAAATGTTTGTTTTAAGCACCAAAATATGATTGCTTTTAGATAATAGAAGAGAAGAAGATTCTAGGGGAGAAATTTTAATGTAAGAACTTTTTAGAAAAGAAACAAACATACAATGTTTTCACCTAGAAATGAAATAATGAAAAGAACCCTGAATGGGTCCCACCGGGCATGCCAAAATGTTTCACCTGATTCTAGAGCGTTTCTTCAAATGTTGACAAAACAAATAAGGGTAATGGGCTAGGAGGAATACCTATTAAAATGTTGGTTGTAGGTTGTTGCACGCATATGACTTCTAAATCCACAGTTGATCATGAGAACTTCCTTTTTTCTTAGAGGAAATACCTAAAATACAACACAAGACCATCAAATAAAGTTTAAACAATATATGCAGTGGATTTCCTAGTGTATGCTAGATCCGAGAAGTGTGATACTTCCTAGATGGTTGTCAATCCACTGCTTAAAGCAAATTAATGTGAGAAATAAAGGAAATCCTACTATAGATAAAATGATTTAGGTATCTCATTCATCTACAATAAAAAAATTCATTCACAACAGGCTAAGATATGACTGAATCTGAAGGTCAAGGTCACTATCAAGGTACTGGTAATAATCAAGATGAGGTTCTAGCTATTTAGAGTATTTGGTGGAGGTTTTAGGCTCGATCTAAGTTTCTCGGTAAAGACACGAGACCGACATCGATGCTGGTATGACCAAAGGTCGGTTTAGGATAACCGGCGACGATTGTGGGTAACCGACATTGGTATGGTCAGGGTACAGGAAACCCAATAAAGACTTGGCTAGGTGATAGATCTGAGGTTAGATGAAGATGGGAGGGAAATGGCAAGATTTGTATGGATTTGAGGTATGCACAAGAATGATTAAGGTCTAGGTATGGGAAGTGTAAGGGTGTGGATAAAAATATGGTCAAGTTTGCATGGAGGTAAATTATGGGGGATGGAAATGAGAGTAAAAACTAGTAATGATGTAAAATGATCTACCTAATGATAAATGGATAGGTGTTGGTTAACAGAACTTAATGTTTGCACGAGCTTGATGCCTAGTTGCTAATGGAGGGTGATCGAATGGAATGGACTTGATGTAGTGTTGTCGCTTCCCCGGATGCTCCCGTGAAGGAAGATGGTGGTATGATTGCTTCTGGTATTGGCTATGGATGTTCTAATGCTTGTACGGATGCTAGTTCTACTTACATGCAGCTCTGGTTTCGTCACTTGTTCTCAGAAGATGTCTCTCTCGAAATGTGCCAACCTCAAAATAAGGTTGTTTTTGGGATTAAATGGTAACCGATGGTGGTTCTGGCTTAACCGGTAGCGGTTAAGGGTAACCGCTCATTGGTTAGGGTAGGATTTCCTAGGTTTACTAAACTAGGTAGATCCCCTTGATTTTCTAGGATCTCATTTCATTTACTCCACGGATTATCCCGGAAGTTTCCTTCTAATTGACAGGAATGTGTTTAGAGGGAATGTAGGCATTTATTTTTAGGCTTTGGGTAGGTCTTAGTTAGTTATGGTAACTTACTAATACTATGTCTTAGGATGAGGTGGCTAGATGAGGTGTCTAGGTGAGGTGGATATGTGGGAATTATCCCAATTAGGATACTTAAATAAAAAATATGGTGAGGATAATGAGTTATTTTAATTAAATTAATATTATAGTGGGGTGAAGGGGACCATGGCTAGGTGGATGTGTTCAAGGTATTTATTTATTGAGGGACCAAGGGAGTGTGACCCAATTTTGGTGTCTACACATAGCTCATTACTACCAAATACATTTTTACATTACGAACAACCATTGCGCCCTACCCATAAGACTACACTACTTGATACATTTCCTTAATTGCATTTGGGAATTTTTATTTTACCTATACCTTGGCCTTACATGTGCCATGACCTATATACCTCTGACCTGAACTAATGTTTGTGACCTTTGAACTTGTGTACTCATTATACCTTGTGATGTTGTTACTTATGTTGTTTAGCCTAATGATCTTACCTTTCCTATTGTTGTTTCATTTATCTCGACCAAAAATGTGGTGTATTGGATCATACCTAAATTTTCTTGCACCTAACGTACGTTGTGTTTTTGGACCATATCTTGTACCCTGGATACTTGAATCACTTCAACCTTGTTTGGATAAACCTATCGACCTTAGACGATGTAGAGTTTGCAAGCTCTTCAACATGGTATAGTTTTGTAGTCTATACATGTGCATGCATTCGATTTCCATTACCCATTACCGGATATGAGCCTTTCTTATTTCTTATTACCCGATTTGACTACTACCCATTACCCAATATGACCTTTTACCATTACCTATTACCCAATTTGACCATCACCCATTACCCAAAGTTCCCATACCCTTACCCATAACCCACCTACCTTAACTTTCATCACCTACACATTTATCAAATAACTCATTGAGTCTATCTAACACCTCATCCGATTCTGGTTTGAGGGGATCAACTACACCTATACTTAAGGCAACACCACTCTTACTTATATTTGGGGCAACCACTTCCTATTTTTGTTAGCATCGCTTATCAATATAAGATACACGACAAAAAAGGGAAAATGTAGATACCAAAATTGGGTCATTCTCCTTGAAACCTCATTAACTAAATTAATCATCTCCTACCTATTCATATCCCCTAGTGCACATGTTAATTTAATTAATTATAGTAATTAAATTAATTAATATCGCCACTTAACCACCTCATCCAAATAACTCTAAACCTTAGACCAAGTCAAAACCTATCATAACCAACTAGGACTTAGTATAATCCTAGAATTAACTTCTATTAACGAACCTAAAAAGACTCCTACTTATCTTTCTCGTGATCTATTACTCAATACTCAAACAAAGATTGAAGACCATGCCAAAAATAACAACATTGAGGCTATTTTTTTCCAACCTAGATATTCTCGCCTTAACCGATGCCGGTTATATCTCAACTGATTTTGGTTGCCTAACTAGCTCTAGTTAGGTTAAATACATTTCCAAAATACTTTTCCTAGGTTGGTGATTTGATTCAAGATCTCATACAAATAGATACTTGGATCACTCAAATTTTTGAAGCACTCAGGAAAAGGAAAACACATAGGAGCACTACCAACAACCATTAGCATTCATCACCTTCTTCATGATCACAGATTCACACAAAAATAAAACAGTTAGAATTGTCGTGGAATGAATACAATGGCTCTTATCTCTAGATATTTTCCATCACCATCCTCATCACATATTTTTTCCAAACCTACTCTTCAGTAAGTACCTAACACCTCTTCATTTATCTACTTTTTCTTTTAATAAGATTTACTATTAATCTTAGTAATTTATCTTTCTCCACATCTCGTACACCTCCTTCCTCCCACCAACCTATATCCTTATCATACATGTTCCTTTCACCTATTTTTACCCTCTTCTAACCATCTCTGAGTCTTCAAGACCATTTTACGACCCCATCCTCATCATTTCCAATCTCTGTACAATCATAGGGAGTATGAAAAGCCAAATATAAGAACTTTCTGATAATATCCCCACGACACTCGGTCACCAAATGATGTTGGTCACTTTACCTAACTCGGCATCACATAAAGTTTACGCCGATTACTATGTCTAGAAATATAGCTCGACTAACGAGTTAATACCCATTTCCCAACGACTAAAAATCACTTGTAATCTTTACTAGACCCTACCCGAGCTGCACTAGACCTGCAACCTAATACCAACCTATCACCCGACTGTTTTGACCTTAAACAACCATTTGAAAAAAATTCTTATTTTTTTATACGAGATACCTAGATCATCTCCATTACAATAGGATATTTACTTCATGTATGATTTACCTAGAATTAATACTTGTTTATAAAAGTGGATTGACATGACCTTTATTCCGAAGCATCACGCTTCTGGATCTAGCTTCCTCTAAGAATTCCACTCATTATTATTTTAACTCTATTTGGTGGTATTTTTTTCATTCACCGGTAGTTCCTCCTAGCCATAAGGGAGATCTTGCAATCAACTTGGATCAGAAATTAGAACGTGCACACAAGCTTCAACTAACATTACAAATAGGTATTCCTCCTTGGCCTAGTACCCCTTATCTATTTCATTAATTTGCTAAGAATCTGGTGAAATAATGGACCCAACGGGTAGTTGAGTGTAATAATGTAATGCCTCTTCAACAAGACTATATTGAAAGTTCTTAAGTAATAATCTATCATTATAGTGAGATTCCATAAGCATGAGGTAATGTAGGAGATGAGCATGAGGGTCACCGGTATGAATGGATTTCCATGTATGCATCTAGATCAAGTTAGTATTATAGATATCGCATGCGGACCCAAGATGAGTATCGAGGATTTAGGATGATGATTTGATTTAGACACATGTTGTTGATCATTGGTGAAAGAGAGTGCTGATCAGTTATACCATGGAATATTCTATTTCTATGTATTCTTGTCCAGAGGTTGCTAAGTTTGAGTTCTCGCGGGATCCTAGAGGACATTTTTGCATGATATCCCCTTAGCCATAAATAGCTTGATCATTACACTAACTTTGGAAGCATTACCTATGTACATCTCATCTTCTAAGTTTTGGGAAAGGAAGTTAGTGTGACGCCCAGCTTAAAACAACCCACTTGAGACCCAAGAAACAACCTAGGGTTAGCTCGAAAATTATGGAATAATTTTTTTTATTAGGATTATCCACAACCAAGTTGCAAGGAAATAGTTGACCCTACTAGGTTCCGGAATGAATCTAAATTACTAGAACATGTTTTTCCTTCATTAAAAAATATCTAGTTCATATGGTTCAAATTTTTAGGGTTTGATGTTTCAAAGTGAGGTTCGTGGAGAAATTTACCCCTATACCCTCTCTCAAACAGGCTCAAGTTTTAACTAGATTTTCTCACACATAATGCTTCCAAAATTTCCCTAAACCATTCCCATTGGATAGGAAATTTTCTCACCTTTCCAGTGATATAAATAAGTCCTCCTAACTCCTTATATTTTGTAAGATATGAGCTGGCGGGCTTAAGGGGAGAAATTTTCCCATGCGATAATCCGTGGACTAGGGAGGAAAATTTTCCCCATGCGCGGGTCAAGCGGGTGGGGAAAAACTTAATACATTTTCCCTCTTTCGGCATAAAATCACAAATCACCTTTATGCACCCGTGAGTCCGGTGAGGGAGACACGTTTCGCCCCCTGGTTGGTTGGGAGAAATGGCGGGCCAACAGAGTGGGTTAGGACATTAAGTCCTTTAGGTGAAAAGTGCTAAGGGGTCAAATTGATCCACTCTTAAATTGATGCCATAAATGCCACATTTCATGTGCTGATTGGAGTGGGAGATGGGGTGGTGGAAAACCCAACGCATTACGTGAAAATGGAATAAAAGTCAAAAGGCACGCGCGGGCCACGCGTGCGTGAAAGGAATAATTCTAAGGTAAGGCACGAGAGCAGGGTCATGCGAGACAAACAGAATTTTTGGCAAAAGGGAACAAAAATACTAAGTCCAAAGACCTCCCATGCTTCTACCTAGCCACATGTCAAAGCACATGATTGGTTGTGGGTTTGCAGGATGCAGAAAAAAAAAGTGGGAAAATTTTCCCAAGGTAAAATTTTCAAAAGACAAGTTTAAATTTGGTCCGCCCCTCCGAGGTGCCATGTGGTAGGTCTTGATTGGTTGCGGGATGGTGGGGCCATGGAATTTTTGTGGAAATTTTTCCAAAGTCAAAAATTAAAGTTAACAGTTAGATTTATTTTATTTTTGAATGCCAATTTGAAGTAAAACTTCAAATGGCCATAACTTTTGATAGGAAGCTTAGATTTGGGAAAACAAGGACTTTCTGGAAATATCTCAAAACCCTCGTTACAATAGAGTTATAAAATTTTGAATTTTATGAAATTTAAGTGGTGAATTTAATGAAAAAAATTCTGCAGGATTTTGCGAACAAAACAGGAAGAAGTTCACTTATAAATGTTTATTCAAATTTGTTCTCCTACTTACTCAAAATGTCAAACAGACATGGAGGATTTTTCTCGATGGATTTAAGAAGGGTTTCAAGGTTCAATTTAGTTGATTGAGTTACAATTTATATTTATTTATTTTATATCATTGGGCAACAGAACAATTGTGCAAGTTTGATTTTAATTTTACAAGTTCTCAAGGATCTTTCTTAAGTTTTAGTATCAAATTGAGTTCCTTAGGACTTACTACATCTAAATTTTAATGTTTCATTTCTATTCCTTGATTTAGGTTTGATTTGTTCTTTTTTTTATAACATGTCACGCTTTTAATAAACAAAACAAAGATCAATCTCTAAGGATCTATTACACATTTTCCATCCTCCAAGTATGGGAATTCATTTCCTTTCTAGTCTAATGCATTCAATTGATTTAGTCAACCATTTAATATAAATTATACAAAGCCTGATTTCCAAATTCAACTCATTTCAAAGAGAACAAAACATTGTCTTTTCCTTCATACGCATTTTCTTTACAAACAGATATTTCAATCTTCAACAATAAATCAAATCCAATACATAATACAATTTTGAGAAAAGAATGCAATCCTTTATTTATTTCCAATAACAACTTTACAATTTTCTCTTTTCCATTTGATTTCTAAAATACAATATGCAATGCATGTAACATCCTTTCACATTTATTTTCAAAATAGAGAGTAAAATATAACTCCTTTACATTTCACATTCCAATTTTCAATATTACATTACTAACACAAAATCCTTCTCATTATAAATATTTATACAACTTATCCACTTCAAAGTGGGAAGGCTTACAATGAACTTTCTCAAAAGAAGAGACTGTCAAACTACATATTCCTCTTGCTCCAAAATAGAAACATGTTGGTTTTCTTCATATTTCAACTAGTTCACAACAAAAATAGGGGGAAAGGCAATGCTCTCCACCCAAGCAAGATATCCAATGAGAAGGAGAAGCCATCCTTCCTCATTGGCCCTCGAGCCCCAACCATATTGAAATAGAAGATGAAAATCAACTCATGGAAACAATGGCTTCTACATACATACATGCAACACTTTCACAAATAAAAAAATGCAGTCCAAGAAGCATGTAGTTCACAACTACATTAAACACATACACACAAAACTGAGGCTTCATCAAGCAAGCCAAGAAGAGCAAGGAACTATGGGGAAAAACTACTTATGCCTCCCAATGGGAAATGGGAATCCACCTGAACAACCCGCAAATAATAATCCATCTCACATACCCTTATGCCCCCAAAATTCCTCCTTATGCCCCCTAAAGTTTCTCCATTATGCCCCCAAGAGTAAGAAATGCAAGCTATTTATTTTCCATGGTGGATCCCAGTCCCAAACTCCCCCACAATAAAAATGATGCCATTGGCATTCCCTTATGCCCCCATATGAAATACTCATAGCCTTCTCCTACCCCATGTCCTAAGTAGTCTACCCAACCATCGAACACACACATAAAAATTCACCATTTCATCCATGCATAGAAAGAGAAGAAGCATTTTTAAAAAGGCTCAAGTTCTTACCTCTCCATAATGGAGTTTTTTCCAAGATCAACAAGCTTCCCAATGCTAGAATACATTCCAAAATTAGCAACACACAAGCATGCAATAGTATCCAATCTCCTTCCACAAGTAAGAACTCCCAAAACAGCAAGAAATTCACCCCAAGGGAAGTATGCAAAGTTTCAACAACCCCCAAAACAAGCAAGAAATTTGAATTTTAAAGGATAGTGAAGAGAAGAGGATGATGTGGATCCATGTGGTATGCCACCTCACTCTTCCTCAACCCTTAAAAAAATCAACATCATTCACCTAAGCACAATAAATTAAATGACAAACTGACTTACACACTCCAAAAATAACCCATACCCCAAAAGGACTGAATTTAAAACATTTAAGAGAAGTGTAATTAAAAGTTACAATTAGTCATTTCAAAATGCATTAAAAAGTTCTAAATTTAACCTCCAAACCATAGGTATGGTTAGTGAATAATTTTAAGAGGTGTGGGACAAGTTTAACTTGTCCCACAAGCCTCCAAATATAGCCTCCAAGGACAAATTCGAATTCCCAAGAGGATGAAGTGTTTCACACTCCAAAATCTATCTTACATTCTCTTACATATCCCTTACACATTCTTACACATTTATTACACACTCTTACAACATTACATTTAAGAGAAACAACTTCATTAATTACATTCTTATGACATATTGATTTATTTATTTTAACACATGATTATTCACAACATTAACACAACATATAAACTACTTGAAAAGGGTAACACATCACAAAATAAACAAATGAAAACATTAATAAAGAAGCCACATTAACAAAACATAAATCCCCATGGTCACATTTATAGGTGATTCCCCCACATGGGAATCCCTAACATAATACAACACACACACACACACACACACACACACAAAACATGTTACCATGGTGACCTTGTTGAATTCACCTAGAATTCCAAAGACGGTTGGTCTCCAGTCCCCCGATATTGTTTTGATATTTTAACCTACAAAACACAAATACCTCCTTTGGCGTCGGTGGCCTTATCATAACATACAACATGATATAAATATAATAACAAAACCATTTATACATATGAATCACAACAACATCAAGAAATTAACAATATCATTTTCAGTTTAATTAATCAACTATATCATCATCAATTAATTTTCATACTATTTCTATTCACAATATCCAATATCACATGTCTGAAAAATCATCCATCACATATCCATGTCAAATAGTATATCATCATCCCCATATAAAAATGTCTCTAGTAATCATCATGCCTAATAACCAATCCGCATCACTAATAATCCATGATCTAACATCTATCCATCATACTCAATTGAAACATAATAGTGTCCATAATAAGATCAACATATCAAGATCAGTATCTAAAGGTGTCAAAGGAAGTGGGCACTACAAATGTAGGGTTGAGGAAGGTGGCGGACCTTGCGGCCGAAAAGGAGAGGGAGGAGAGATGACTCAATTATAGTGAATCTCATGAAAAGGAGTTGGGTAAACAATGTGAGGTTTCAAGAGTGATCTATTTATGGAGATAAGCATTGTGTGAATGAATTGAGGTTCATGCGAGAAGACATGGAGCCTCAATAGTCTATGTTGCTCCATCTAGGAAAGCGTGGGAGAGAGACCCTTTCAGCTTCTAATGAGAGCTCTTCACTTGGAGAAAGGAGAGTCGTCGGCATGCATTTGTATCCACCTAGTGACAAAACCTTGGTGCTTACTCTTATAAATAAAGATATAAGTATTACTAACCCAGTTGGCATTGGTGGGAGTGAATGATCTACACCTAAGAGATATAATTTCTCATTTAGTACATCTATGGCTGCATAATCATTTCTTGTGTTTGGGCGAATATTATCCGGAATGAAATTCGGGAAAATTAAGAGTACATAAGGCTTCGGTATCACATCTAGAAGTGGAATAGGAAACACATTCATTAGTGGTGTAATATCACAAACTATTGGTGCATAGTTTAATGGGATGTTTTGGAATGCTAGGCGTGACCACTTCCAATCCATTACTAGCTATAAGAGGTGGATTTGGTGGGATCATAGCTGGAGGACCTAGAATATTTGGAGGATATGTGTTAGGTTGTGGAGCATATTTTCATGTGTGAAAGTATTTAATACCATACATTAAGAGTACTATACACTTTCCATAGTTGTCTTGTCAGGGTTTAGGGCGCAGCCCCGAGAAAAAAAAAATTGGGCCTTGAAAAATGTGCTCTTCTCATATGGGAGGGATTTTTGACCCAAGGTTTCTGGGATGGTTTTGGCCCATAGTTTTAATACCCATAGTTTTGTAAAAATTCTTAAGCAATTGTCTACTTATGTGGTTTTGTGCATATGGTAGGGTTTAATGTAACGTTGTAGATGTGTCTCAACTCAGGTGTCAATTATGTAGAGTTTGTTGAGCATAGCTCTAAATAAATATCAATATTGTATTGAGAGAGCGATGGCTTGTAATAAAATTTGAGCAAGTGATTCTTGGTGGACGTAGCCCAAATTGGGTGAACCATGTTAAATACTATCTCTTTGTGTTGTTCTTTTATTATTCTACACTTTTATTTCAGATCTATAATATTTTCTTCATATTAGTTTCTACTGTTGCAATTATTTGAGGGATTATTCCACATATTTTATCCCTTATTTCCTAACAATTGGTATCAGAGACTAGTTTTGTTTGCTAAAGTGTTGAATCACGGGAAATTTTTAGATTGAGTGGAAGCTATGGAAGATGATGGAAGATCAAGGTTTGATAAATTCAACTAGTAGAATTCCAGTCTTTGGAAGATGCAGATGGAAGATTACCTTTATCAGAAGGATCTTTATATTCCATTGTCTGAGAATGTGAACAAAACCTCGAGCATGATGGATGTGGAATGGGATTTTCTGGATATGAAGACACTTGGGACAATAAGGATATGTCTTGCATCTTCGATATTATATAATGTTTCAAAGGAAAAGAGACTACAAAAACTAATGGATACATTAGGAAAGTTGTATGAAAAACCCTCTGCCTCTAATAAGATATTTTTAATGAAAAATTTGTTTAATATGAAGATGTCTGAGAATGGTTTGGTAGTATATCATTTAAATTATTTTAATACGGTTGTAAATATGCTAGCTTCAGATTCTGATAGAATTTGATGAAGAAGTTAGGGATTTATTAATTCTGTGCTCTTTACCTAATAGTTGGAATAGCACAGTAATGGCAAAGAAGCAACTTGGTTCTAGCTAACTCAAAGTGGAAGTTTGAGGATGTTGTAGGGGTGATTATAAGCAAGGAAATGTGAAGAAAAAGCTCGAGGAATCTTCTACTTCAGGGAAATATTTGATGGAAACTAGAGGGAGACAGAAGAATAGAGAAATCCATGGAAAATCAAAAGATCAGGCAACGTCAAAATCTAAAAGTAAGATAGTATGTTGGTAGTATGGAAAGTCTGGGCATGCAAAGAAGGACTCTTGGGATCTTTAGGATAAGAAGAAACAACAAGAAGAAAACAAGGAGGAAAAAGTGGCAACAAGTAATGTATGTCAGGATGCTTTGATTCTTTCTTTGCATAATATTTCTGAATCTTAGGTTTTAGATTTGGGGGATTCTTTCCATGCTACTCCACATAGACATTATTTTGTTGATTATATTCAAGGGGATTTTTGGTATGTTTTTCTTGGTGATGATGAGCCTTTCACTATAGTTGGAAAAGGTTCTATTCGAGTTAAGATGTAGAATTGGAATACATGGCTATTAAAGGATGTTAGACATGTGCCTACATTAAAATGAAATTTTATATTGGTGGGCCAGTTGGGAGGTGATGGTTGTACTGTGATATTTATAGAAGACTCTTGGAAGGTTACCAAGGGTGCTCTTGTGGTGGCTAGAGTTAAAAAGGTTGGAACCTTGTATTTAACCACTTATAGCACTAATGTTTATAATCTTGTGACTCGAAATAGATACAACATTGTGGCACTATAGGCTTGGTCATGTGAGAAATAAGGGCATGGAGATCATAAATAATTATTTTCTTGAATATACGAAACATGTTTGGATTTCTATGAGGACCGCATATATGGGAAATAGAAGTGAAGAAGGTTTCTCAAGGTTGGACCTACAAAGAAAGAGAGTAAGTTAGAGATGGTTCATTCTCTTGTGTGGGGTCTAACTTAGGTATCATATTTTGGGGTTCAAGTTATTATGTTACTTTTATTGATGATGCAATAAGGAAAGTTTGGGTTTATTGTATTAGAAACAAATCTGATGTATTTGACACTTTTTGTTAAATGGAAATCCTTGGTTGAGAATGAAACAATTCTTAAGCTAAAATGTCTCGGGTTAGATAATGGAGGGGAGTATTGCAGCAATGAATTTTATGATTATTGTTCTAAGAATGGAATCCATAGGAAAAGGAGGATTCTAAGAACTCTGCGTGAGCAGTAATGGTTTCAAAGGATGAACAGAAAAATAATGGAGCATGAGGTTACATACAAGACTACCTCTTTCTTTTTGGGCGTAGAAGCGGTGAGCACAATTGTGTAATTGATAAATAGAGGACCCTCAAGTGCCTTGGATGGAGTCATACCCGAGGAGACTTGGTATGGTAAGAAATTTTATTATTCATTTCTTAGAGTATTTGGATGTGAGGTGTTTGTCCATATAGACAAGGATGATAGGACCAAGCTAGAGGATAAATTAAAAAAATGTACTTTCATTAGTTATAGTGGTGATAACTTTGGATATAAATGTTGGATTATTAAGTACAAGAAATTAATTTGATCTAAGGATGTGGTATTTAATGAGAAAGTCATGTATAAGCAGCATTGTAGGAAAACAGGGAAGAATCCAATAAAGAATATGCAACGGTAGAGGATCTTCTAGATGGGAAAGCGATACATGAAAATTTCAGAACCCCAAAATCCTATATTAAGGATGTCTTCTAGGGTAAGAAGAGAACATGGAAATTTTTCTCCTTCTTTTTATTATTTATTATTCACCGATAGTGGAGAGCCGTAGAGAGATTTGATGAAGTGATGCGGGTAGATGCTAGGAAGAATTGGGAGAAATCCATGGATGAGGAGCATCGGGATCTCATGGAGAACCGGACATGATATTTGTTGAAGCTACTCGTTGTATATATATCCCCCCTTGGGAGGATATAGACAAGTAGAAGAATATGAAGATAGTTGCGCCTTGGCGCACAGAAATGGCGCATGACACGAGTGTCGACACGAGAAAAAAGTTGCGCCTTGGCGCACTTAAATGGCGCATGAAAATGAGTGTCGACAAGGTAAAGGATGCGCCTTGGCACACATAAATGGTGCACGGAAAAGGATGTCAACATGAATGTAGATGCACCTTTGGTGCACATAAGGGTATGTCGACATAAGGATGGACGTGCCAAGGCGCACCTTCGGAGGTGCAACATTCTCGAGTCTTTGGCATAGATATTCAGATGGCCATAACTTTTGACTGGGAGCTCGATTCATGCAAGGTTGGACTTTCTAGAAATCTTACGAGGTCCTCTATCCAACTATGACTGGATATCTTTAATTGGGTGAGAACAAATTCTTAAAAATGAAAAATACAGTTCGCCACTTTTGGGGGTCGCTAGGGTTCTCACCTACCACCATAATGAGATGAATTAAATACAACCTGGGGTGGTTGGGGTAGATTTGGAATTTCTCTCTCTTCCCTCTCTCATTCTTCCTATAAATTGTAAGGAGGGGCTTCTTTCTAAAGGTTGGACATTCTTGTTTTGCCCCTCCCTTCTTCTCTTTGGCAGGTGATTTTGTGGAGCTCAAACCTCCCATTTAAAACGTAATGCGACTCGCCTCTTGGCATTCTGCGTGTATTGTATCAATCTTTGGAGAAAATAATGCATGTCTATGGATGATTCTCAACCCTCTCTGTGTTCATTTGCATCCTCTTGATCTTTCATTGCAAATCTAGTTATCTGTGCATGATCTTGCATTACATTTTAATGGTCTGTGTTTATTGGCAAGACAGATGTTCTTCATTCCTCGGTGCATCACCTCTGTTAGCTTAGGTTTATTTTATGCATCTTCTTCCCCTATCTCCTTGGCAAGTTAGATTAGGTTTTTTGAGTAAACCCTCTGCATTTTTACGTGTGCATCTGAACAGAGGAATAGGAACCGGCCTTCATCCGGAGAGCTTTTCCAATTTTGCAAGGTCCCACACTTGAGAAAAGCTCCATGTTGTGCAATCACACTTTGGATGCTAGAGTGATCAACCTAGAAGCCTGATCTACATCCAGGGGTGCTGTGATTCATCACCAACAGCTACCCTAAGGAAAAAGACCCTTATAGAACTAGTAGTTGTTTATAATCAAAGAGAAAGAAGTAGGAAAGAAAAGATACAAGGCCTAGTTGGTGGTTAAGGGGTTTGCACAGGGAAAAAAGGTATAGATTTTAATGAGATTTTTTCTCTCTATAGTAAAAATGACTTCTATTAGAATTGTTCTTGGAATACTTGTAGTAGAAGACTTGAACTTAGAGTAGCTTGATATAAAGACTACATTTCTCCTTACTAATTTGGATGAGGATCTATATATGCGAAACCGGAAGGATATGAGGTCAAAGGTAGTGAGGAGATGGTGTGCTAAACTTAAGAAGATCTTGTATAGATTGAAACAAGATCCACATCATTGGTATAAGAAATTTTATAGCTACATGATGGAGCAAGGTTATATTTGATGCATTCTAACCATTATGTGTATACAAAGAAATTTGAGGATGAAATTTATATTATCATGTGTCTATATATGGATGACATGTTGGTTGCGAGTAAAAAACATGTAGGAAATAAAAGTAATCAATAATCAACTAAGTGAATCCTTTACTATGAAGGATTTGGGGGTAGCCAAATAAATCATTGGTATGAGGATATCTCAGATAGGAAGGAATGGAAGCTGAATTTATCTTAGGAAGAGTACATTAAGAAGGTATTGGAGAAGTTTAATATGTAGGATGTTAAACCGGGTTGGGAATCCTTTCGGAGGCCATTTAAAGTTATCAAAGGAGCACTATCCCCAGACGATGAATAGGAAAGAAACCATATGTCTAAGTTACCTTAATCATTAGTGGTTGGAATTTTTATGTAAGACATGGTGTACACTAGGCATGATATTTCCCATGTAGTGGGAGCAAAGTGAGTTGATTTATGAGTCATCCGGTGAGATCACCGGAAGGCGAAAAGTGGATCATTGTATATTTAAGAGGGACCATGGGGATAGTTTTGTGCTACAATGGATTAGACATAACTTTTTGTGGTTATGTAGATTCAGATATAGGTGGAGATGTGGACATTAGGAGGAGCACAACATGTTATGTTTACATTGTATGTGGGACAACAAGTGAGCTAGATGTCACAACTATAGAAGTTGGTGGCTTTTTCAACCACGTAGCCCGAGTAGTTTTCATCCATAGAGGAAAGTAAATAAATGTTTTGTTACAAAAATTTATTTAGGAATTAGGGCATAAGTAGGAGGAAGGAAATTTTCATAGTGATATTCGAGTGTTATACACCTAGCTAAGAAATTTTCTTTCCACTCAAGGACGAAGCATATACAGTTAAGGTACAATTTAATTAGGATAGCTTAGGAGGAAGAGAGATTAAAAATGAAGAAGATTCATACTAGTCATAATCCTACAGCCATGATGACCAAGGTGGCCACAAGGAAAAATTGAAGTTGTGTTCAACTTTAGTTGGCCTTCACATAAACTAGTAAAGGGTTGAGAATCTTGCTCAGAAGAAAAATAGTCTCCAAGTGGGAGATTGTTAGGTTGTGTAGCCTATTTTCATGTGTGAAAGTGTTGAATACTATACACTAAGAGTACTGTACACTTTCCACAGTTGTCCCGCTGTGGTTTGGGGCCGGGCTAGGCCCCGAGCCGGGGTCTAGGGGTGCAGCCTCCGAGAATTTTTTTTGAGCCTCTAAAAACATGCTCTTCTCATGTGTGAGACTTTTGACCCATAGGTTTATGGGATGATTTTGTACCATGTTTTTATACTCACATTTTTTAAAATAATTAAGCAGTTGTCTAATTATGTGGTTTTGTGCATATGGTAGGGTTTAATGTAACATTGCAGATGTGTTTGAATTCGGGGTGAATTCTTTGAGTTTGTTGAGCATAACTCACAACAGATCTCGGTATTGTATTGAGAGAGCGGTGGCTTGTAATAAAATCCGAGCAAGTGATTCTTGGTGGACATATCCCAAATTGGGTGAACCACATTAAATATTGTCTCTTTGTGTTTTTATTTTATTATTCTTTACTTTTTTCAAATATGTAATATTTTTGCATATTAGTTTCTACTATTGCAATTATGTGAGGGATTATTCCACATATTTTATCCCTTATTTCCTAAAACTCTAGTGGATTAGGAGGAACATGACGTAGTGGATCTAGTAGATCTAATGGTGGAGGTAACAACAAAGGAAATCAAGGTTCCGGGGTTAGGCAGACAAGGACCTCAACCACCTCAGCAAGTGTTTTTTGAAATGTATTTGCATCTACCAAACTACAAAGGTGTTGAGGATGTTGTAGAGAATGTACACAAGTGTGAGTTTCTCTCGCGCATAAAGGGGATTAATATTGTTGAGAAGACAATGTCTAACACTTAGCGAGAAGGCATAAAAATATTTTTGGGGAAGATCAAAGTGTGTTTAAAGGCACGATGAAGGATCGGAAAGGAATCACACGTGGAGGACGAGAGACAAATTTAGGTTTTAGCCATTTTCACGAATATGATCTATTTTTTGAAGATGGTGTGCAGAGAAAACAAATGGGAAATGACTTTCTCAACATGCATTAGCAATTTTAGAAGATCGGCTATGGAGAAATTTTCATGGATACAAAGCTAAAAATAGAATTACGACTGATAGTTAACTAGGAGAGATCTATTGTTAGCACACTTACATGTGTGGCTATAATTGTAAAGGCACATGGATCTTTTTCAGCATGCAACCTATTTTAGGAATATATAAGTGGTGAAGGGAAATTCCCCACCCTTATAAATATGTAGTGAATCTATGCAAAGCATAGTAGTGATAGGTTATAACTGAGTTATTATGAGGTTATGTTGTCAAATATGATGCACACATAAACTATGGTATTATCTATTGTAATGAGATTCTATTTATTTGTCATGTTTAATATAATGGAGTGTATTGGCTGAAATAGAGTGTTAATTATGAGTATAATTGGATCTTGTATGCTTGATTTTATCTTGGTTATCATTTAAATATGTTATTATTTAGATATAGATCTGAACATGTACTTTAGAATGATCTATTAAGTATGGACCTAAATGTATAAGTGTTCATCATGCTAACATCCTTAAATAACAACCCTAAAGAGGGACCTGGTACCTTTATGCACTTCGGGTGAGCCCTCAGTCTAGGGTGAGTGATGTGCCAACACGCCTAGGCTTTTGGTATTAAATTCTAGGCCGCACCACTGGTTCTATTGCTGAGACTTCTTTTTCAGTTTTTTTCAAGATGGTTCATGATGAAGACATACTAGTTGACCATAGAAAGTGTTGAGGAGTGGATACACGGCTTATAATAAGAATACACACAGAGGTTTAGCACTAGAACTGAGTTTGACGCAAACACGTGGGTGGAGTAGAATCCGTATGACTATTTGTAGGAGATCTTCTTTGCTATATTTCTTGTAGAACTATACAAGTGGCTGGATGCTTATGCATCTAAACGAAATTGGAGGTATCACACACTTGTCTAGACATAGGAAGAATTTCAGACCCGTTATGATGATGATCGATTTGGAAACACATTTTGGATACATGGTTCCATGATTTTTTAAACAACTATATCTTGGAGTACTCAATTTCCACTTATTCATGCCCAAAGGTAGCTAAATTCAACTTTTTACGATATCCTAGGGGAACTTACCTATAAGGAATTCCACTGGAAATCAAATTTTGATGGTAACCCTGAACTTGGAGAGAAAACTGATGGCTAACTAAACCCCACCACACACGGGGAAAGAGAAGGTTTGGTGAAATATGGTAGACCTAGTGATAGAAAGGTAGAGAGAGGAAAGGAGGCTCAGGTATAATGAGGCACACGAGAGGGAGATACCAAAGTAGCGGGATGTTTTAGAGAGAATGACATTGTGGAGAGAGATAGTTTGTGAAGGGTTTGAAGTTCACATAGAATATATGGAACCCAAGCATCAAGAACTCCCCCATTTGGGAAAGCATGACAAGTAACCCTCCTCAACCTCACGTAGAAGCACACTAGAAAAGATAACCTGGGTCACGGGTGCAAATCAATCCACCTAGAAACCTTGCCCTTGCACTTGGTTTTCTAGTATCTAGTACAAAAAATAGTTAGTAAGATAATTTAGGTAGTGGGAGAGTAGGAGTGAGTCATATAAAAATCATAATGATGGAAGCACAAACTTATTCATTGTTGTATGGGAGGAACTTTTCGGGTGTATCATCCGTACATAATTTAGGCATGCAAATATTTGGACTCTATTATGGGAGTAGCAATACTTCACGAGAATGTCACGGTGCGGTTTAGTACTACTACTTTGGGACACAGGTAAGTACATCTTATGATCCAAATTTGGATACAAGTTCGGGATCTCGAGGCATAGGTGGCTCTATTTTAGGTGGATCTCGGTGGTTCGGAGGTAGAAGAAACACTGGAGGTTCTGGATCGTGTGTGCAAGGTCCACACCAACCCTAGAATCATTACAAGGAGATGTCTCTTCATCTTCCAGAGTATAGGAGCATAGAATATGTTGCTAAAGATGTGCACATGTGTGAAATATTGTGGCTTGGAAAAGGAATCACGGATTCTAAGCGTAGGACAAGTCAATTTGGTACTACGTTATAAGGGCGTGCACACAATTAGTATAGAAATTTTTACCCTAATCGGAATTGCGTAGACTACGCAGCTTTAAAATATAATTTACTTACAAATTTCATATCCCAAAGTTTGAGTAGAAGAGTATAAGTGTGCTTAAGGATATTAAGAAATGTACTACCGAAAGTGTCGAGAGTATGATGCTCATTTCAAAACGTTGTTGTCTAATCTTTCTTATGATATTCATGCAAGTCAGCATGCACAGTGGTTTAATTGAGGTTTGATTATCTCTTTTAGGAGAGCACTATCACATAAGACATATATTGATCCATGTGAAGTACTGAGATAGTTAGAAGTATAGACAATGGGGTGAGCCCATTTTTAGAAGCACAAATTATGGATATGGTAAAGCAATTAGAGAAGCTATCATAAAATTCAGCACATGAGACGTGCATGGGGATTTGGTGGATATATTATGAAGTGGAAGGTCACACAAAGGATAATTTTCATCACATATCAGTCCACTCATTGTTGTTAGAATGTGAGATATGTCATTTAAACCATGATGTTAATGCTGCCCATTACTACAACACATGATAAGGAAGAACGTTTCATGCTACCGCAAAATATGTAGGTTCATGACTTATGACACATAAGACTATTGGCTAATTGGTTAGATCTATGATGTTATAGACATCGATATACATAGACAAGAGTTCCGCATAACTCTAAAGGTAAGAACGAGTATCAAGATTGAGATCACAACTAGGTGGGCTATGATCGAGTAAAAGGTGTTTTGAAGGTGACCATGGCGGAGGTCGAGCATACCATGGTGGATTCGGAGGATGAGTACATGGTGAAGGAAAAGGTGAGTTCTCATGTGGAACATGTTATACATGTAGATCCCCTAATAACTATAGGCGTGAATGTCCTCAAAATATTACATGTTCTTTATGTGGAAAGAATCATAGTTATGAGGAGTTTCAGGACTTGTATGATCATCTTAGGAAGTAACATAAACAAGAAAATAAAGGTGCGGGGATGGTTAGGATATAGTGCACTATAGAAAATTAGTGGATTCCCAAGTTGGAACCAGAATTTGAGGCATTACGGGTAAAACTCAAGACCCATGTCAAGCAAAGATGCTTCCAAAAAAAGTATTGCAATGTAAGCATATCATCACTAAGGAGGAGGTTATACATGAACAATACCTAAATCCCGCCATCATAAGGAGGTTTACTAGGAAACCATGGAGGTACTTAGGAATATTTAGGGTTAAATACAATATTTAAAGGATAAATAATAGAAGATAGAGAAAATAAAGCATCAAAGATAGTCCAAACTGATATGAATGACTTGAGAGAAGGGTGAAAATTGTTGCGCTAAGAGAATATCATTCCAATGTTGGGGAATTTATTAAAGGAGACACTTCATGCGCAAGTTGAGACTAGATGGAAGATCTTGCATGTAAATTTTCCCCCTCATAGCCTAGATTATGACAAGGAAATAACTCAATGCTATTGTGGATGGGTCGCTATTGAGTAATATACTGACTGATACAAGCATAGAAGTCAATTCTCTTACTTTAGATGCATGGGTAAAAATGGGGAGACCCCATTGCAGCCATCCTCTAATGTATTTTTCATGGCTAACCGACTAAGGCCAGTCCATCGAGTTTTAAAAGATGAATCCATTACCATACAAGGAGCCAAGTTCACTAGAGATTTTGAGGTTTTAGCGGTGGTAGAGTCGAGATAGCTTCCCGGATCTATTGGGGCATCCTTGGTGTTCAACAAATAATGTTTATCTTTGGTTCAACAAGGTTTATATCAGCTTTGAAAACAAGGAGGAAGGAGTTATTATCCCTTTAATAGATGGAAAATGTGTGCCCTATGTTGAGTCCTTAAGGGAAGAAGACCTATATATAATTTATGTACGTGAAATCCACGATCCCGAAGTACTTGAGTCATGTAAGGAAGGAATCCTTCAAAGGGGAGGATGCATAGTCTATTATTGATACTACAAGTGTTACTTGAGATAATTGGGCTCATAACACTTATGAGTTGGTAGGGTGCGAAGTAAAGAACTTATTTCTTAAGGACAACAAACCCCGTTATATTAGGATAATAAGTAACAACTCAAGTACTTGTTACATCGTAGAAGCAGACCCTATGGTGTTTCTACATGCCATGGAAGATCGAGTGGATAGACCAGTTGGAGAGAAGGAATATGCTAGTATATACACTACACGGAAAAATAACGTGGTCTTTGGTGGGTGGCCCACAAGGATAATCTCGTAGGATGGAATGAAATTAGGATTTCTCTTTCTAATAGCTTCGTAGGAGAAATGCACTTACTCAAATGTATACATACCATGGTAATTAACCCGTGTCAAAGACCACATTCAATAGTGTGAGATAATCTAGATAGAGGGGCATGAAGCTTTACCACCTTCGCTTTGGGTGCACAATTTTTATTCCACTTTACAAGGTTGCATGCATTCTTGGTATGTATATGCATAAATCCATAGAAAGAATAGAAATTGGCAAGATTTAATTGCAGAATGACCCGGATGTTTGATTTCTTCTCTACTAAGCCTCTAGTGTAAGAAGCATTAAAATTCATAAAATGCTTAACTATGGGATATAGTGCCAAAGTCAAAGAACTCATTCAGATTTATTTTATGAAGGAAACACAGAGAACTTTTTGTTGAAGAAATAGAGGCTGATGCCACACTACTTCATATGATTTCCTTGAGAAAAAAAAAGGAAAAATGGTCTACTTAGTGGATGATGAATAAGTAGAAAATCTAGATATAAACAATTCAACAAGTAGGCATGAGGTGTTGGACAAAGTAGATAAGACCACGTGCACCTACCATGAACCTATGAAGATAAATAATGTGAATATTGGATTAGATGTTGAGCCTAAGGAGGTCATAATTAGGGACTATTGGTCGACTCAAGTATAAAAATCTTAGAGTTACTACAGGATTATCAAGATTTATTCCTTCAGGGGTACCATGAGCTTAAAGATTTGCATGAATCATTAGGGAGATGAAGATAAATCTTAGATAGGGTGTACACCCAGATTAGAAAGACACCCTATAGGATGAACCCCAACTTGCGCAAAAATTTCAAAGAAGAGATTGACAAAATGTTGAAGTCTCGGAATCATCAAACCCCTATATGAGTCAGAATCGGTTAGTCTAATCGTGATCAGTATAAAAAAGGATGGGTGCATTAGGATCTGTGTGGACTATAGGGAGTTGAATATTGCATGTGTGACTGATCCTTTTCCTACACCATTCACTAAGTAAAAACTAGAAGGTGTTGCAAGGTGTGTAATTTATTCGTTTACAGATGGTTTCTCTAGGTATCATCAGGTTAGGATTTCCTAAGAGGATCAGGAAAAGACTACTTTTACTACTAAATGGGGAATATTTTCCTATACCTTTGTGATGTCTTTTGGTTTGAAGAATGTGCCTTCTCTATTTTCAAGTATAGTTGTTCAAGCGTTTAAATATTTTATTCACAACTTCTTACAGGTTTATTTAGATGATTGGACGGTGTATGGACTTGTTAAGGATCTTTGTGAAAATCTTCACTTGATGTCCGAAAGATATAGATAGTTGAGTATATCTTTGAACATCAAGAATCACATATTTTCTACACCATTTGGAATACTATTAGGACACATAATCTACATGGAAGGTTTGTTGGTTGATCTAGCTAAGGTTGTAGTC
This sequence comes from Taxus wallichiana var. yunnanensis, assembly GCA_018340775.1. Classification (NCBI taxonomy): domain Eukaryota; kingdom Viridiplantae; phylum Streptophyta; class Pinopsida; order Cupressales; family Taxaceae; genus Taxus; species Taxus wallichiana. Next base: position 369,490,208 of record CM031244.1, on the reverse strand, counting down.
ATTATCGGCCTAAAAGAGCCTACCAATCAAAGTGAGGTGCGCAGATTCTTGGGTGACACAGGGTATTCTAGGAAATTCATAAAATGATATGCCAAGGTTAGAAAACATTTTGAGGAGTTACTGAAAGGAAAAGGTACATTCTATTGGGGAGTACCATAGCAGCGCACATTTGAGACATTAAAGGAGAAACTGACTACCATGCCTATTATGTGTTTTCCTTCATGGGACCAAACATTTCATGTACATGTGGACACATCTAGCACGACCATTGATGCATTGTTAGATCAACCAAGAGAAGGTATTATAGATGATCCTATCTGATTTTCTAGTAGAAATATGACTCCTACATAGCAAAATAACACAACTACAGAGCGTGAAGATTTTTCGGTGATCTATGCGCTACATAAATTATGATAGTACATGCTAGTTACACCATTTGTATTTTATACATATCACATGGCATTGAAGTATTTGGTCAACAATACCATTTTATAGGGTGCATATACAGATGGGTACTCTTATTTCAAGAGTTTGATTTCACCGTTCTAGTAAAACCAGGGAAAATTAACTCTAGACTAGACCATTTATCTAGAATATAGTCGGAGAAGAGGCACAATCCATTAAAGAAACCATTCCCAATGCATATTTATATAGGTTAGAATGCTCTCCATCAAAATTAGAGGAATTTCTATATTTCTATGGATAGGTATGACACTAGAAGGAATTAAATCCTTAGAGAAGAAACAAATTTCTATATGCACTAAAACCTATATGTTGATTAGTGGTGACATGTACAAATTAGGTCAGGTTGAAGTATTATGCCACTATGTATTGGAGCATGAGTGCACATATATTATCAAAGAATCTCATGGTGGTATTGTAGGTGGCCACAATTTAGGTGATACCACCGCGTGTAAAATTTTACTTGTTGGATTACGGTGGGAAACCCCGTATAAATATTGTAAGGCATATTGCAAGACTTGTGATCACTATTAACACCTTGGGAAACCAATAAAATGAGATGAAATTCTTCTAAGACCTATTACTATCATATAACCATTTGAAAAATGGGCTATAGATTTTGTTGGTCCTATTTCATCAATCAAAAGTGATCGGATCGGATCTCTATATATAATAACTTGGATAAATTATCCGATAAGGTGGGCGGAAGAAGCTCCTACAAAGGATTGTACAGCTAATGCTATATAGCATCATGGTTTCTATGGGAAAATATTATTATGAGGTATGTATTCCCTTTAATTTTTACTAGTGATAGGGGCACACATTTTCCGAATGAGACAATTAGAATTTTATTTGATGAATTCATGATTACACACCATAAGACTACACCATATCATCCTTAGGAAAATGGGACCGATGAGGCTTTCAACAAGATTTTGAGCTAGACATTGACCAAAATTTGTGATGTTGGAAGAAAGGATTAGGATGATAAATTGTCTCAAGTAATTTGGGTGTATCGAACAACATATAAAAGGTTGAACAAAGCCACACCATTTCAGCTTAGTGTTTGGTGTATAAATAGTTCTTCCTATAGAATTCATCTACCCTCTTTGCATATTGTGTGTGTTGGAGGTTTAGCTGATGAACAAGAATTAGAATAACGGATTGAAAATTTACTCAAACCGGATGAACGATGAGAATAGCACATTGGAGTCAAAAATAATAAAAGGACAGTAGAAAGCATGACATGACAGAACATGAGGGATAAAATGTTCACAATTGGACAAATGGTGCTCCTTTTTTATTCTAAGTTTTTGTACCATCTAGAAAAACTCAAAGTAAATTGGTTGGAGACGTGTGTTATCACTAACATACTTGAAATAGGCACTTACCAATTACAGGCACTTGATGAAACACTATTACCCAGGTACTTCAACGGGAGTAGGTCAAAGCCCTACTGTAAATAATTATTCTTGGTGTTTTTAATAAGGCCATGTTGTCATTTATATTATATTTTAAATTCTTTATTTTCCTTAATGCATTTTCTTCTTTTTCGCTATGCTTTATCAATTTAGTTGGTTTTTTTTCTCAGTAATAAGTGTGTTTGCATACTAGAAGCTAATTATTATTTGAATAATTTTTATGCATAGAATACGCACATACCATTAGTGTGGGGTGGTATTGATATCTAGGTATAACACCATTGAAAATAAGTACACATGAAAGGAACAAACTGCTATGGGTGCTATTCAAGTTGCGGAATTATTAAAAAGAAGATTTCCTTTAGAAACAAGGACCATATATGGAGATGAAACAATTATAACGTGAGGTAAGAAAGGGTCATGGAAACTAACAAGGAAAGGTATAGTGGTAAGGTACTCGGGTGCATGAAGGCACGTTGAAGAGAAGTCCATAGCTAGAAGGTAGGAAGGTGCACTAGAATATTATAGCTTGGGCGCGAAGATGTACCGCATGGAAAGAATGAAAATGATCAATTAATGAGAGGATTGTTAGTAGCTAGAGGAGTAATAAATGCACTAACTTTTTGAAAATCTATATAAGGACGGGATGCAAGTTCATTCTTACCATTGAAATTGTGAAAAATTCAAAAGATCCAAGTGCAAATGAGTCAGGTGAATCATGTGGAGGTGTGAAGAGTGTGAAACCAGATGTGGAGAGAATATTTGTGTGTAGGAGAAGTTTACGTCCCCATAGGTGAAGGGTTTTACTAAATCATATGCGTTACAAAAGATCTAGGGCACACAATTTCCACTAGGGAATGAATATTTGAACTAGGTTTATAACTTACTTACTACAGAGGATAGAAAGGAGAGATTTACAAATGGCACCAAGAAGGCACCTGTAGTAGGAGTGAAAGGGAAGAAGGTTGAAGTGGAAGAATAAATTTCTCCCAAGAATAATTTCTCATAAATGCAAAATCTAGAGGGCATGATTGTGGGACAAGAATGGGATTCCCACATCCATAAATGTAAAATCAATGATTACAACCATCGTACATTGGATAATAAGAAGGAACTAGATGCGTTGTTGAGAACAAAAATGAAAAAACACACAACATAAGACATGCCAGTGTATGATGAAACTAGTGAGAAGTTACTAAAGAAAATTGGAGTCCACTAGTTGCATGAGATACCATACTTTTGAAAGTATGAACCACTATATTGATGGTTGATGAGCGGATTCCGTGAGGACTTATTCTACTTTTCCGGATGGAGGGTTAGAATCACAACCACCTTGATTTCAATAGTGACAGAGCTAAGGGCCTCAGGATCAGATCTAGAGAGTGACTTAACATATAAATCAGAAATCCTTGAGACAAGGAAGGAGATAGGATATACCAAGGGTTCGGCTGACATGGATATCAATAAATTGAATAAGTATCCAATAGCATAGGCAGTTTTCCATCTTGTAACAAAGCTGAATGACTAAGAAAGGTGATCACAGGTGAATACAATGTGGCTACACATTGCAATGAGCATGTCTTAAGGAGTCATCTACAATATCGTGGATCACATAGCAAATATAATCATCAAGAAATGTTTACAAGTGAAAAAATATTTTTAGTGTTATTTTATTGTCTTTGGTGTTTATGGAGATTGGAGTGCCCGATAGGCTAAAGGAGAAGATTTGGGAGTACCCCATGGAAAATAAATATTTGGTAGAAAGATTTGATAAATACTTATGTGAAGGGACCATGAGTGGGCCATTTAAGTAAAGGGTAGAGATTTGGTATGACAGGCTCTACGCAACATTTGAAGAGGAGTGGCGCATACCTAAGGAGTTACCTTCAGTGGTGGGTAAGGCGTACAATTTTTATCTACCAACATTTTTGAATTGTGTGATTTGAGATGAAGGAAAATCTTGGAGCCCTTGGTCTAAACTACAATATGCCTTCATAGTACACTACTTCTATTCATTAGTTCACTTGTTCACAGATGCTCTCTACCTAAGCTTCATCACAGATAAGGTAGATTGTGATTACCACACCTTGAGAAAAATATATGTATATCTAGGATGGACTTCCTACATTAAGAGGCTTATCACAGATGTAATAAACATGAAGCCGGTAAGCTTGGTAGTAGGAGACATTGGAGCAATGCTTATTTATCTTCAACTCAAGCCCAAGTTGGAGAACAACAAATATGTGGAAAATGAATTCACTCTTCCAGGGGCTGCCTAAGGGTAAGCATATAATAGAGAATGTGCCCAACTCCACACCCTTAGAGATCATAGTGGTGGATGGAGAGGAAGTGGTGGCCTTGATCATAGAGGAATAAGATAGCCTATAGACAAGGTAGGAACTGAGCATATAACTACACCACCTTAGGTGCAAAAAGGAGATTATGAGGACCTGGATGTAGTACAAGGAGAACACCATTTCAAAAGGGTATTTAGAAGAAACAAAACCCAAGGTTTTACTCCAAATTAAGTGCAAAATCACCACGAATATCTCCATAGAAGGATCCAGGTTGAGAAGAGAAGAAGGAAGTTGAAGGTGAATCGGGAGGTGGAAGAGTCTAAGGAAAGTGCACCCGAATCACCTAAACCTCCGGAGAGATGTGGAAGAGCCAAAAAAGAAGAAATGAAGGAAGGATAAAAGGAGGAAGATGAGAAAATGAAAGTGACTGATCATGGCATAAAAATAAGCTCCAAATCTTGACACCCAAGTTCCTAAGGGGCCGAGATCGAACAGAAAAAATGGGGAGTATACTACACTAGGCATGAGCTTCGTTGTGGACACAAGTAAAAGTTTTGTGCCCATTTCCAAAGCACGATGGGCCTTAAAGAATTGTATGTATGGGAGCTGATGGACGAGGATATGGCCACCATGCACACAAGGAAGAAATTGTCTTGGTCAATGCAGACACATATGGATGAACCAAAATTTGACATATGTGAAGAGTCCTATGTATTGAGAAGATTGATAAGAAGCACCTCTCGGTCGACACATAATAATAAATCCTACTACTGTGTCAAACAAACAAATAATTAATTACTTAGTGAAGGTATCAACAGAGGTGGTAAGGAGGAATGTAGATAAGGTTGCAACTATTAGGGCGTTGAAAGAGGAGATTAAGGCCAAAGATGCAGAGATAGCGCACCTATGACAAGAGAAGAACTTGGCACAAAAAGAACACTTTTTCATCAACATGGCAGAGGAAATTAGAGATACTATCCTAAAATAAAGACCACATTTGGAGTCCAAGGTACCCAAAAATTCCCTTTGAAATGCATTATGTACAAACCTTGGTGGATTTGGTGCTTGAGGATGGACCTATGCACATGCTAGCACCAAAGAATCCTAAGCAGGAAGTAGAGCGAGAAAAGGCTTCGGTGATGAGGAATATTGCATCTTATGAGGCATTTCTCCAAAGCTTGTAAGAGGAGATGAGAAAAGCAGACTAGGCATTGAACATTTACATAGCTCCGAGAGGTGGTCATTAGGATAAGGACCATGGTAGAGGACAATGAAGTCCTAAAAGTGATGAAGGATGACACACTTGGGTCACACAAAGAGGTTGGCATTGGTAAAAAAAAGTGTGAGGCCCTTGTAGTAGCACAAGAACCCCATAAGGAAAGGTTAGATGAGTTGGGGAAGGTTATAGCGTAGAAGATGGATCTGCTAGAGGGAAGAATTTCTGCAATGTCCAACATTATTCTGGTTTTGTAGAATGAAAAGGGGGACATTACCCAAGATGAGCTGGAGTCTATTGTGGTAGATATTCTAGAAAATGTAGAGGCCACACTGAGTGAATGGTACACATTAGAGGCTAAAATAAAGGAAGAATATCCCAAACTCATTCTTCCAATTGAAGCAGAGGATATTGTTGAGTAAATCATTCTTTTGTATAGAAAATTCTTTACTATCTTCCATTTATATTTGTTATCATTCTTTGAGCATTCACGAGGTAACCATTGTCGGGGTGGCAATGCAGTTAGTGTGGGGTAATGTTGAGAAAAAAACGTATAACACTAAGAAGAAGGCATAAAAAGATTTTTATGGAAGAAAAAAGTGCATTCTAAGGCACAAAAGGATCAGAAAGGAATCGAGCGTGGAGGACAGAGATAGATTCGGGACTTACCCATTTTCATGATTATGATCTATTTTTGGAAGATGGCATGTGGAGCACAAAAATGGTAAAAGAATTGTTTGCCATGCATTTGCTATTTTTGGAAGAGCGTCTATGGAGCATTTTGCATGGATATGGGCTAAAGATAGAATTATGACTGATAGTTAACTAGGAGAGATCTATTGTTAGAAAAATTTCATGTGTTTATCAGTAGTTGTAAAGGCACATGCTATTTTCAAAGCATGTGACCTATTTTAAGAATAGATAAGTGGTGAAGGGAAAGTACCCAAACTTATAAATATGTAATGAACTATGTAGCATAGTAGTGATAGGTGAGAACTGAGTTATCGTGAGGTTATGGTGCCAAATATAATGCATGCATAAACTAGGGTATTATCAATTGTAATGAACTTCTACGTATTTGTCATGTTTAATATAATGAAGTGTATTGGCTGAAATAGAGTGTTAATTATGAGTATAATTGGATCTTGCATGCTTGATTTCATCTTGGTTATCATTTAAATCTTTATTCTTTAGATATAGATCTAAACATGTATTGTAGAATGATCTATTAAGTATGGATCTGAATGCATACATCTTCGTAATGCTAATATCCTGCAACGGAAACCCTAAAGAAGGGCTTGGTACCTTTACGCACTTTGGGTGAGTGCTCAATCTAAGATGAGTGATGTGTCATTACATCTTGGCTTTTCTTGTAAATTCTAGGTTGTATCAACTACCCCGGAGTGAAAGGAAAGTCAGGTTTTGACTTGTGACATTGTAAGGATGCCCATATATTTGGTACCAAAAGTATGTCCCCCATCAAAAATGGTGGATTACACCATGTGGCGGAATGCCTTCTTGGCAAATTTCATATCCTTGAGTATTAATAGAATAGCATCGCACGATTTTTCAGGAGATTCAACAAGGTATGACATAGAGTGTGAAGGAGTACAATGCACATTTCAAGACCCTCTTATTAAAATTGTCTTATGATATTGACCCCTCTCAGCATGCTTAGTGGTTTTTGGAGGGTTGATAAGACCTTTGAGGAAATCAATTTCGCATAAGACTTTCATAGACCCATACGAGGCCTTGGAAGCTTCCCTGCGCATGCCGAGATCCATCCATAAGCGTTGATACTAATGTTATCCCTTTTCTTGAGGCTTAGATGTTGCAATGTCCAAAATTAGAAAATCTATTTGAAAACTTGATGCATGAGGCTCACAATGGTCTATGGTGAATAGATATTGAGGTAGAGGGGCATACAAAGGACATTTTCCCTACTAGATCGGTTAATTTTAGTTTACCATGATAATGGACCTTGATTCTACCTAAGAGATCATGATGTAAGTAGGTGCCAACTATTGCATTAGCTTCTATCCGTAAAAATGTGTCTTGCTATTGTAATATTTGTACCTTTACTAATCATGACACCAAGTATTGTAGATTGATTGACTAGATACATTATGTCATTGATATTGGTGTGTAAAAGACCAGCCTCGTGAATAATTCAAAAAATGATGGTCATCACTATAAAAGGTGCGTGGATGGAGGTACGTGTTGAAGAGGTTTTCCAGGAGGATTTTATGGTCATGGTAACTATGGAGGGAGAAGTGAACTCCCATGTGGAACCTATTACAACTATGGGTCTACTGAGAGCATATGATAAACGTAAATGACTTGATCTATTACAATTCTCTTGGTGTGGAAAAAAACATAAGTATGAGGATTTTTCAGAGCTATTTGAACATATGAGCTAGCCTTTATAAGACACGTAAATAAAAAGGCACTAGGATGGTAAGTGTGAGGAATGTTTATTCATAGTTTATATCAAGCTGGCATGTGATTCAGAACTAGAGCCTATACTAGCTACAACATGAGATGAGGTTGTGTGCATAAGGGATATACCAAGGTAGAAACCATTGGTTATAAGAGAAGAGGTGGTGCGCGGGAAGTATCCGGACCCTACACATCTAAAGGAGGTGTATCAAGAGACCATGGATGTAATTTGAAGCCTACAAGGAGATATCCACTACCTAAAGGAGAACTCAAGGAAGTTAGCATAAAGGAAGAATGCGGAGGCTAATTATCTAGATGAGGTAAGGGAAGTATGTAAAATGTTAAGGCAAGATAATATCATTCCTTTATTATAAGAATGGTTATGAAGAAAGGTACCATGCACCAAGGAAGAGCATAAAAGGTAGGTTTTTCATGATAACCTTCCTCCCCACAACCTTTACTATGATAAGGAGATTACCTTTTCAATGTTTTACCTTGTGGATGAATGACGTCGAGAAATATTCATTGCATGGGTGTGGTGCCCTTCTTTAATTAAATGTTCTTCTCACCTAGATGCATGGCATCAAATGGGAAGTCCCCATTATAGCCATCTTTGAATGTGTTGTCTATGTATAACAAGACAAAGGCAATGCCCATTGGAGTCTTGAAGGACACTGTTATCACTATCAAAGGGGTAAAGTTCACTGAGGATTTTGAAGTCTTGGTGCTAGCACTAAAGATCAACTTTCCATAATTACTTTGACACCCTTGGTGTTATAAGAATTATGTTGACCTCTGTTCATAAGGGATACATAAGTTTTGAAAACAGGAAAGAGTGGGTCACATCCCCTTAACCAATGGGAAGTAAGCACCTTAATCTAATCCTTAGGAGAAGAAGTTCTTGAAAAATCTATGTGCACTCACAAAGTCAAGGACCATGAGGTGATTCACCTTACATTGATGGAGTTATTTATTTTTAATATGCTCACCTTGAGTGATAAAACTATTGTGGCATGTAAAAATTGGGTGCACGAGACTTATGAGTTAATTGGATAACAATTGAGAGTATTTGTTAAAAGAGTGACAAAGTGTAACATTCCCATTTTAAGACTTTAGAAACAAGGGAATTTTTTTATATAATGTTCATGTCTAAATAAAACATTATTTAGAACACACATTCAATGCCAATCAATCTCATAATAGATAACCATATACAACCGTGAATGACTCAAAGATACACCAATCTATTCATTCCATGACTCGCCCTCACCGATCTATTCATGTTTAAATTAATTATTGAATACTTGTCCTATACTATGTATAATTGGTTCTCTTACCCTATTCTAGGTTTTTAGTGATCTTCATTTGAAGAACCTAGCTGAATATTTGTTACCAATATTCATCTTTACATCACGTTACTTTAAGCTAGGTGACATAGGACAACATAACCAGAGATGCAATACTTTGGCCAAACATTTACAACATACTATGTACATCACTATTCCAAGATAGAATACACATTTTAGCATTAATCATATTGGAATACGTCCTTCACCTCACTCTATTATCATGATTCATCTTTACTAACTACCGTCACCACTTATCTTAGTTTTAACCCTAGCCCTAGTTAGTAACATAAATCATTATAGGAAGATGCTCACAATGGCTTAGGTTAAATGGCATACTCGGTTGACCCAAGTCAACCGGATGTGCCAAGGTACCCTAAGCCATTGAAAAACTTTGAATTTAATGCTATCCTAAATATGCCCCTAACATGACCTAGAGAGATATTAAGTTCAAGTCCAAGTTTGTAATAAATGCAAATTTACACAATAATAATTCTCATATTTCTTCTTGATATTCATAAATCATGCTAACTTTCATATTACACACAACAATTTATAAGAAATAGCTTTCCTAAAAGATAGGAGGTAGCTATAACCTCTCCTTAAATCTCTCACCAAACTCCTATTCACGTGAGTTGTTTATTAACAACTTCACGTATTACAAATATTAGTTATAACAAAACATATAATAAATAATATGAGTTATTAACCAACTCATATTATATTACAATTAATAATCATGATTAATAATGTAAACAATATTAATCCTAACATTCACCCCCTTAGTGTGAACATTATTAATCACTAATCTTCACCCCCTTAATGTGAACACGGTGAAGAACCATATTCGAAGAAATTGAACCACCTCCTGAAAGCACTTCTTAGACCAGGTACAGACTCCATAGATTATCTCTTTACCCTCGTAAAGGCGTAGTGTCGAGCTGAATTATGCAGGAATGCTCCCTTCCTCTTTGGGTTCCTGTGGGACTTTCCCTTCCTCCCTGGGCACCCGAATTTTGAATCTCCAAGATCCACAAGCTTCACACTAGCTGGATAACCATCCCTTGAATCTACCTCGAAATCTTCTCCTGCTCCCAAAAGTGAGTATTCTGAAAACATGACTCGCCAAAAATTCTGAAAAGGGTTTATTCAACAAACCATCACACTGCAAACAAGAACACTGAAACTGAACTGAAAATAGAAACCACACTGCACACATGTCACCAAACCATCTGCGGCCCCATCATTGGCGACTGATGAGAGGTCACTGAATGACCTCCAACCTCCATTTTCCTCCATCCTCCGATTATCTAAACTCAAAACAAGTAGTCTTCAGAATTATAATCAGGTTCATCAGTCACTCGTTCATCTTCTGATTCAGAAGATTCTTCTACAACTATATTTGCTTCATGTGGCTTCAATTTTCCACTGAGAAGATCTTTGGCTCGAGTCGTGTAAAATTTAGACATATGTCCTTTTTTCTTGCAATAAAAGCATTCTAAGTCCTCCTTTTTAAAGAACTTTTTGTATTTATTTTTCACATACATTGCCATTTCTTCTTCTATATCTTCTTTAGTCCTTTTTTCTTCAGATAGAAGAGCTGATATCATATCTTCCAATGAGTTGGAAGGCATTTGACCAAGAGTGAAAACAACATTACTATATTTGGGTGGTAAACTATTCAGCAGAATAGCTTTTGCATCCTCATCGTCTACTGGAGCTTTTACTTCTGCAAGTTGTCTCAAAAGAGATCATAAATTGTTGATGTGACTAGACATTGTATCTCCATCACTCATTTTGAGCTTGAATAGCTGAAGTTTCAGGAAAAATTTGCATTGACTGCTTTTGAACCAAATAATTTGCTCAGATTATCCCAGATGTCCTTCGAGTTTTTATCTAGATCAACATAATGTAATTCAGAATCTGAGAGGGCAAGGCCAATAATGGCTTTGGCTTTATCATCCTGTATTTCCCATTCTGCCAATCTGGTCGGATCTGAAGGTGCTGGTTCTTTTCCATCCACTATCCTCCAAAGATTTTTGTTCATCAACTGCATCTGGATCTTGACTTTCCATGTGTGAAAATTGAGACCATTGAATTTTTCCAATGGCATTTCCATTGTAAAAAAGATACAACCTATTATTCACCTAGACACAAAATGACAATGACAATTTTTCCAAACTTTTTGACTTTTGACTTGACTTGACCACAATTACTTTTTATTTTGATGAACATATAAAATGACTCTAAAAAACAATATGTAGACCTACAATGACATTATTGACTTATTTAACAATTAAACAAACTTGATGGACAAACCACTCACAAATTGAATTTGGCAAAAATTTGACGACCAAGTAGTGACAATATAACGACTTGAAACATAATCAACATTTTGACATTATTGATGACACAGTTTTTTTTGTTTTTAAAACATAACTCTAGAACTATAGAACATAAAAATTTACTTGACTGAGTAGACACTCATAGACTCGACTCGAAACAAACATTGAGTGACACACAAAAAATAATATTATAACTATGGTGAACAGATCCTAATATCACCAATATTTATGAAAGTTTGAAATCAAACTCAAACCTTTGCGTCTAAAACTGCGGGCAATTGGATGGCAAGGAGTAATAAATGGATATTTTCACCACACAGTGAATCCAGGTATGGAGAAAAACAAATATTTTACAAGAACATCGCAGGAGATCACGTTGAACAGCTGGGCATGTACCTCTTGGTTGTAGGGATGACACACAAGTCTCTTCATCTCGACGAGCCACAAAGCAGCGCAGTCATATATGCGATTAGTTGAATATGTGAATGAATGGTGTCTAAGATCTATGAAACTGATTTCTCAAAAAATGATCCAAGAAGATAGGCTTATCAGATATTATACACGCACAAAGATATTTTTTTTATTGACATAAAGTGGTTGATGCCAGGTCATTCACCACATGCTTCAGATGTAGATTGAACCAACTCCAAAGAATGCACTTCATTCTCTAATTACAGCTTGCACTGTGGATCGTGGACAACCTACGTTTTCTTTCAAACATTCACTGCTGAGAAAAAATGGGATTGCTCAGATAAAAAACGTGGCACTCATGTGTTTGATCATCTAAATTTGGTCTCCAGCGACTGCACATGCAAAAAAAATGTGACTGCTAAACATTCCAAACTGCGACTTCTCCAAGATCAATGCTGCTCTGTTAAAAAAAATTCTTCCAAATGTTGATTACTATGCAAATTATTTTACATTCTCGTCCCTCTCATCTGGTTTTTTCTCTGATACCAAATAATAACACAGTATCAGATTTACACAATAATAATTCTCAAATTTCTTCTTGATATTCTATACAACTTTCATATTACACACAACCATTTATAAGAAATAGCTTTCCTAAAGGATAGGAGGTAGCTATAACCTCTCCTTAAATCTCTCACCAAACTCCTATTCACGTGAGTTGTTTATTAACAACTTCACGTATTACAAATATTAGTTATAACAAAGCATATAATAAATAATATGAGTTATTAACCAACTCATATTATATTACAATTAATAATCATGATTAATAATGTAAACAATATTAATCCTAATAGTTTGTGTGTAGATCTAGATGATCAATGTGGAAGGGTGATGCCACATGTCAACTACAATGATGTATTCTTGAAAAGACCCAAGTCTTCTTGAAAGTATAGCCCTGTAGTTGGCGTGTGCCAACATCCTTCAAAAACTACCTCATCGAGATGTACATACCCAAAGGAGTTCATTAATGAATTATTAATTTGGATTATGTCTAGATTACAACAACCCTATTAAACCCTAATCCAACACTCCATAAGTTCTATCCTAAATATGTTTTATTTAGTCCATGAAGAACTTCCTTAACTTATGATTACTTTTTAATGTTTGTTTTCATGGTTTAACCAATAGTTAATCAAAGCAAGAAAACAATGTCATAAGTTTTATTAAATGTACTTTAACTTTTAGCAAGTTTTAACAACCCCATACTTCCAACTAAATTAGACTTCACACAAGGTGAAGTCTAATGATTATTAATCATATCTCCAAACCGTTTAGGTTTACATTTAATTAGGAGAGAGAAAGAGTCTTCCTCTATATAACTAAGTATTAGGGTATTTCATTTACAATGTCCATAGTTCATACATCATGTTTATTATGTAAATTTTTACTATGTTAAATTCATATATTTAACACATCATACTATCTGACTCTCAAGTTGCTTCATTATAAGGGAAACTAAACTAATTCCCATTATCAATCTTATCAAAGATAACAAGATAAGCATACATAATGTAAAGAATATCAACAAGATGTAACTTTCATCTTCTTTATAAAAGTACAAGATAATTTACACAACCAATACAAGTAAATTCCCAACTTTCAATTCATCTATGAAACTTATACATTTACAAGACTTATGCATTTTAGGCATACTACATAACAACAACCTTCTTTTTAAAAAAGAATACAACTTTTCTTTTTCAATAAAACTCAAGAACGAATTAGAATTCTTCACAAAGAATCAGACTAAAATCAGCCAATGCATCATATAAGTTTTTCCTTCTTTTATCACTTACGAAGTCCATCTATAAAAATTGCTAGCATGGGTCAGTTCAATGAACTGAGCATGATAAGCACTAAGCCTTAAAACAAAGTTCTTTCCACTAATTGTTCCATTAAAACAACTCTTCTTTAATGAAACAATTAATATATCATACATATCAGTATAAGTAATAACAATCAGAAAATAAGTACATTAATCAATCTGAATTCACTTCTAAGAGAAGAACAAATTATAATCCACAACATCTACCTTACAAAATTAAAGTTTAATTGATCCCATCAATTACCTTTAAAAAAACAACAGATCATAACATCCTATTGTTCCCAATTCTATCATAATAGAATACAACATTTAACTTTACTATAAGACAAAGGAAGGGTTTATAGCATAGTTCCCATTAGGATGATTCATCTAGCCCCTAAGCAAGGAAGAAGAATATCCATTCCAAACTATGCTCAACACAAAAACATCTGAAAATAGAAACAAGTTCATAACATGAATTTAATCGCTGTTTTGTTTAAAGGTCAAACTACCTTAAAATTCAACATTTAATATTTTCATCGAACAAAATCCCATATCAATCTAAGAAGGAATCTAGAATTTAAACAGTTTGACAACAAGATTATATTTTTGTTCAACAAAACTAAAACATCAAATCTCTTCCTACATCACTTCAACAAATTATATGAATAAGGAAGACTAAAAATTATAATAAGTCTCATTTCACAAGAGAACTAATAGCGAAGGGTTCAATCAAATGAACTAATCCTAATAGGTTAGAAAAGGAATCTTATTAGAATTTGATTCAATGCTTAAATCATTTCTCTATACTTAACAAACAATTCCCTTTTCTAATCAAAACAATAAGCTCATACACTAGTTCCTAGAAGAGATAACAAAACAAACTCATTATAAAGAAAATGTACTGCAAGTCTCCCTTACAATCCTTATCATTTAAAATCATGAGTTCCAATTTCAGTTCAGAACAACATAAACAATAAAGTTAAAACACAACACACTCGTCCCTAAGTATTCTCAATTTCCTTTTTCTTTTAAAAGACTCAAGTATTCACTTATTGATCCCAAGAAGAATAGAAAACCCGAACCCTTAAACTAAACTAGTTCAGGAGTATCCTTGGACTCAAAACTGAAGTTCTTTTAAAATGCCTCCACAACATTGTACTTAAGAATAAGTGGTTCATAATTCTTTTAGAACCATAAAACAAAATCAAACTGAACAAAGTTAAGTAATCCTTCCACTATAATTTCTAAGCACTGGTACAAAACTTGTCTTTGAAAGAAGTTCCAAATCCACTATCAAACGAAAGCATTTCTAGTTAAATCTCCAAGAGATATTCAAACAACTCAGTCATACTACTTCCCCAGATTTACTTTGAGTAAGTAGTTTGAATTAAAAGTGTTATAAGATTTCAACTTGAATGTAATTTAAAACCAACTCACAAATACCATAATAGAACCAACACATCGTTCAAGCTATAAATTCCAAACACTAAGTACCAAATTACATGTACAGTGTCAAATCACAAAATCTCAAACATGAGCATAGATATATACAAATATCATGATACAAGACCGAATATAATATGAACAACCTTAACCAGTTTATAACATAAACAAGAAACCCTATTTCCAACTCAAAATGAAACACAAGTTTCTCACAGAAGTGTTTAGAAACATTCAAGTAAATATTCACATGTTCAGGGAAAAAAAAGTTCCCATTCCATTTTGTATTTTAAAAAAGAAAACTAATACCGATCAAAATGAAACACAAACTTCTAACCAGAGTTTAGAACCATACACGTAATAAAATATGAGTGTTGTGTACATTATGAACTTCCATTATCAGTCCAGAATAACACAAGAATAAACATGAGTACAAAGTTACATATGGAATTCAAACAATAGTATAGGAATACCCAAGATTCCAAACACGGTTTCAGTTAACAAGAAACTCCGGCTCAAATTCATACCAAAATACTAACCCGAATTGAGCTCAAACTAAACACGAACTCGAATAAAGGCTCAAAAACACATGAGCTCAAATACAAGCTCAAGCTCAAACAAAACATGATCTCAAATAAAATCTCAAGCTCAAACAAAATACGAGCTTCAATGTAAGATTATACAGACTCAAGGTTCCAAAAACTTAGAACCAAATAAACAATAACGAAGGTCGAAAATAAAACACTAATTTTTGAATACTTGGTTCAAGAAATGAAAAGCAGAGCTACAGAACAAGTTTCTCATGCGTGTTTCATTATTTAATCCATACAAAGAAAGTTTCTAGGAATTAACATTAATTTTCCATGGATTCATACCCATATTTACAAATATTTATTAAACCTAAGCAGTAAATAACCGTATAAAACATGCAAACCAAAAATCTCATAAGAGCAAAGTTGTTTTAGTGAAAACATTCGAAGAAAGCAAGATATCTTAACGGTTAGAGCCTATCATGCCCGATATAATTTCAACCAAATTGAAGGAGACTTCCAAACTAAGCTTCCAACTCCTTTTCTCCTCCATGAAAGATCAACCAACCAACAACTTTCCTCAGAATGCCTCATATACCTTCCCATGATCGAAAATAGACTAGGTGAGTTAAAAATAGCAATGAAGTGAAAGTTGAATCACTTGGTTCGAAGATCCAGCTTTCTCCAATGCAAAGGGAAATTTCTAAAGCATACAAAAACCAACAACCTCCCACAAACCTACCTTCCAAGTTTCCAAGACGTTTTGTGAACAAAACCTAAGGCCAATTAATTTCATTAATTCCAATTTTCCCGCTTATCTCTCCTTGCCACCGCCTCCCAATTCTGGTGAATGTCAATTCCCATTTAACATGCAATTCCATATTTAGCGGTGCTTCCACATAAGCCTCTCCCAATTTACCTAACCCCTAAAAAACCGGTAGTCCTTAATTCCTTAAAAACCTTACCAACAAATTCAATGGCATTGGAGCCATCGCCATAGAGGCATGCGACCCACTTTAGGTTCCAAATTAAATAACTTAGGATGGATCCCTCAAAAACTTAGGTTAGTTTAAGAATAATTACCTTAGGTCTTAACACATTACCTTACGTAATTCCAACATTAGGTTAGATTAATTCACAACCTTTTAGTTTTAGGCAATAGGTTAGATCATCTCATAATCTTATAGCATTAGGTTTTAGGTTAATTTAGATAGCCTAGCAACCTTTCCATATTACCTTAGCACAAGGCTTAGGTTTTGATGCCAACCCAAAAAAGTAGAATAAGAAGCTTAGGTTAGAATAAAAATTCAATTAAGTAACATAGCTAGGTAGTAAATATTCTTACCTAGCTTAGGATCACATAGGTTAATCCTTTAGTTTTAGGATTTTGAATCCTTCCTATATCATGATAAGGTTGTATTTCATTTAATTCAATGATGTACTATTAAGATCGATCTAAAATGACCTAAGCACAACATACAACTTAATGGAAACACGTTCACACAAGATTAAAGAACTTGTAATAACAAATTTCAGTCCGCTTAAGTCCCTCAAATTATGGAATATTAATTTACCATTCATTTAAATGAGAAGGTTTAAAACATTCCTTTGATCATTGAAATTGATCCAAGGATGAGTCAGATAAAGAGATAAGTTTGTAACTCTTAAACCAAATTGCAACTCACCTACAAGAAGTGAAAAATGGATTCAAGGAAGCCATTCCATTCTAGTCTAATGATCTTAAGAATAGAAAAGATTTATCCATATCAAGCATGATCTCCAATAATCAAAAGAACACATCTTTAGAAGAAAATCACATGTCAACACTTGAAATGCAAAGGAGGAATATAACAATTGTCGAGGGTGTTACATGCTTCCCTCCTAAAAATAATCATCATCCCGATGATTACCTCATTTTAACAATTTACATCAAGGACAATCAATTCATTCACTTCTCTTACCATAAGTCAAATATATCAAAACCTTATAGTTTTAGAAATCAACATTAAATAGTTGTTTATTCAATTCATATAAACATCTACCCAAAATTGGCATACTTATTGTCGTATAAAGAATAAAATCATAATTTTTTTAATAGTGTATAGAATCAATTCTATTCAAATAGATATGGAAAAGAAGTTTTCATATCCTCTAGGTTTTCCCAAGTTACACTATCTTCATTAAAATGGTCCCACTGGACTTTACATTGACTTATTTCTTGATTTATAAAATACAACTGGCAAGTTTCAAGCACTCATATGGGTTTAACCATGATTATTCCTAGGTCCTGGACCTGCAAGGAATTCCAATTTAACACATGTGATAAATCTGAAATGTATTTCTTAAGAAAAGAAATATGGAAAAGATCATGTATTCATGACAAAGTAGGAGGTAATTCTAAACAATAACCTAAAGGGTTTATTACTTCAACTATCTCAAAAGTTCCCACATAACGAGGTGATAACTTGGCATCCTTGCCAAAAGTTATAGAACTCATTTTTGGTTTAACCCGAAGAAAGACTTTCTCACCAAGTTCAAATTTCCTATCAACCCTCTTTAAGTCAGCGTAACTCTTTTGCCTATCTGCTACTTATTTTAAGCATTCATGAATCAATTGAACTTGTTCCATTTCAGTAAGAATTTCAGGTCCAATTACCTCTCTATCCTCTATGTTATCCCAACTAAAAGGGGTTTTGCATTTTCTTCTGTCTAATGCCTCGAATAGTGCCATATTAAGAGAAACATGATATGTATTATTGTATGTGAATTCAACTAATGGAATATACTCTTCCCACTTATACTATTGATCCATGCAATACATCCGTAACATATCTTCTAAAACTTGATTTACTCTTTCAGTCTACAGTATCTGCTTTCGGATGATACTCAAAACTTAAATTTAGCTTAGTTCCTAGAGCTGCATTAAGCGTTTGCCAAAATCTTGATGTCATTCTAGGATCTCTATCTGAAATTATTAACTCAGGTACTCCATGTAATATGAAAATTTCATGTACAAATCTTCTTACCAAAATAGGAGAATCATCCTTCAGATTTCTAGCAATAAAATGTGCTACCTTTGTTAGTTTATCCACAACTACTAAAATAACATCATGCTTATTTCTCGACATAGGTAACCCTTGTAAAAAATCCATGCTTATTACCTACCATTTGTACTGCGGTATGCTATGAGGATACAAAAAACTGGCTTGGTGCATATGTTCTGCCTTAACACGTTGGCACTCAAGACAATGTGTCACAAAGTTTAGAACATCCTTTTTCATTCCTTTCTAGAAATATTGTTGTTTTATATCAGCAAGCATTTTTGTAATGCTAGGGTGTCCAGAAAAAGGTGAATTATGAAATTTTGCTAACAATTTCTTTCTCAAATCATTTAGCGAAGGTACATAGACTCTGTTTTCAAATCGTAAGATTCCTTCTTTATCAAAGTAAAAACCTTTATACCTCGAATCATTCAAATCTACAGCAAGTGTTGCCTTTACTTGTTGAAAGTAAGAGTCAAATTCCATAACACTTCTTACTTCATATTTAAATTAGTTTTTAACGTTATAAGAGCATAAATGTGCTTTATGACTTAGAGCATCGGCCACTCTA
Source organism: Taxus wallichiana var. yunnanensis (assembly GCA_018340775.1). NCBI lineage: Eukaryota > Viridiplantae > Streptophyta > Pinopsida > Cupressales > Taxaceae > Taxus > Taxus wallichiana. Next base: position 369,470,819 of record CM031244.1, on the reverse strand, counting down.
TTTTCTTTACCCTTTATATAAATGATGTCAAAATCATATTGAGACAAAAAATCTAACCACCTTCGTTGTCTTGCATTAAGATTTTGTTAAGTGAAGATATACTTCAATCCAAGGTGATCGGTTTTCAATTCAAAAGGCTTTTCGAGAAGGTAATGCCTCCAAACTTGTAGTGCATGAACAATGGCAGCAAGCTCTAAATCATGTGGCGCATAATTCAACTCATGTAACTTAAGTTTCCTACTTTCATATGCTATGACATGACCAATTTGTAACAAAATACCTCCTAGACCTTCACCAGATGCATCAGTTACCACCATAAAATCTCCATTAGGATCTGGTACTGCAAGAATAGGTGTTGAAGTTAACTATTCCTTCAAGGTTTTAAATGCAATTTCAAATTTCTCACTCCAAACAAATTTTTTATCTTTCTTACGTAAGGAAGTTATTAGTGCAACTATCTTAGAAAAATATTTTACAAATTTTCTATAGTATCCAACAAGTCCCATGAAGCTTCTAACTTCATGTACATTCTTAGGCGCAGCCATTCTATTATAGCTGTAATTTTTGAAGGATCTACAACAATTCCATATTTACTTATAAAATGTCCCGAGATAGTGCAATTCTATGTCATAGAAAGAACATTTAGACAACTTACTAAATAGTCGTCTCTTTCTTAATATTCACAAGACTATCTTCAAATGCTCATGGTGTTCCTCAATACTTTTTGAATATATGAGAATGTCATCCAAGAATACGAGAAAAAAATTGTCCAAATATTCTTGAAAGATATTATTCATTAAATTCATAAATGTTGTAGGTGTGTTAGTTAATCAAAAAGTAAAACCGTAAACTCATAATGTCCATACCTTGTTCCGAAGAAGTTGTTTTATGAATATCCTCATCCTTAATTCACAATTGATGATATACGATTGAAGATATATCTTGAAATATACCGATCCTCCACAAATATGATCAAATAAATCATCAATCCTAGGGAGTGGGTGTCTATTCTTGATTATTTCCTTGTTTAACATTCTATAATCAATGCACAATCTAAGTGTTCCATCTTTCTTTTCACAAAAATTATGGGTGCTCCCTAAGGTGAAACACTTGGTCTAATCAAACCTTGAGAAAAATTTCATGCAACCGATCCTTAAGCTCTACTAATTTTGTAGTAGTCATTCAATACAAGTGCTTTAGAAATAGGTTCGGTTCCAAGTTTGATCTCAATCTTGAAATAAAATTCCCTTTTGGGTTGAAGACCTAGCAATTCCTCTAGAAATACATCACTAAAGTCTCGTAATGACCCGATATCATTCCATAATATCACTTCTCTTCATTGATTCAGTAATTTTTACTACATATAAGGTACATCCTTTATTTTTGACCTTTTAAAGTTACATAGTTGATAGTTTTCTAATAGAAATCTCATGTTTCACACCCTGAATCTCTACTATTTTCTACAAGTCATCTAAACAACTAATGTGTTTTTCAAAAGCAAATCCAATTTAGCCTTATGTTCTGCTAACCAATTAACACCTATGATTACATCATAAGACCCCAAAGGTGCAAGATAAAGATCAACCTCAGTGGAAAAGTTAGGTAAATTAAGGACTTCTCCAAAAAGACACATACTAACCATATGAACAAAATTATTCCCATATTGTACAATCCATGTTTTATCCATGTTTCTAGCTTTTCTTTTTAATTTTGATGTGAATTTACTAGAAATAAAATGTTCAAGATCTCTCGATATCAAAAAGAATAGTTATTGGTAAGCCAAATAACTTACCTAGAAATTCTATGGGTGTGGCTTGTTTCTCATCCTGCTTGTCAGCTACTGCAGCGTGTATCTTGCGCTGCTGATTATGATCATCATTCTTCAAAGGACATTGATTTTCATAATGATATTTGGCATAGTTATAAAATCCTCCTATAGGTTCCTTCCTAGGCTCGGGTTTATTTCTAGCCTTAGTTATCGTTCTGACCCCCATAGGACTTCTGTCTCTTATTATTGTTCTTGGCAAAGTTGTTTTGTGCATTACCAAGAAACATGTTTATTGCTACTTTATTATTTATATCAGCTGAAAACTTACTTTTCATTCTAAATTTCTTCCATGGTCCTTTCTTGGGTGCAAGAGATGATGAAGAGGAGTTGGGATTCTTCTTCCTTACTTCCTCCTCATGCGAGCATAAATTGTCTTTAATTTATGTTCCTGCCTTATGGATTTTTCAACAACCCCTTCCATCTTGGTTGGGATGTGAACATCCACCTCTTCCCCTATAACAAGATTCAATCCCATGATGAATTTCCATATCCCGAAATTCTCATCGAGCTTTGGTACTAAGGCACATACTTAAGGAGTTTTGTAAATCGCTCCTAATAATCATTTACTGCTTAGCTTTCCTTGAACTAATTTCTGAAATTCAGTCATTTTTTTATCATTGTAGAGTTGTGGCAGCCATCATTTCCTCAAGTAACCTTTACATTGGTCCCATGTGATATTAGATTCATCAATGTTCAACTCACCCTTATGGCTATCCCACCATGAAGATGCTTCGTGAGAAAGTTGATATGCTCCCCATATCATCTTTGTTTCTTCCGAGAAATTTCTTATTGCAAAGTATTTCTCCATTTCACTCGAGCTAGTTTTTAGCTGCATCTCTTAATGTGATGTCATCAAACTTGGGTGGAATTATCCTTTTTACGTCATTAGTGAGTATTTTTTCTAGCCTAGACTTTTGTTCTCGGGATGATCGGATATGTTAACATTATTATTATCAACACCTACATTGGCGTTGTCCCCTAGAGGTGGCTAATTATTGTTATCATCTTCTTCTTCCTCCTCATTACCCATTACTTGATATTCAAGCACAACGAAATGATCTCTTATGTCTAATAGGGCAGAAATGATCTCATCAAGTTTTTGGGCTGTTACTACTCCTTCATCAGGTGAAGCGTTATTTGCAACATTTCCTCTTGTTCTAACCATGTTCTGTTATAAATAAATTTAAGTTTTATCGATTATGGACACAATAGGTCCAAGCGCTGTAACCTTCAACTTTGATACCAAGATGTAACATTCCCATTTTAAGACTTTAGAAAAAAGGGAATTTTTTTAATAATGTTCACTATTCTAAATAAAACGTTATTTAGAACACACATTCAATGCCAATCAATCTCATAACAGATAACCATATGTAATTGTGAATGACTCAGTTATACACCGATCTATTCATTCCATGACTCGGTTACCTACCAATCTATTCATGTTTAACCAAAGTATTGAATACTTTTTGTATACTACGTATACATGGTTCTCTTACCCTATTTTGGGTCTTTGAGTGATCTATTTAAAGAACCTATTTGAATATTTTTTTACTAATATTCATCCGACATCACGTTACTTTAAACTAGGTGACATAGGACAACGCAACTAGTAGTTTGCAATACTTTGGCCAAAAATTTACAACATACTATGTATGTCACTATTCCTAGATGACATAATCATCATATTGGAATACGTAATTCACCTCACTTCTCTATTATCATGATTGGTTTATACTTGACTACCGTCACCCACTTGTCCCAGGTTTAACCCTAGCCCTAGTTAGTAACATAAATCATTATAGGAAGATGCTCACAATGGCTTAGGGTAAATGGGAATACTCGGTTAACCTAAGTCAACCAGATGTGCCAAGGTACCCTGAGCCATTGGAAGCTAATTCCTATCCTAAATATTCCCCTAACCTGACCTAGAGAGAAACTAAGTTCAAGTCCCAATTTGTGTGTAGATCTGGATGATCAATGTGGAAGGTTAATTCCACATGTCAACTACAATGATGTATTCTCAAAAATACCCAAGTCTTCTTGAAAGTACATCCCTGCAGTTGGTGTGCGAAAACATCCTTCAGAAACTTCCTCATCAAGATGTACATATGCAAAGGAGTTCATTAATGAATTATTAATTTGGATTATGTCTAGATTACAACAACCATGTTAAACCCTAATCCAACACTCCATAAGTTATATCCTAAATATGTTTTAATTATTCCATGAAGAAATTCCTTAACTTATGATTACTTTTTAATGTTTATTTTCATAGTTTAACCAGCAGTTAACCAAAACAGACAGCGATGTCATAAGTTTTATTAAATGTACTTTAACTTTCAGGAAGGTTTAACAACCGCATACTTCCAACTAAAGTAGACTTCACACAAGGTGAATTCTAATGATTATTAATCATATCTCCAAACCTTTTAGGTTTACATTCAATTATGAGAGAGAAAGAGTCTTCCTCTATATAATTAAGTATTAGGGTATTTCATTTCCAATGTCCATAGTTTATACATCATGTTTATTATGTAACTTATTACTATGTTAAATTGATAGATATAACACATCATATTATGCAACTCTCAAGTTGCTTCATTATAAGGGAAACTGAACTAATTCCCATTATCAATCTTATCAAAGATAACAAGATAAGCATACATAATGTAAAGAATATCAACAAGATGTAACTTTCATCTTCTTTATAAAAGTACAAGATAATTTACACAACCAATACGATTAAATTCCCACTTTAAATTCATCTATAAAACTTATAAATCTACAAGACTTATGCATTTTAGGCATACTACCTAACAACAACCTTCTTTTTAAAAGAGAATACAAATTTTATTTTTCAATACAACTTAATAACAAATCAAATTATTTACAAAGAATCGATTAAAATCAGCCAATGCATCATATAAGTTTTGCCTTCTTTTTATATCGCTACGAAGTCCATCTACAAAAATTGCTAGCATGGGTTAGTTCAATTAACTGAGCATGATAAGCACTAAACCTTAAAACAAAGTGCTTTCCACTAATTATCACATTAAAACAACTCTACTTTAATGAAACAATTCATATATCATACACATCAATATAAGTAATAACAATAAAAAAGAAATACATTAATCAATCTGAATTCACTTCTAAGAGAAGAAAGACTATAATCTACACCATCCACCTTAAAAATCAAAGTTTAATTGATCCCTAAATTACCTTTAAGAAAATGATAGATCATAACATCCAATTGTTCCCAATTCTATCATAATAGAATACAACATTTAACTTTACTATAAGACAAAGGAAGGGTTTATAGCATAGTTCCCATTAGGATGATTCATCTAGCCCCTAAGCAAGGAAGAAGAATATCCATTCCAAACTATGCTCAACACAAAAACATCTAGAAAATAGAAACAGGTTCATAACATGAATTTAACTGCTTCATTTAACGGACAACTACCTTAAAATTCAACATTTAATATTTTCATCCAAAAAAATCCCATATCAATCTAAGAAGGAATATAGAATTTAAATTAATTCGACAACAAGATTATATTTTCATTAAACAAAACAGAAACATCAAACCTCTTCCTATATCACTTGAACAAATTATATGAACAAGGAAGACTAAACAATTATATTAAATCTCCGTTTCACAAGGGAACTAATAGTATAAGGGTTCAATCAAATGAACTAATCCCAACATGTTAGAAAAGGAACCTTATCAGAATTTGATTCAAACCTTAAATCATTTCTCTATACTTAATAAAAAATTCCTTTTCTAATCCAAATAATAAGCTCATACACTAGTTCCCAGAAGAGAGAACAAAACCAACTCATTGTAAAGAAAATGTACTACAAGTCTCCCTTACAATCCTTATCATTTAAAATCATGAGTTCCAATTTCAGTTCAGAACAACATAAATAGTAAAGTTCAAAAACAACACACTGTCCCTAAGGATTCTCAATTTCCTTTTTCTTTTAAAAGACTCAAGTATTCACTTATTGATCCCAACAAGAATAGAAAACCCGAAACCTTAAACTAAACTAGTTCAGGAGTATCCTTGGACTCAAAATGAATTTCCTTTAAAATGCCTCCACAACATTGTACTTAAGAATAAGTGGTTCATAATTATTTTAGAACTATAAAACAAAATCAAACTGAATAGAGTTAAGTAATCCTTCCACTACAATTTCTAAGCACTGGTACAAAACTCATCTTTGAAAGAAGTTCCAAATCCACTATCAAATGAAAGCATTTCTAGTTAAATCTCCAAGATATATTCAAACAGCTCAGTCATACTACTTCCTAGATTTACTTTGAGTAAGCAGTTTGAATTAAAAGTGTTATAAGCTTTCAACTTGAATGCAATTTAAAACCAACTCACAAATACCAAAACTAGAACCAACACATCGTTCAAGCTATAAATTCCAAACACTAAGTACCAAATTACATGTACAGTGTCAAATCACAAATTCTCAAACATGAGCACAGATATATACAAATATCATGATACAAGACTAAATATAATACGAACAACCTTAACCAGTTTATAACATAAATAAGAAACCCTATTTCCAACTCAAAATGAAACACAAGTTTCTCATAGAAGTGTTTAGAACCATTCAAGTAAATATTCACAGGTTCGGGGAAAAAACAAGTTCCCATTCTATTTTGTATTTTAAATAAAGAAAACTCATACCAAATCAAAACGAAACACAAACTTCTAACCAGAGTTTAGAACCATACACGTAATAAAATACAAGTGTTGTGTACATTATGAACTTCCATTATCAGTCCATAATAACACAAGAATAAACACGAGTACAGAGTTACATACAAACTTCAAACAATAGTCTAGGATTACCCAAGATTCCAAACATGGTTTCAGGGTAACAAGAAACTCTAGCTCAAATTCCTACCAAAATACTAACCCTGAATCAAGCTCAAACTAAACACGAACTCGAATAAAGGCTAAAAAAACATGAGCTCAAATACAAGCTCAAGATCAAACAAAACATGAGCTCAAATAAAATCTCAAGCTCAAACAAAACACAAGCTCCAATGTAATATTAGATGGGACTCAAGGTTCCCAAAACTCATAACCAAATAAACAACAACGAAGGTCAGTAAAATAAAACACAACTCTTCCAATATTGGTTCACGAAATGACAAACAGAGCTACAGTAACAAGTTTCTCATGCATTTTTTTTTATTTAACCCATACAAAGAAATTTTCCAAGAATTAACATTAATTTTCCATGGATTCATACCCAAATTTCGGAGATTTATAAAACCCGAAAGCATATAACTAGATAAAATATGCAAACCAAGAATCTCATAAGAGCAAAGTTGTTTTAGTGAAAACATTCGAAGAAAGTAAGATATCTTAATGGTTAGAGCCTATCATGCCTGATAGTTCTTCTGCCAAATCGAAGGAGACTTCTAACCGAGCTTCCAACTCCTTTTCTCCTCCATGAAAGATCAACCAACCAACAACTTTCCTTAGAATGCCTCATATACCTTCCCATGATCGAAAATAGACCAGGTGAGTTAAAAATAGCAATGAAGTGAAAGTCGAAATACTAGTTCAAAGAACCAGTTTGCTCCATGCAGTGAAATCGATAAAGCATGCAAAAACCAACAACCTCCCACAAACCCGCCTTCCAAGTTTCCAAGATGTTTTGTGAACAAAACCCAAGGCCAATTAATTTCAGTAATTCCAATTTTCCCACTTATCTCTCCTTGCCACCATCTCCCAAATCTGGTGAATGTCAATTCCCATTTAACATGAAACTCCATCTTTAGTGGAGCTTCCACATAAGCCTCTACCAAGTTAATTATCCCCTACTAAAACTGGTAGTACTTAATTCCTTAAAAATGTTATCAACAAATTCGATGGCATTGGAATCGTCGCCATAGAGGCATGTAACCCCCTTTATGTTATGAATTAAATAACTTAGGATGGATCCCTTAAAAAATTAGGTTAGTTTAGGAATAATTACCGTAGGTCTTAACACATTACCTTAGGTAATTCCAACATTAGGTTAGATTAATTCACAACCTTTTAGTTTTAGGTAATAGGTTAGATCATCTCATAACCTTATACAATTAGATTTTAGGTTAATTTAGATAGCCTAGCAACATTTCCATATTACCTTAGCACAAGGAATTAGGTTTGGATGCCAACCCAACAAAGTAGAATAGGAATCTTAGGTTAGAATAAAAATTCACTTAAGTAACATAGCTAGGTAGTAAATATTTACCCACTTAGGATTCCGTAGGTTAATCCTTTAGTTTTAGGATTCTTAATCCTTCCTATGTCATGATAAGGTTGTATTTCAGTTACGTCGGTGATGTACCGCCAAGATATATCTCTAAGGACCTAATTACAGCATACAACTTAATGGAAACATGTTCACACAAGATTAAAGAACTTGTAATAAATAATTTCAGTCCGCTAAGTCCTCAAAATCTCAAACATGAGCATAGATATATACAAATATCATGATACAAGACCAAATATAATATGAACAACCTTAATCAGTTTATAACATAAACAAGAAACCTTATTTCCAACTCAAAATGAAACAAAAGTTTCTCAAAGAAGTGTAAAGAACCATTCAAGTAAATATTCATAGGTTCAGTGGCAACAACAATTTCGCATTCCAGCTTTTATTTTAAACAAAGAAAACTCATACCGAGATCAAAACAAAACACTAACTTCTAACCGAGTTCATAACCATACACATCATAAAATACGAGTGTTGTGTACACTATGAACTTCTATTATCATCCAAAATAACACAAGAATAAACATGAGTATAGAGTTACATACTAACTTCAAACAACATTCGAGATTACCTAAGATTCCAAACACGGTTTCGGGTAACAAGAACCTCCAACTCAAATTCCTACCAAAATAATAACCCCGAATCAAGCTCAAACTAACAATGAACTCGAATACGAGGCTCAAAAAACAAAACACAAGCTCAAACAAAAATGAGCTCCAATGTAAGATTAGACGTGACTCAAGGATCCAAAAACTCAAAACCAAATAAACATGCTATAGAGTTTAGTAAAAATAACATAACCCTTCAAATACCGGTTCACGAAATGACAAACAGAGCTACAGTAACAATTTTCTCATGCATGTTTCATTATTCAACCCATACAAAGAAAGTTTCCAAGACTTAACATTAATTTTCCATGGATTCATACCAAAATTTCTAGAGATTTATAAAACCCAGCAAATAAATAACCAAATAAAACATGCAAACCAAGAATCTCATAAGAGAAAAGTTGTTTTAATGAAAAAATTTAGAAGAAAGCCGAGATCTTAATGGTTAGATCCTATCACACCCGATAGTGCTTTTGCCAAATTGAAGGAGACTTCCAACGGAGCTTCCAACTCCTTTTCTCCTACATGAAAGATCAACCAGCCAAAAAATTTCCCTAGAATGCCTCATATACCTTCCCATGATTGAAAATAGACCAGGTGAGTCAAAAATAGTGATGAAGTGAAAGTCGAACCACCGATGCAGTGAAATTTGTAAAGCATGTAAAAATCAACAACCTCCCACAAACCCACCTTCTAAGTTTCCAAGATGTTTTGTGAACAAAACCTGAGGCCAATTAATTTCATTAATTCCAATTTTCCCACTTATCTCTCCTTTCCACCACCTCCCAAATCTAGCGAATGCCAATTCCCATTTAACATGCAATTCCATCTTTAGTGGAGCTTCCACATAATCCTCTACCAAGTCAACTAGCCCCTACCAAAACTGGCAGTACTTAATGCCTTAAAAACCTTATCAACAAATTCAATGCCATTGGAACCGTCACCATAGAGGCATGTGACCCCTTTAGGTTCCCAATTAAATAGCTTAGGATAGATCCCTTAAAAATTAGGTTAGTTTAGGAATAATTACCTTAGGTCTTAACACATTACCTTAGGTAATTCCAACATTAGGTTAGATTAATTCATAGCCTTTTAGTTTTAGGCAATAGGTTAGATCATCTCATAACCTTATAGCATTAGGTTTTAGGTTAATTTAGATAGCCTAGCAACCTTTCCATATTCCCTTAGCACAAGGCTTAGGCTTGAACGCTAACCCAAAAAAAAAGTAGAATAGGAAGCTTAGGTTAGAATAAAAATTCAATTAAGTAACATAGCTAGGTAGTAAATATTCTTACCCAGCTTAGGATTCCATAGGTTAATCCTTTAGTTTTAGCATTCCAAATCCTTCCTATGTCATGAACAGGATGTATTTCATTTACATCGAGATGTCTTGCCAAGATCGATCTCCAAGGACCTAAGCACACCATACAACTTAATGGAAACACGTTCACACAAGATTAAAGAACTTGTAATAACAAATTTCAATCTGATATGTCCCTCAAATTATGGAGTGTCAATTTACCATTAATTCAACCGAGAAGGTTTAAAACATTCCTTAGATCACTAAAATTGATCCAAGGATGAGTCGATAAAGAGATAAGTTTATAACTCTTAAACCAAATTACAACTCACCTATAAGAAGTGAAAATGGATTCAAGGAAGCCATTCCATTCTATTCTATTGATCTTAAGAACAGAAAAGATTTATCCATATCAAGCATGATCTCCAACAATCAAAAGAACACATCTTTAGAAGAAAATCACATTTCAACACTTAAAATGCAAAGGAGGAATATAACAATTGTCGAGGGTGTTACAAAAAGGTGCACTCGGTCAAGTGTCTGGGAGGGAGGATCTTTCTGAGTTACTGTGGGGGAGCCAACCCTGATGATTTATTTCGAGAAACGAAGGATCAGTGGAAAAATGAGATCAAAGGAAGAGGGATGCTCAACTATAACTTGCTCGAGACCACATCACATTGGTGGGCGACACAACATGATAGCTTTCTAGAGAGGCGTGAGGTAAGAATCATATTCTCTATTAGGTTTTTCTAAAGCAATGCACCCATTACAATTTGAGACTACCATGGGAAGGAACCTGCCTCATTTCATGTCCAAGCATGTGAGAAATCATGGATGGAAGGTGTGGAGGCCTTTCCACCTTCTTTATGGGTGCATAATCAGATTCCACCTTACAAGGTTGTGTGCGCGCATGGTATATTCACTCGAGATACATCGTAAGACATGAAAGTGGTAGGAGTTGATGACCGACCTCCTTCAATATTTTTAATATCAAACTACTAAACCATCGGTGGATAAGGAGTTACAGGTTGTTAAGCACCTTCTCGATGAGGCCATAAATTGGCCATAAATTACTATTATTTTATCCTCCTAAGTTACTTTTGACAGGTGAATTTAAATGTAATCTAGGAGTTTCTAGTTTTCTTAAGATAGAATATAGGATATATATCTTGTTTATTCTTTATAAGTCATTTGTTGTCTATTTTGTTGACTAATCTTATTGATTATTTAGGAAAGATGCAAAGTCTTGTGCATGTAAGCCATAAAGGAAAGATAATGCTAGTTCTGGGAAAAGTGGAATTGATCATGGATAATATATCTAAACTCAAATATGATTTCATATTCATATTCCTCTCAAAAAATTATGCAAGTTCAAAAATAATCATCTCAATCTGAGATCATTTGTAAAATTCATATCTATTTTTAGTTATCTCTGGAACAATTGGAGTTAGCTTTTGAACATGCAATTTTAGTTTCAAAATTTAAAATTTAGTTCCAGAAATTACATATTTAGTTCTAGAAAAATTGGAGTTAGCTCTGGAACAATTACAGTTAGTTTCGGAACAATTGGAGTTAGCTCCAAACAATTGAAGTTAGCTCCAAAACTTGTAGATTTAGTTTCAAAACCTACATAAAATGAGGAATTGTGAATAATCAGATAATATAATGGGAAATATGAGATAGGTTTTTGTTCATAGAAATGTGTTTAACAAAAACCTCATTCATATTTGCTACAAGTTTTACCAATAAAGAGAAATCTAAATTTTAGTGAGTTGCAGTCCAAGAAAAAGTGTATTAGATGAGCACTAAAAGTTCCACAACCAGAAATAGAAAAGTCAAATGGAAAATCTGAGAGAGGTTTTTGTTCATAGAAATGTGTTTAAAAAAATCATTCAGATTTGCTACAAGTTTTACCAATAAAGATAAATCTAACTTTTAGTGAGTTGTAGTCCAAGAAAAAGTGTATCAGACGAGCACCAAAAGTTCCACAAACAAAAACAACAAAGTCAAATGGAAAATCCGAGAGAGGTATTTGGTCAAAGTAATGTTTTGAGGAAAAAAATCATTTAAATAATGTATTATAATAAAATCATTATGATTCTTGTTACCAAAAAGTAAGGAGAATATTTGGGAGATTTTTTTTTCTAAAATAAGAAAGATAAGATTTGACTCCAATAATATATCTCTTTCCATTTTGTGGAGATGGAGATATTAGTTGTTAGGATTGGAATAAAGATTGTAGATTTAGTTTCAAAACCTTCACAAAATAAGGAATTGTGAATAATCATGATAATCTAATGGGAAATATTAGATAGGTTTTTGTTCATAGAAATGTGTTTAACAAAAACCTCTTTCATATTTCTACTTTTACGAGTTTTACCAATAAATAGAAATATAACTTTTAGTGAGCTACACCAAGAAAAAGTGTATCAAATGAGCACTAAAAGTTCCACAAAAGAAATAGAAAAGTCAAATGGAAAATTTGACAAAGGTTTTTGTTCATAGAAATGTGTTTTAAAAAAACCTCATTCAGATTTGCTACAAGTTTTACCAATAAAGATAAATCTAACTTTTAGTAAGTTGTAGTCTAAGAAAAAGCATATTAGATGAGCACCAAAAGTTCCACAAAAAAAAAACAAAGTCAAATGGAAAATCCGAGAGAGTTATTTCATCAAAGTAATGTTTTGAGGAAAAAAATCCTTTAAATAAGGTATTATAATAAAATCATTATGATTCTTGTTACCAAAAAGTAAGGAGAATTTTGGGAAATTTTTTTCTAAAATAAGCAAGATAAGATTTAACTCCAATAATATATCTCTTTCCATTTTGTGGAGATGGGGATATTAGTTGTTAGGATTGGAATAAAGATAAGAATAAATTGTATTTCCTAAAATAAGAATTTTTGGATTCATAAATTATAAATGCAACCTTCCACACTCATATATGTAATTTTTACTACCTAATAAGATATCCATTCTTTCTCAATCTTCGAAAGAAATTATTCTACATATTTTGAATTAAAAGTATGAATTAAGTCCTCTTCCAAGGAATGAGTTGGCCACTCATTCCAAGGAAGATGGATCCATGTGTTATGTTCATTTCTTTATTTTTGTCATTTTCCTTTTGTTGTGATTTCTGATTTTATGTTATGTAATTCTTTTGTCCATATAATTTCTTTTGTGAACCTACAGTGTCCTATTTATCTTTCCTTTATTTTTAATCAATTTCATTTATGCAAAGTGTGATTTCTTTCATGCAAAATTTATTTCTGTAAGTGTGTCTTTACATTTCTACATGTGTGATTTATTTTATGAAAATTTAGATTGTGTTTAATAGAGCTATTTTCCAAAGATATTTTTCTCTTAATGCATACAACTATCAGACACCAACCCTAGATTGAAATTATTAATGGAGAGGATTGACGACCATTATCAATTACGATGGGAGATAGTGTCGTTATAGAAGATATAATATTGGAGTTATTGGGTGAACTTGGCTTGGAACTACACTTTGATGAGGGAGATTCGAAGAGAGGCAACTTAAGTGTACATCCACAGAGAAAGAGAAATGAAAGATGGTCTATGTGATAGATGGAAAAGAGATGGAGAATTTGGATGTTAACCATACTAAAGGTACGCACAAAGTTATTGATAGTTCTGATGAGCAAGCATGCACCTACCATGAGCCCCTCAAAACAAAGAAGGTTAACATTGGTTCAAAACGGAACCTAAGGAGGCCACTATTGGAGAATATTTATTAGAGGAGGTTTCAAATATCATTGATCTAATGTCCAATTTTTAGGACTTATTTCTGCGTGGATACCATGAGCTTAATGGAATTCACCACTTAATGGGATAAATGAAAATCAAGTTAAATGAGGGTATGCACCCAATTCAGAAGAGGCCTTATCGAATGAATCTGAATCTTCACATCAAATCAAGGAGAAGATAGACAAAATAATTGCTTCTCGCATCATTAAATTTTTGAGGAATCGAATGGGTGAGCCCCATGGTGATCAAAATTAAAAAGTATGGAAGGATAAGGATCTATGTTGACTACATGTACTTAAATGTGGTATGTATAATTGATCCTTTTCCAACCCCTTTTACAAGGAAATTTTGGAAGGAGTGGTGGGCGCGAAATCTATTTCTTCACGGATGGATTCTTAGGATACCGTCAAGTTAGAATTTCCAAATAAGATCAAGAAAAGACAAATTTTGCAACTAAATGGGGAATGTTTGCCTATAGGGTCATGCATTTTTGACTGAATAACATACCTGATGTGTTTTCATGTTTAATGGTCAAGGTATTTGAATATTTTATCCATATGTTCCTTCAGTCTACCTTGATGATTGGAAAATATATGGATTAATGAAAGACCATTATGATAATTTGTGTTTGATGTTTGAAATATTTCGACAGCTTGCACATATTCCTCAACATCAAGAAGTGTCTCTTTTATAATTTATTTGGAACCTTGTTGGGGCACATCGTATGTAAGGAAGGCTTACTGGTGAATCCTGCCAAAGTTTTTGTTATTGTGGGATTAGGGGATCCTACTAGCCGAGAGCACCTTTGGATGAATTCCTTGGGCATACGAGGTACTAATAGAAATATATCAAGGGGTATGCCAAGATCACCATGCCATTGGAGATGTTTCTTAAACAAAAAGTGCATTTCACCTTGGGAGAGGCATAGTAGACAATATTTGATGCATTGAAGGATAAACTCATCACTTCACCCATATTATGTTTTCCCTCTTGGGATAATCCATTCCATGTACATGTTGATGCTTCAGGGATGGAAATTGGAACAGGGCTTTAGCATATCCCTGGAGAAGGGATTATTGACCATCCCTTGTGTTTTTCCAGAAGAAGTTAACACCAGAGAGCGAGAACTACACTACTACTGAGCACGAAGCACTATCAATGATCTACACACTACACAAATTTAGGCAATATCTTTTAGCAATATCTTTTGGCAATACCTTTCATATTTTACATAGACCACATGACATTGAAGTACTTAGTGAATAAGCCCATTTTACAAGGGTGCATATGTCGGTGGGTCCTATTGTTTCAATAATTTGAGTTTATAGTTGTGAAACCAAGAAAGAGTAACTCGGGGCCCACCATTTTTCAAGGATTGGCTCTGGGAGGACGTGTAAATCATTGAGGATGACATGCTAGATGTGAAACTATTTAAGTTATGGCATGCTCCATCTGATGTGGAATATATTTCTATGTTTCTCAAAATGGGTGCGGTGCCAAAAGGAATAAAGGATTTGGAAAGAAAATAGTGAGCCATATGTGCCACACCCAACATGTTAATCAAGAGACTTATATAAACTAGTCCATGATGAGGTTTTGCACTAGTGTGTGTTGGAGTGTGAGTGAATTTAAATCATGGAGGAAGCACAGGGTGGGATTATAGGAGGAAACTATGCAACAAATTCCAATGCATGAAAAATCCTATTGGTAGCAATTTTGTAGGAAAGCATGTACGAGAATTAAATTGAAATTTTACTAGGCCTATGACCATTATCAACACCTTGGAAAGATAGGATAAAGAGATGAGATACCATTGAGACCTATATCAAGTGCATAACCATTTGAAAAATAGGCTATTGATTTTGTAGGACCAATTTCACCTGCCATGTGAAGGATTGGTTCACGTTGTATCATTACTTGCACTAATTACTTAACAAGGTGGGCAGAGTAAATGCCTACAAGGGATTACACATCAAAGACAATTGCTAGATTCTTAAGGGAAAACATAATCAATAGGAATGTATGTCCATTTAACAATTTTTATATGGGTACACATTTGTTTAATCGAGAAAATCATGATTTTGTTGGAAGATTTCATGGTGGCCCATCATAAGACTAAGCCATATCACCAATAAGCTAATGGAATCATTAAGGGGTTTAACAAAATTATGATTCGTGCGATGACAAAACTTTTTGATGTGGGAAGATAAGATTGGTGTAGTGCCCACTTCCCTTTGACACCTTTTGATATTGATCTTGATATTGTTGATTACATTATGGACATTATTATGGTTTTGATTTAGTATGATGTTAGATGTTGGACCATGGATTATTGTTGATCTTGATTTAGTTATGATGCATGATGATTATTAGAGACACTTCATATGTGGATGATGATATACTATTTGACATGGATATATTATGAATGTTGTTCGGACATGTGATTTTTGGATATTGTGAGTAGACCTAGAAAATGGACATTTTATGATGATGATATAATTGTTGATATAAATTGTAAGTGATATTGTTGATTGCCTTGATGTTGTTGTTGTTGTTAGTACCCATTTTGACCCTCTACCATTTTGACCTAAATTTTCCTTTGGTTTTCATGATTTGAAACATTTTTCCTCCCAAATTGGTGGTCTCGCAACTTTTCCCTCCTGGATTGAATGCCTTGAAATTCTTATAAACTTGTTATTTTTCTGATTTGAATCAAATCAACATGTGTGCCCCTTTTTGTGCCCTAATTTTTCCAAAATCTGTGGGCTCTACCATTTTTCCTTTTTTCCCGATCATGGAAGTTTAAAATTATTCGTTCTATACATATTTTCCTCAAAAATCCCTTACCATGGTTGTGAATTGCCTAAAAACACTTTCCATTTGTCCTTTGTTCCAAAAATTTCTTCATCCACGAAGGAAAAATTGATTTTGGGCATCCTTGGCATTTTCTCGTGTTTTTGATGGTCGATGGGCATCATTTACCCATCAAATTCATCTTTAGTGTCCTAGGACATCATCGATAATTTCTACGTTGATTGACAAATCATACGGGTTTCCTTTGCCCATCAAATTTAAGCTTAAAAATCTCCTTATACATGAAATTTTGTGATTGGACAAGGTTCAATGCGGGTTTCCTAGAAAACTTAATGTTTTTTTTGTGTTTTTGGAAAAAGTGCAAGTTTCCCCCTTGGCTCTGCAGCTTCCCAAAGGAGGTACACATGTCCCAAGCAGAATGAAGGTAGATGAGTGGGTTTTTTTGTGCCTTAAGGCATTTTGGAAAAAGAGTCAAAGTACAAAAAAATGCCTAAGGCCCACAACGAATCGAGAGGAGGACATGTGTCATGTTCTCATTAAAAGTGGGATGGAAGGATGGTCGAGGACTTAGAAAATTTTTCCTTTTGGCCAAAGGGCACAAAAGTTGTAAAAAGGGGATGGGTCCACCAGGCTAATTAGGGGTGGACATGTGGCAGCATAAAAGTACATAACGGGTTAAGAGAGGCCACCAGAGGTAAAAGGAATTTTTCCCCTTTTAGCAAAATGAATTAAAGTGATAATTTGAAGTGTGGCTCCATGAAAAAGCAGAAAAAGACATGTGGTAGGGGCGAGAATCGGAGGTGTGGGTCTACTGAGAAAATTTTCCTTTTTTTCCAAAAAGGGTGGAAATGTGTAAAATTGAGTTGCGATTCCAATGGGGCCCACATTATACAATTTTTCAGCGCCAAATCTCAAGGGCGGAGGGATGGAGAAAAATGTCAAAATTTTACATTTTTCCAAAACTGCTAAAAAGTAGAAAAATGATCCCAAATCCATTTCCAATCACATTATGACATATGGAGGGCTCAGATTGAAGGGAGAAAGGAAGATCAATGGTAACTATGCATTTTTCAGTTTGGCCACCATTTTTGCTCCAGGAAGCTTGGAGATGTGAATTTTGCATCAATTTTCATCAAATTTTTGGTAAATTCATGTCATTTTTTCCTTCAAGGATCAATGGGATCAATTTGAAAATTCAATTTGCAGATTTGAGATGTTTTTAAAGTGAATTTTTTCCCTAGCTTTGTCTAAAATGTGAAATATCAAATCAAGAAGTTGCAAAGTCAAATTTTGGAGGGATAAGGATGAAATGATGAAATGAAAGGGGTCTGCATGCTTTGAAGATGAAAAACATGCCTCCACAATGGATAATGATGAAATTTTGTAATGATTCACCTTTTAAAAGAACAACTGGCAACTTTTTACGAGTCATTAGATGTTGTTTTCCAAAAATATTACAAAGTAAAGGTGCTCTAAATATTCCACTTTTGGAGGTAAGATTTGTGAGTGAGTGAGTGAAAAGTTATATATTGCATGAATTTGACATGAAAATGGTCGAAGAAACTCAGAATTTCACGGAAAATATGGGAATAAGCCCATTCTCTGAGAAACCACTTGAGAACCATTTCTAATTCCGTTTTTGCATCGGATTTGTATCATGTTGAGTTGGTTTCAGTTGTAAAGCCATCAACAAGCTCTGAGATTGTTCTTGAAACATTCCCCTACTTGATAAATTTGATCATTTGTGGATTAATTTGTGTTGTCTCTTGACAAAATTGGCATACACTTATGTTTCAGAATGTTTTCAATTTGTGTTTCTTGCTCCTATTACAGTCTTGTGTTTAAAATATCTCTTGATCATACATGGTCTCGTTTCTTGTTGATAGTATGGTGGGATTTTCAATCTCATATTTAGAAGAGATTTCATCCAGTAAAGAGATAAACAAATTTAAAATCACTTTACCTTCCTTGAATTATGAGATTGTTTGTAAACCTTTGGGTGCACCTTAGGTCATGATAAAATAAAGATTTCTAGATGCTTTGTTGGTTCATCTTCTTCAAGATTTTGTGGAATGTTGTCAAAGATTGTGTGGAAGAGTGCAAATGTAGGCTTCCATTTGGTGCACATATCCTGGTTGAAGGAGTATCTTTACCCCTTTGAAGAATTCTGTTGTTTAGGTCTTACAAGTTTCTAGAAGATCCTCAAAGAATTTTCCAAATTCTGGTTAGTCTTGTCTAAAATCTCCCACCAAAAAATCATTCAAAACAAATCATCCTACCCACACTACCCCTATATTGAATTGTGTGTCAAAAAAGAATACAATCCATTTACAAAAATGCACAAAGCAAATCAGATCATACAATGTCTTCAAGAACCCTTGGATTGCATAGAAATTATCTCCATAATCTGGAAGTGACAACTTGTGAAAGTCGATTTGGAGTGTTGATCATATTTTCCCAAGGCCTTTTCATATTATTTACAATTGAGGGATATCTTCATCTCCTTCACCATTTGAGGGTTACAAAATAGGTCCTCTTACCTTAGTTGAAAGGCACAACCTAAATTGTTAGGACAAGATCAAGTCCTATTTTAGTGTTATCCATCTCTCCACAAATTTGAGTGCCAGTTAGATCACATCCTTGGCTACAAAATGACATACATCATGATCTATCTATCATAAAGATTCATGTTATATCTTTGATGATGCTCAAACTGAAAAGGAGAAAAAAATTGGGTACCAACACCTTTGACGCCATTACGGGGGACATTTTTGGTTCAATCTGATCCATGTGCATACATATTTGAGATATTTGAATGCATATCAAACCTTGGTAATTTATCTTGCAAGTTCTAACTACAAATATATTATTAAATCATTAGTATATACTCGATTTGTAAGGTTTATGAAAAGGTTTCAAGTTCTCTATGCAATTTTGTCGGCTTTCAATAATAGTTACACCTCATTTACATTTGTGATTGATAAATTCAAGAAAAAGGAAGGTTTGATCTATAAAGTTTGGCAAGATTTTTAGTGTTGATAGGTATTTGACAGAGTAATTTAGTGCATTTGCATAACTAGAGTGAAAATCCTTAGTGACAACTCCATGCTCTTTTAATCTTGATAAATGCCAGTGTATTACCTTTCTGTCATTTATTTTGGTGTTGCTAATCTCTGCAAAACTAGAAGCAAGAAGATCTCTCTTCATTAGAGACTCTGCTAAGAAGTTGTTTTCAAATTCAAGGAAGTCAGAGTTAGAAGGGAGACGAGTTTGGAAGGTTGTTAAAGGTCAGACATCAGGTAAAGGTATATCCATTGGTGAGAGAGATCAGCCTTTAGTAGAGGATTATCACTCTTCTTCCAGTGATTCTAATTCAATCAATCCTCTCATAAATTTTTTTACTTCAACTCGTGAAGGTCCCTTTGTTGTACCTGATGAGTTTCTTATTCAATTTGCACCTCGTGTTTCAATTAAAATAAAACTTTCCAAGAAAATCAACACTTATAGAATACCAATCTTATGAACCACATTCTCGATCCCCAAAGACCTTGCACTCCTCATCGGTTTGTGTCACCCCTAAGATCACCTCAACTAAACAATATGGCTCATCCTAGACCTCCATTTGTTCTTAACAAATTTGGTCCTATAAACTTTAGAGGAATGGATGGTTACCCAAATCATGTCCCACAAGATGTCATAAATATGTTGCCAAAGTTCCAAGGTAACAATGTTATAACCGTGATCAACATCTCAATTTTTTTAACATGATGGAGGATTTTGAAATAGATTTTGAAGATGTGTATGTAAAATTGTTCATTCATACACTAGAAGAAGATGGTAGGGATCGTACAAGGATCTTCATGATAATTCAATTGATTTTTGAACTGAAATGAAGAATAAATTTAGGTTGTAATATGGTGATAAGACTGATCCTAGATTTCTCTTGTCTGAATTTTAAAATATCAAGAAGAACCCCAATGAATTAGTTCATGACTTCAACACAAGGTTTAACAAAACTTTGAGAAGGTTTCTAGTTAATTTGAGGCCTTGTGATCAATCTTGTTTAATCAAATATGAAGATGCATTTGATAAGAAGGCAACCTACTACTTAAGAGACAAGAACCCTACCAATATAAGGCAAGCTTTCACCATGGCACTTCAAATTGAAAACAATATCAAAGAAATTGGGAAACCTATCAAGAGAGATGGTGTAAAGTTGATAAACCCTAAAAAAATCAAGCTAGAAAGGGTGCTGAATTGGAGGAGGTTGTGAAAAAATTGGTAGGGACTGTCAAAGAAATCTAATACAAGTTGGCAAGAGCCGATAAAGGGAATTGGGCGAGACTTCACGAGAGTCAAAGAAAGAGCACAAAACCATGACATATTTTCCAATCATCCTAGGGGTGATCAGAGATATGATGATAGAGGGAAATGACCCATGGGGTCTACAAATAGACATCCTCAAGCACGTGAAAGAAGAGTGTTACTCCGACCCCTAACCGCTAGGGTTGTTGTTGTTGTTGAGGAAGTTGTTGATATTGATTAGTGTGATAGGTGTTTTCTACCCCATCCTCCATGTGAAGTGGACCAGAAGATGGTGAAGCTAATAATAATAATGGTACCGATGATGATATCTATATGGTGGGTTATTCTTCAAGCTCACAAGAAGGAACAATATCAACTAAGTAATAAGTGCAAGGACAACTACAACCTTTTCAGATGGCATCAAATGGGTATAGGTCTTTATTACCCCTCATACTCTTGAAGTTGATGTAGTGCAAGCTTTTGAAATTCCTAACAATAACTTTGAATACTTAAGAGCTTTGATGATTAAGAATTATGATGGTGGTATCCCTTTGGAGGAAGATAGAAAATTTTTGATGAATGCTTTTGTGGCTCAAGAGAAAGACTATAACACTGGGAGAAAAGTTGTTAAGGAAAAACCTAAAACACCCTTGCTCACAAGAATTTCCAAAGAAGCTTCTAGAAGAGAAACACATGCCAAAAGATCTGTTGTCCCAAGAAAAAAATACAGTCCTCCTCATGCCCAAGCTGCCAAGAATCCCATGCCATCTAATGAATTTGGTTGTCACCCTTCCAATGCTACTTCGCCAAAGAGTTTTCCCTATGGCATAGCCTAAGTATTGAGCCAAATCAAATTGAGTGTTCCAATCATTGAGTTGCTTATGATTCCTGAGCATAAGAAGAGAGCATTTGAGTACCTAGGTTTGAAAGAAGAAAGGATTACTCCAAGTAAAAATATAAATGTTGTTGAAACTCCTCAGATAATTGTAGACCATAAAACACCATCCACAATAGAGGATCTTGGAGAATCACCTGAGGTATACTTGGGGACATCCTTGGTTGATTCCCAATTGAATGTTGATCCATTCTTCACAGCTTTGATCATAAAGGATGGACTACTTCACAATTGTATGTTTGATTCCAAGATGTGCATCATGTAATGTCATGCCTCTAGAAGTCATGAATGAGTTGGATATCAAAGTGACAAAGTAGCCTATGGAAAGTGTACTACCATGGACTTAAGAGACATTCTGGTAGTTGGTTGTGTGAATGGTCTAGTGGTGCAACTTGCATCTTATCCTCGGGAAGAATTTAAAATTGGATGTTGTGATTGTTGATTGCCACCAAACGGGGTATGTTATTGTCAAGAAAGTGGGTTGCAAGTGTTGGAGGGAGTGTCCAAATGGACATGTATTTTTCCACTATTCCATTTGAAGGCAGCCTTGTCAAGATCTACGGAGAAAATAAGATATTGCATCTAATTGAAGATCCCAACAATGCTTCCTATGAGGTGTTGTTTGCTGATGTTGATGCTGATAATTGTCTTGGGTTTGCTGATGGAAAAGAACACAAGATGGATCAGTAGAGGTGCCTTGAACATGTAAGTTCTCCTTGACCTTGTTATTTGATGGAGCTTGCTCCAAATTTGGAAATGGTGCTAGTATAATATTGATTTATCCTAGCTTGGAAGAGTTTGTTTTTTCCTTCAAACTTAATTCGAATGTACTAACAACATTGCTAAGTATGAAGCCTTGTTTTTGGGTCCGAGAATTTCATGGAAGTATTGTGTCAAGGACATCATTGAAAAAGGAGATTCAAAGTTGGTTGTCAAAAAAATAAGAAAACTATATGCTACAAAAAATCAATAGATGAAACATTACAAACATGCAGTTTGGGATCTAATTGAGATGTTTGATTCCTTCAACATTATGCATCATGATAGAAGTTTCAATGCTACTTTGTTGACAAATTGGCGTATTGGGGTCAAGATTTGGGGATTTTACTATTTCACCTTATTGTGAGTACAATGTTGAAGTGTTAACTAGGCCAACTTTCCCTGACAACATCAAGAATTGGCAAGTGTTTAATGATGATGCTCAAGTGAAAAGGTTCTTAAAAAATCAAGGTGAGTTTGCAGATTAGAATATTGATTGGGAACTAATGGTTTGTGTGACTAAAGGAAGAGAGACTTTGTTTGGAAAGGATATTATCCAATTGAAAACTAACACCATTCCTAGAGGTCTTGTTGCACTTGAGTCAAATTTTAGCAATGCCAATTGCATCATTAATAGAAACATGTCTACCTCAAGGGATGTGGAAGAGTATAACTTGGGAACTAGTGATAAACCATGAAAATTTTGGTTGGGCAGCAGTCTAAAGAAAGAGAAAAAATAGTCCTATGTTTAACTATTGAAGAAATATCAGGATCTGTTATGTTTGGTCTTATTCAAAGCTGAAAGCATACAGAGAATATTTGTTTCAGCATGAGATTCCTCTTGAAACAAATGCCAAACCATTCATACAAAAGCAAAGGCCAATTAATCCACTCCTCTCAATGAAGATGTAAGATGAATTGAAGAAATCAAGGAGGGAGGGATCATTCAGCCCACAAGGTATTCATCTTGGGTGTAACACCCTTGATAGTTCTTATTTTCCTCCTTTGCATTTCAAGTGTTAACATGTGATTTTCCTTATAAGGATATGTTCTTCTGATTATTGGAAATCATGCTTGATATGGATAAGTCTTTTATGCTCTTAAGATCCTTTGACTGAATTGGAATGGTTTTCTTGAATCCATTTTTTTCACTTCTTGTAGGTTATTTGCCATCTGGTTTAAAAGTTGTAAACTTACCTATTTATCTGACTCATCCATGGATCAATTTCAGTGATCCAAGGAATGTTTTAAATCTACTCCATTGAATGAATTAAGATACACGTTGGACTAGATGTTGTAGTTACAAGTTCTTTTTTTTTTTTGGTTGAACATGTTTCAATTTAGTGGTTTGTTTTGCTTGGGTCTTTGGAGATCGACTATGGCAGGTCATTGCTGACTAAAATGGAAATGAAGCCTATTCACGGCATAGGAGAGATCCAGGATCCTATATAGGACTAACCTACGAGATCCTAAGCTAGGTAAAAAAAAATCTACCTAAGCTATGTCACTTGATAGAATTCCGATTCTAGTATTAAGCTTCTTATCCCGTTAGGATTGGTTGATTTACAACCTAGCCTAAGCTTGGTGCTAATGGAATTGGAAAGGTTACTAGGTATTAAAATTAACCTAGATCCTAATACTACAAGGTAATATTGTAATCTAACCTAATGCCTAAAACTATTGTGTTTTGAATTAATTTTCCTATGTGGAAATTATCTAAACCTATTTGCTAAGGCCTATGGTGGGGGTTAGTTGTTAGTGTTATATCCTAAGGTATAAATTTTAATCTACCTAAGATCTAACCTAAGAAATCTAATCTATCCTAAACTAATGGATATGAATGGGGACTTAAGTGGTCACATGCATTTGGGTGACGGTTCCTAAGGCATTTATGTTATTGATAAGGTTGGTAAATGCATACGGACTGCCAGTTTTGGTAGGGACTAGATGACTTGGCAGAGGCTTAGGTGGAAGTGTTACTAAAATGGAAATGCATGTTATTTTTGACTTGGCATTCGCCAGACTTGGAAGGCGGTGGCAAGGAAGATTAGGTGGGAGATTTGGAATTAATGGAATTTATTACTTTCGGTTTTTGTGCTCAAACCGTCTTGGTAGGCATGCAAGCGGATTTTTCTTGGGTTGTTTCACTTTGCATGTTTCATGATTTTTACTCTGCATGCTCTCTAGTTTTTCGAACCAACAGATTGAACTGCACTTCATGGCTATTTTTGAAGTTTTGAATCTATTTTCATTTCATGGAATGTATAAGAGGAATTCTAGAAAAGGAATTTGGTTGTTTGATCTTTCGTGGAGAAGAGGAGAAGTAGTGAGCTCGACTAGAGGTCTTCTTCGATTTGACAGAGACACTATCAGGCATGATAGGCTCTAACTATTAAAATATCTTTCTTTCTTCTAAGTGTTTTCATTAAAACAACTCTGCTCTGTTGAGTTTTGTGCATTGCATGTTCTATCTGGTTAATTGGTTACTAGGTTTGGTAAATCTTGCATTCTTGGTTTTGAATCCATGGTATATGTGATTCTGTAGGAAACTTATGTTGTATTGTTTTAGCACAAGAACTATGCATGCAAGAACAAAGTTGGTAACTTTGCTTGGCATTTTCAGTTTTTGGTAATTGTTTGTTTTGGTTCGATGACTTTCGTTGCCAATAAATTACTAGCTGAGTTTTTATGGAAACTCTGAGTTCCACCTGTGTTTGTTGAGATTAGTGTTTTGTGAACTCGATATGTTTTGTGATCTCGAGCTGGTAAAGAGCTCATGTTTTTATGGAAGCTTGTATGCAAGTTCGAGTTCTATCTGAAACTTGAGGAGTATTTGGGAACTACTTGTTAGGTTTCTTGGTGCTATGATGCTTGTGTTTCATTTCATAAATATAAGGAACCATGATAGAGCAGTATATGAATTGGTTCTTGTTTTCTATCTTGCGAAAAATTTGATTTTTGCTAAAACCCTCGCACTGCTTGATACTTGTGTTGTATTATTATGGATAAAATGGATTGTTGATAGTCCGCATAAGGTCCGGTGCTGTGTTTTATTATGACCATATGAAATGTTACATGGAAAGTTCATTAAGAACATGGATTTCATATTTTTTTGTTGTCTAGTCTAAGCTTTGTTAAGGATCTTACATTCCATTTGAGTTGGGAAACAGGTTTGATAAGATGTTAACTAAAAATGGAAGATCTATTCTTATTTTGAACTATTTGTAAGTAATTTCATTATATTCGGTCTAGTATTATGATGCTGGTGTATATATGAACTCACGATTGAGATATTGTGATGCAACTCTATATAATCAATTTGTTACTTAGTGTTTTTAAAATTGTAACCTGAACGATGTATTGGTTGAAATCTAATAGTCTTTTTGGTTTCTTTGATTAAAATATAAACTAAAAAGGGGACATGTTGTTGTCTGAACTTGTTTATAATCACTGGAATGATAGCTTATGTTTTACATTGTGCTCGGATTTTTAATTCGAGTCTTGGGAAAAACGTATTTTTAATATGTTTGTTTAGATCTTGTCATTTAAATTGAGTTTATTACTAGATTGAATGGTTCTAAATTTAGAATTGTTTTTGAAACAAACCACATGCGTAAGGAGAAAACTAGAAGCATGGTTTAGTGGGTTGTTTGGTAAACTCTTCAAGATCTTGATTGGAATTAGCTTGTTGGTTTATCATTTTATTGGAATCCCAATCTGTTAGTTCTTATAGTGATGTGTTGAAATATTAAAAGGATAGTTCTATCTTGACTGAACTATTGGGAAATTTTGAGTGTTAGCATCTACTCGATTTCACACTTCTTGTTTGGTCCAATGAAAGAATGTTGAGTCTTTAAAAGATAAATTGTGATTCTTTAGTGTTTGTGGGATTTGTATGAAGTTCATTGTTATAATGTTTCAAATGAAACATGGAACTCATACATTATAATGGGAAGATTTTGAAAGGAAGGTAGCATTAATTTTTTTCTTTCCTTGAAGTTGTTCTTGTTCTCTTTCTTGGGAACTCTTGTATGAACTTAAACTGTATGTATAGAAAAGGTAAATTTTTAATTAAGTTGAAAGAAATGATTACAAGTTAGGATCATATTCTCTGCTATGACTCATTTTCTAATGCAGTTGGGTTAAGTTAATTTGTTCGGAACCTTCTGTTAATTATTATTTTAGGAAAAAAAAGAGAATCATTACTTGATTAATCTTCTCATACTTGTCATTTGACTGAAACGAAGTAGAAAGAGATTGATGACTGGTTTGTTGAAAAGAAAATGCAAACTTATTGGTTGGCTATCACTCCATCTTTCCTTCCTAGATTTTTATATTATTCTGTTCTGATGAATATCTTAAATGTTTGATTTTAAGGTAGTTAATCTTAAGTTGAAACAGATTAGGTCATGATGTGAACCTGTTTCTACTTTGTAGATATTATATGTTTTAGTATAGTGAAATGGATTTTCTTCTTCTTTACTTAAAATTTAGATGAAAACATCTTAACGAGATTATGAAACACTTCTTTTATCTTATAGTAAAAATAAGTGTTGTATTCTATTGTGGTAGAATTGGAAACAATGAGATGTTATGTTCTGTTGTTGGTAAAGATAATTGATAGGATCAAGTATACTTTAATTTGTAAGACATATATTATAGATTATATTATGTTCTTTTTTTAGAAGTGAATTCAGATTCATTAATGCTCGATTTTGTGATTATTTTTACTTCTACTTGGGGTATGAAATACTAATTGTTCATTAAAGAAGGGTTGTTTTAATTGGAACAATTAGTGGAATGCACTTCATTTTAAGGTTTGGTGCTTATCATGCTTAGTTCATTAAACTGACCCATGTTGGAATTTTTGCAGATGGAATTTGTAAGTGATAAAAGAAGGCAAAAACTTATATGATGCATTGGTTGATTTAAGTCTGATTCTTGTGAAGAATTTTGATTCATTCTTGAGTTGTATAAAAAAAATTATATTCTTTTGAATGAAGGTTGTTGTTATGCAGTATGCCTAAATGCATAAGTTTGTAAATGTATAAGTTTTGAAAATGAATTGAAGGATGATAATTTACTTGCATTGGTTGTGTAAATTATCTTGTACTTATGTAAAAGAAATGGAATCTTATCTTGTTGATATTCTTCATATTATTTATATGTTTAAATGAGTATTCTTGGATAAGTAGGATAAAGGGAATTAGAGTAATTTCCCTAAATGTGATGCAGCTAGATAAGTTACAGAATTTAATGTTCTTATCTAAACAATTCATTATAGTAAGGTGATGTGTAATGAACATACAATGAAAACTACATAATTTGTAAAGGACATAAAGGGTGTGTTAAACCCTAGAACTTGACCATGAAGAGGAAGACTCTTCCTCTCTCATGAAAATGTAAACAAAAAGGGAGATATGATTTATAATCATTAGACTTCATTTAATAAAGTCTATTAAGTTACAACCTAGGTGGTTGTTACACTTCCTTGAATGGTTAAGTCACATTAAATGGAACTTATGAGGTTGTTGTCCTTTTTTTTGGGTAACTACTTGTTAAGTCAAAATTAATGAACATCGAAAGCAATATTAAGTTAAGGAAGTTCTTCAAGGATTAATGGAACCTGATTTGGAAAAGAACTTAGGGAGAGTTGGATTAGGGTTTGGGCAAGGTTGTTGAAATCTACTTTTAATTATCTAAATTAATTAAATATTAATAATCTCCTAGGGGTATGTACATCTCGACTTGAGGATATTCTATAGGATGTCGGCACACGCCCAATACAGGGTTGTACCTTTGAGAAGATTAGGATCTTCTCGAGGATACAACGATGCAGTTGACATGTGGCAACACCCTTCTACATTGATCATCAAGATCTACACACTTTTGGAATTGAACTTAGTTTTCCTCTAGGAATGGATGGTAGCATAGTTAGGATATGAAGTAGCCCTCTAGGACTCAGGGTACCTTGGCACACGAGGTTGACCTAGGTTGACCCAGTATGCCAATATACCCTAAGTCTTTATGAGCCTCTTCCTATCATAACCTATGTTGTTAACCTAAACTAGGGTTAAACCTTAGGTAAGTGGAATGACAAAAGTCAATAAAGGACATTCTAGATAACAATAGAGTGAGGGTGAAGGACGTATTCTGGATTGATGAGTATGCCGTGCCATCAAGGAATAAGTAATACGAAAAATAAGTTAGAAATCTTTGGCCAAAGTATCACAAGATACTGATTGCATTGTCCTATGTCACCTAGTCTAAGGATTGTGATGCAAATGGATATTGGTAGAAAATATATATTTAGGTTCCTTAGACAGATCACTCAATACCTGAATGGGGTAAGAGAACCAAATATATGTAATAGACAAAAAAGTATTCAATACTTAATGTTAAAACATGAATAGATCGGTAGTTTACCGAGTCATGAAATTAATAGATTGGTAGCTCACCGAGTCATTACAACTGCATATGGTTACTTGTTATAAGGATGGTTGTTATGGAATGTGTGTTCTAAATTATGTTTTTAGAATAGAGAACATTACTCATAAAAAAAAATTCCCTTGTTTCTAAAGTCTTAAAATGTGAATGTTACATCTTGATATCGAGAGATGAAGGTTATAGCTCTTAGACCTATTGTGTCCATAATCTAATAAAAAATTAAATTTTCTTGTAACGAAAATGGTTAGGGCAAGAGGAAACATTGTGAATAACGCTCTACCTAATGAAGGAGCAGCAATAACCTAAAAAAGTGATGAGATCCTTGTTGCCCTATTGACACAAGAGATCGTTTGGCTGTTCTTGAACAACAAGTGATGGGTAATGAGGAGGAAGAAGAATATGGTAATAACAATTAGTAACCTCCCGAGGATAACCCCAATTTAGGTTTTGATAATAACAATGCTAATGTGCCTGTCTAGCCAAAAAACAAAAAGGCAAGGTTGGCAAAATGAACTCACCAATGATATAAAAGGGTAAGTTCACTAAAGTTTGATGGCACCACGTTAGGAGATGGAGTTGAGAATTGGCTCATGAAATTGAGATGTACTTTGTAATAAGGAACTTTTCAAAGGAAACCACAACTATTTGGGCAACATATCTTTTTCCATGAATCATCTTCATGGTGGAACAACCGTAAAGCTGAGTTAAATATTGATGAAACTAACATCACTTGGGATCAATTTAAAAGTTATTTTAGGAAACATTGGTTGCCTAAACTTTATTATGATCAAAAATCACAAAATTTCAGAACTTAGCTCAAGGAAAGTTAATTGTAACTGAGTATTGGGAAAGGTTTACGAAACTCCTCAAGTATGTACCTTAGTACTAAACTAGTGAGAAGTTAAGGATATGGAAATTCATCATGGGATTGAATCTCATTATTGGGGGAGAGGTTGATGTTCATAGACCAACCACTATGGAAGGGGTTGTTGAAAAATCCATAAGGCAAGAACAAAAATTAAAGGCTATTTCTGCTCATAAGGAAGAAGTACGGAAGAAAGTTCCAAACTCTTCTTTAGCTTCTCTTGCACCTAAGAAAGGACCATGGAAAAAATTTGTAAATAAAAGTAAGTTTTCAGCTAATAATAATAAGAAAACAACAATGAATAAGTCTACTAGAAATACATGGAACAATTTTGCCAAGAATAATAATAACGGACGGAAGTCCTATGGAGGTCAAAATGATAACTTTAAGGCTGGAAATAATTCTGAGTCTAAAAAGGGGCCAGTAGGAGGTTGTTATAATTATGGCAAAGATCATTACATGAATCAATTTCCTTTGAAGAAAGACGATCGTAATCAGCAGCACAAGATACATGCTTTGCAGAGTTGATAAGCAAGATGAAAATCAAGTTACACCTATAGAAGTTTACGTAAGTTATTCGGCATACCTATTACTATTATTTTGATATGAGAGCTACTGAATGTTTTTATTTCTAGTAAAATTGATTCAAAACTTAAAAGAAAAGTTGGAAAAATGGATAAATCATGGACTATAATGGTAATAATTATGTTCATACATTTAGTATGTGTCTTTTTGGGGCAGTCCTTGACTTACCTAGCTTTTCCACTGAAGTTGATCTCTATGTAGCACCTTTGGGATCTTATGATATAGTCATAGGCATAAATTGGTTAGCAGAGCATAAAGAAAAGGTAGACTGTTTTGAAAAACATATTAGTTGTTTAGATGATCTGCAGAAAACAACAGAGATTCAAGGTGTAAAATGAGAAATTTCTGTTAGGAAATTGTCAGCTATGCAACTTAAAAAGGCCAAAAATAAGGGTTGTACCTTATATGTAGTAAAAATTTTAGAATCTACAGAAGAAAACAGTGATTTCATGAAACATTATCCGTTGTTACGGAACTACAATGATGTGTTTCTAGAATTACCATGATTACAACCCAAAACGAGTTTGACTTCATGATTGAAATAAAACCAGGTACTGAACCTATTTCTAAAGAACCTTATCGAATGACTACCATAGAGTTAGTAGAACTTAAGGCTCAATTGCAAGAAATTTTGTCTAGGGGTTTGATTATACCAAGTGTTTCACCTTGGGAGCACCAATGATCTTTGTGAAAAGAAGGATGGAACACTTAGATTGTACATTGAGTACATGATGTTAAACAAAGAAACAATAAAAAATAGATACCTACTTCCTAGAATTGATGATCTATTTGATCGATGTGTGGAGCATCAGTATATTCTAAGATAGATATTTGATCTGGATATAATCAATTATGAATTAAGGATGAGGACATTCATAAAATGGCTTTCAGGACAAGTTATGGGCATTATGAATACATGGTTTTACCCTTTGGATTAAATAATGCACCTGCAACTTTTATGAACTTAATGAATAATATATTTCAAGAATACTTAGACAAGTTTGTGCTTGTATTCTTAGATGACATTCTCATATATTCTAAAAGTGTTTAGAAGCATCATGAACACTTGAAAATAGTTTTGGAATTTTGAGAAAGAGACGGTTGTATGGTAAGTTGTCCAAATGTTCTTTCTATGACACCGAAGTTCACTATTTGGGTCATGTTATAAGTAAAGATGGGATTGTTGTAGATCCTTCTAAAATTGTAGCTATAATCGAGTGGCCTGCACCAAAGAATGTACATGAAGTTAGAAGCTTCATGAACCTTGTGGGTTATTATAGAAAATTTGTTAAGGATTTTTCTAAGGTGGCTACACTAATAACTTCATTAGAAAAGGATATGAATTTTTTTTGGAATGATAAATGTGAATTTGCTTTTAAAATTTTGAAAAGTTAGTTGACTTCAAAGACTTATTGTAGTTGTACCGATCCTAATGGAGACTTTAATATTGTAACGGATGCATCCAGGGAAGGTCTTAGAGGTATTTTGTTACAAAATGATCATGTTATAGCTTATGAAAGTAGAAAACTTAAGTTAAATGAGTTGAATTATGATCCACATGATTTAGAGATTTCTAGCATAGTTCATGCACTTCAAGTTTGGAGGAATTATCTACTTAGTAAGCCATTTGAGTTGAGAACTGATCATCTTGGGTTGAATTACATTTTCACTCAACTAAATTTGAATGCAAGATAATAAGGTGGCTAGAGTTGTTGTCTCAATATGATTTTGACATAAGTTACATTAAAGGAAAAGAGAATAGAGTGGTTGATGCTCTAAGTCATAGGAAGCACATTTATGCTATTATAACACTAAGAACTTAGTTTAAGGATGAAGTAAAAAGTGTTATGGAATCTGATTCTTACTTTCAGCAAGTAAAAATAACACTTGCTGCAGATCCAAAAGATGAAAGGTATAAAGGTTTTCACTTTGATAATGAAGGAATCTTACGATATGAAAACAAAGTATACATACCTTTACCTAATGATTTGAGAAAGAAATTGTTGGTAGAGTTTCACAATTCACCTTTTTCTGGACACCCTGGTATTACAAAAATGCTTGCTGATATAAAAAACAATATTTCTGGAAAGGAATGAAAAAGGATGTTATTGATTTTGTGACTCATTGTCTTGAATGTCAATGTAAAAGCAGAACATATGCACCCAGCTGGTTTATTGTATCCTCATAGCATACCACAGTACAAATGGCAGGTAATAAGCATGGATTTTGTATAAGGATTTCCTATGTCAAGAAATAAACATGATGTTATTTTGGTAGTAGTTGATAAACTAACGAAAGTAGCTCATTTTATTGCTGGAAATCTAAAGGATGATTCTCCTATTTTGGCTAAAAGATTTGTACATGAAATTTTTAGATTACATGGAGTACCTAAATTAATCATATCTGATAGAGACCCTAGAATGACGTCAAGGTTTTGGAAAACACTCAATGCAGCTCTTGGAACTAAACTAAATTTCAATTCTACGTATCATCCGAAAACGGATGGACAAACTAAAAGAGTAAATCAAGTTTTGGAAGATATGTTACGGATGTATTGTATGGATCAATAGTATAAGTGGGAGGAGTACCTTCCATTAGTTGAATTTGCATACAATAATACATATCATGCTTCTCTTAAGATGGCACCTTTCGAGGCACTTTACGGAAGGAAATGCAGAACCCCTATTAGTTGGGATAGCATTGAGGATAGAGAGGTAATTGGACCTAAAATCCTTATGGAAATGGAACAACAAGTTAAAATGATTCGTGAATGCTTGAAAGAAGCAAATGAGATAGGAAAAAGAGTTATGCTGACTTAAAGTGGGTTGACAGGAAATTTGAACTTGGTGAGAAGGTTTTTCTTCGAGTTAAACGAAAAAGAGTTCTATAACTTTTAGCAAGGCTGCCAAGTTATCACCTCGTTATGTCGGAACTTTTGAAATATTGAAGTAATCAACCCCAGTAGCTTATTGTTTAGCACTACCACATGTTGTATCATGAATGTATAATGTTTTCCATATTTCTTTGCTTAAGAAATACGTTTTAGATTTATCACATGTGTTAAATTGGAATTCCTTGCAGGTTCAAGACCCAAGAATAATTGTGGTTAAACCCATTCAAGTGCTGGAAACTCACCAGTTGCATTTAAGAAATTGAGAAATAAGTCAATGTAAGGTCCAATGGGACCAGTTTAGCAAAGAGAGTGCAACTTGGGAAAATCTAGAGGATATGAAAACTGCTTTTCCATATCTATTTGAGTAGAATTGAATCTGTTGACTGATAAAAAAATTATTATGATTTTATCTTTATATGACATTAAGTAAGCCAATTTTGGGCAGATATTTATTTGATTTGAATAAAAAGTTATTAAATGTTAATTTCTGGAACTATAAGGTTTTGAAATATTTGACTTAGGATTAGAGAAGTGAATGAATTAACTATCCTTGATGTAAATTGTTAAAAGAGATAATCATCACGATGATGATTCTTTTAGGAGGGAAGCATGTAACATGCTTCACAGTTGTTATTTTCCTCTGCATTTCAAGTGTTGACATGTGATTTTCCTTATAAGGATATGTTCTTCTGATAATTGGAAATCATGCTTGATATGGATAAGTCTTTTCTGCTCTTAAGATCCTTTGACTGAATTGGAATGGTTTTCCTGAATCCATTTTTTTTCACTTCTTATAGGTGATTTTCCATCTAGTTAAAAATTGTAAACTTACCTATTTATCTGACTCATCTTTGGACCAATTTCAGTGATCCAAGGAATGTTTTAAATCTGCTCTATTGAACGAATGGAAAATTAACATTCCATGAATTAAGATACACATTGGATTGAACATTGTAGTTATAAGTTTTTGTTTATTTTGTGTGAACGTGTTTCCATTCAGTGGTTTGTTTTGCTTGGGTCTTTGGAGATCGACCATGGTAGGTCATTGCTGACGAAAATGGAAATGTAGCCTATTCACGGCATAGGAGAGATCCAGGATCCTATATAGGACTAACCTACAGATCCTAAGCTAGGTAATATATATATATATATATATATATTCTACCTATATATATGTCAAGCTATGACTTGATAGAATTCTGATTCTAACCTTAAGCTTCTTATTCTATTAGGATTGGTTGATTTGCAACCTAACCTAAGCTTGGTGCAAATGGAATTGGAAAGGTTACTAGGTATTAAAATTAACCTAGATCCTAATACTATAAGGTAATATTGTAATCTAACCTAATGCCTAAAACTATTGTGTTTTAAATTAATTTTTGTATGTGGAAATTATCTAAACCTATTTGCTAAGGCCTATGGTGGGTGTTAGTTGTTAGTGTAATATCCTAAGGTATAAATTTTAATCTACCTAAGATCTAACCTAAGCAATCTAATCTATCCTAAACTAATGGATATGAATGGGGACTTAAGTGGTCGCATGCGTTTGGGTGACGGTTCCTAAGGGATTTATGTTATTGATAAGGTTGGTAAATGCATACGACCGCCAGCTTTTGGCAAGGACTAGATGAATTTGTGGAGACTTAGGTGGAAGTGTTACTAAAATGGAAATGTATTTTATTTTTGACTTGGCATTCGCCAGACTTGGAAGGCGGTGGCAAGGAAGATTAGGCGGGAAATTTTGAATTAATGGAATTTATTACTTTTAGTTTTTGTGCTCAAACTGTCTTGGTAGGCATGCAAGCAGATTTTTCGTGGGTTGTTTCCCTTTGCATGTTTCATGATTTTTAGTCTGCATGCTCTCTGGTTTTTTGAACCAGTAGATTGAACTGCACTTCATGGCTATTTTTGAAGTTACGAATCTATTTTCGTTTCGTGGAATGTATAAGAGGAATTATGGATAAGGAATTTGGTTGTTTGATCTTTTGTGGAGAAGTGGAGAAGTAGTGAGCTCGGCTGGAGGTCTTCTTTGATTTGACAAAGACACTATTACGCATGATAGGCTCTAACTATTAAAATCTCTTTCTTTATCCTAAGTGTTTTCATTAAAACAACTCTTCTGTTGAGTTTTGTGTATTGTATGTTCTATCTGGTTAATTGGTTGTTGGGTTTCGTAAAAATTGCATTCTTGGTTTTGAATCCATGGTATATGTGATTCTATAGGAAACTTATGTTGTATTGTTTTAGGACAAGAACTATGCATGTAAGAACGAAGTTGGTAACTCTGCTTGACATTTTCAGTTTTTTGTAATTGTTTGTTTTGGTTCTGACGAATTTTGTTGCCAATAAATTACTAGCTGAGTTTTTATGGAAACTCTAAGTTCCGCATGTGTTTGTTGAGATTAGTGTTTTGTGAACTCGATATGTTTTGTGATCTCAAGCTGGTAAAGAGCTCATGTTTTTATGGAAGCTTGTATGCAAGTTTGAGTTCTTTCGAAACTTGAGGAGTATTTGGGAACTGTTGTTAGGTTTCTTGGTGCTATGATGCTTGTGTTTCATTTCATAAATATAAGGAACTGTGATAGAGCAGTAGATGGCTTGGTTCTTGTTTTCTAACTTGCGAAAATTTGATTGTTTCTGAAACCCTCACACTGCTTGATACCTATGTTGTATTATTATGGATAATATGGACTGTTGATAGTCCACATAGGGTTTGGTGCCTGTGTTTTATTGTGACCATATGAAATGTTACATGGAAAGTTCATTAAGAACATGGCTTTTGTATTTTTCATTTATCCGTCCGAGCTCTCATTAAGGATCTTACATTCCATTTGAGTTGGGAAATAAGGTTTGATAAGATGTTAACTTAAAATGGAAGCTCTATTCTTATTTTGAACTGTTTATAAGTAATTTCATTATATTTGGTCTAGCATTATGATGTTGGTGTATATATGAACTCATGATTGAGATATTGTGATGCAACACTATATAATCAATTTGTTACTTAGTGTTTTTAAAATTGTAACCTGAACGATGTATTGGTTCAGATCTAATAGTCTTTTTGGTTTCTTTGATTAAAATATAAACTAAAAAGGGAACATGTTGTTTCGAACTTGTTTATAATCACTTGAATGATCTTGATCCTTTGAGGGAGCTTATATTTTACATTGTGCTCAGATTTGTAATTCGAGTCTTGGGCAGAATGTATTTTTAATATGTTTGTTTAGATCTTGTCATTTAAATTGAGTTTATTACTAGATTGAATGGTTCTAAATTTAGAATTATTTTTGAAACAAACCACATGCGTAAGGAGAAAACTGGAAGCATGGTTTAGTGGGTTGTTTGGTAAACTCTTTGAGATCTTGATTGGAATTATCTTGTTGGTTTATCATTTTATTGGAATCCCAATCTGTTAGTTCTTATAGTGATGTGTTGAAATATTGACAAGATAGTTCTGTCTTGACTGAACTATTGGGAAATTTTGAGTGTTAGCATCTACTCGGATTTCACACTTCTTGTTGGGTCCAATGAAAGAATGTTGAGTCTTTAAAAGATAAACTATGATTCTTTAGTGTCTGTGGGCTGTGTATGAACTTCATTGTTATAATGTTCCGAATGGAAATTGGAACTCATGCATTATAATGGGAATATTTTGAAAGGAAGGTAGCATTAAGTTTTCTTCTTTCCTTGAAGTTGTTCTTGTTCTCTTTCTTGGGAACTCTTGTATGAACTTAAACTATATGTATAGAAAAGGTAAATTGTTAATTAAGTTGAAAGAAATGATTACAGGTTAGGATCATATTCTGTTAGGAATCCTTTTCTAATGCAGTTGGGTTAAGTTCATTTGTTTGGAACCTTTTGTTAATTATTCTTTTAGGAAAAAGAGAATCATTACTTGATTAATCTTCTCATACTTGTCATTTGACTGAAACGAAGTAGAAAGAGATTGATGACTGGTTTGTTGAAAAGAAAATGCAAACTTATTGGTTGGATATTGCTCCATCTTTCCTTCCTGGATTTTTATATTATTCTATTCTGATGAATATCTTAAATGTTTGATTTTAAGGTAGTTAATCTTAAGTTGAAACAGATTAGGTCATGATGTGAACCTATTTCTACTTTACGGATATTATATGTTTTAGTATAGTGAAATGGCTTTTCTTCTTATTTACTTAAAAGTTAGATGAAAACATCTTAACGAGATTATTTGTAAACACTTATTTTATCTTATAGTAAAAATAAGTGTTGTATTCTATTGTGGTAGAATTGGAAACAATGAGATGTTATGTTCCGTTGGTAAATATAATTGATAGGATCAAGTATACTTTAATTTGTAAGATAGATATTATAGATTATATTTTGTTCTTATTTTAGAAGTGATATCAAATTCATTAATGCTCTACTTTTCTGATTGTTTTTACTTATGCTTGGGGTATGAAATACTAATTGTTCATTAAAACAGGGTTGTTTTAATTAGAAAAATTAGTGGAATGCACTTCATTTTAAGGCTTAGTGTTTATCATGCTTAGTTCATTAAACTGACCCGTGCTAGCAATTTTTACAGATGGACTTTGTAAGTGATAAAGAAGGCCAAACTTATATGATGCATTGACTGATTTAAGTCTAATTCTTGTGAAGAATTCTTATTTTTTCTTGAGTCAGTATAAAAAATAAGTTATATTCTTTTAATGAAGGTTATTGATATGTAGTATGCCTAAATGCATAATTTTTTAAATGTATAAGTTTTGAAAATGAATTGAAGGATGAGAATTTACTTGATTTGGATGTGTAAATTATCTTGTACTTATGTAAAAGAAATGGAATCCCATCTTGTTGATATTCTTCATATTATTTATATGTTTAAATGAATATTCTTGGATAAGTAGGATAAAGGGAATTAGAGTAATTTCCTAAATGTGATGTAGCTGATAAGTTACAAAATTTAATGTTCTTATCTAAACAATTCATTATAGCAAGGTGACGTGTAATGAACATACAATGAAAACTACGAATTTGTAAAGGACATAAAGGGTGTGTTAAACCCTAAAAATTGACCATGAAGAGGAACACTCTTTATCTTTCATGAAATTGTAAACAAAAAGGGAGATATGATTTATAATCATTAGACTTCATTTAATAAAGTCTATTAAGTTATAACCTAGGTGGTTGTTAAACTTCCTTGAATTGTTAAGTCGCATTAAATGGAACTTATGAGGTTGTTGTGCTATTTTTTTGGGTAACTACTTGTTAAGTCAAAACTAATGAACATCGAAAGTAATATTAAGTTAAGGAATTTCTTCAAGGATTAATGGAACCTAATTTGGAAAAGAACTTAGGGAGAGTTGGATTAGGGTTTTGGCAAGGTTGTTGAAATCTACTTTTAATTATCCAAATTAATTAAATATTAATAATCTCCTAGGGATATGTACATCTCAACAAGGTTGTTCTATGGATGCTTTGGCACATGCCCACTACACTACTGTACCTTCAAGAATATTAGGATCTTCAGATTATAATGATGCAATGAGATGTGGCAACACCCTTTCCGCATTGATCGTTATGATCTACACACTTTGGAAAGTGAAATTAGTTTTCCTCTAGGAATGGATGGTAGCATAGTTAGGATATGAAGTATCCCTCTAGGACTCATGGTACCTTGGCACATCGGGTTGACCTACGCCGACCTAGTATGTCAATATACCCTAAGTCTTTGTGAGCCCCTTACTATCATAACCTATGTTGTTAACCTAAACTAGGGTTAAATATTTGGCAATTGGACTGAAAAAAGTTAGTAAAGGACATTCTAGATAACAATAGAGTGGGGGTGAAGGACGTATTCCAGTTGATGAGTATGTCGTCAAGGAATAAGTAATACAAATAGTATGTTAGAAATGTTTTGCCAAAGTATCGCAAGTTGTTGATTGCGTTGTCCTATGTCACCTAGTCTAAGGATCATGATGCAAATGGATATTGGTAGCAAATATTTAGTTAGGTTCCTTAGACAGATCACTCAATACCCAGAACAGGGTAAGAGAACCAAATATACGTAGTATATAGAAAAGTATTCAATACTTAATGTTAAAACATGAATAGATCGGTAGTTTACCGAGTCATGAAATGAATAGATCGGTAGCTCACCGAGTCATTACAACTACATATGGTTATCTATTATAAGAATGGTTGTTATGGAATGTGTGTTCTAAATTACGTATTTAGAACAGAGAACATTACTCAAAAAAAAAAATCCCTTGTTTCTAAAGTCTTAAAATGGGAATGTTACATTGGGTTGCAAACCTTATGCCATCGAAATAAAAATGAAGATATGAAACTTTGTGTAGGTTTCAAATCTGAATAGAGCTTCATTGAAGGACAATTATCCTTTTCCAAACATGGAAAACATGCTGCAATTAGTGACTAGATCTGAATTGTTGTCCACCTTGGATGGTTTCTCCGCTACAATCAAGTTGTTATCAAGGAGTCAAGAAAGATTTAAAACTACCTTTACCACTCCTTGGGGAACATATGTCTATGTGAGAATGCCTTTTGGTATCATGAATGTTGGGGATACCTTCCAAAGAGAAATTTATGTTGATTTTCCTAGTTACATAAATGACTTCATTGCAATTTATCATGATGATGTGACTGTGTTTTCAAGGAGCAGAAAAGATCACTTGCAATCACTTGCAACACTTAGAAATAATGTTGATCAGAAGTAGAGAATATGGCATTTCTCTTAATCCAAAGAAGTGTCATTTTGGGGTGAAAAAGGACAAGCTTCTTGGTCATATTGTTTCAAAGGCTGGTGTCATGATTGACCCTGAGAGGGTAGAAGCAATCAACAAGGTTCCAATTCCAAGAACAAAGAAGGGCATCTAATCCTTCTTTGGGTAGATCAACTTCATTAGAAGGTTTGTGTCTAATTTTGCTAAATTGACTCTTCCTATTACATGCATGTTAAAGAAAGACCAAGTTATCAAGTGGGAGGAGGATAATATTTAGGATTTTGAAGGAATCAAAGAAGCACTTAAACATGCACATGTCTTAGCAGCTCTGAATTAATAGAAGCCTTTCCAAATCTTCTTCTTTACTTATGAAAATACCATTACATCTATTTTTCTACAGAATGATGAAGATGGGGCTGAGAGGCCTATTGCCTTCTTTAGCAAGGATTTACAAATTGGTGAGTTAAAGTACATAATCATTGAAAAACAAGCATTTTCCTTGGTGAAAGCAACAAAGGTCTTTAGGCCTTATATCTTAAGTTCAAAATTTGTTGCTTATGTCCCCACACCATGGTGAAAGAAATCTTATCGAGAGATGGATATCTCAAGAAAAATATGTAGATGGGTGAAAAAACTACAGGAGTATGACATGGAAATCCAAAGCACAAAGTTGGTGAGAGGTTTGGGTCTTACTAAGCTCATGGATGAGAGCAACTTGTAGACTGTGGAAGTGAATGAAGTAGAGGAAGAAAGGGTATATGTTCTTGAGAAATTGGTAAGTTTTGAGTGGTACAAGGATATAATATTTTACCTCAGACACCTATGATGTCCTGATCATTTGAATAAAAAAAAATATCCCTCAAGCTAGCTTC
Organism: Taxus wallichiana var. yunnanensis; assembly: GCA_018340775.1. NCBI lineage: Eukaryota > Viridiplantae > Streptophyta > Pinopsida > Cupressales > Taxaceae > Taxus > Taxus wallichiana. The sequence continues at coordinate 369,429,853 of CM031244.1, read as the reverse complement.
TCAAAAATACATCATCACTAACTTTGGGCTAGCTTGGAAGAACCCTGAAGGTGTCCTCTTGAAATGTGTAACTAAAGATGAAGCTCCCAAAATAGTTGCTGATTTCCATGGGGGAGTTTGTGGAGGACACTTTGCTGGAAGGGTTACAACACACAAAGTTTTGAGAGCTGGTTATTGGTGGCCTACTCTCTTCAAAGATGTAACCATGCTGATTAGAAAATGTGAAAGATGCCATTATTTCTCTGGAAGAATGAAAGCTTCAGGCTCCCTTCCTTTACAGCCTGTATCAATTGAAGCTCCTTTCAAGCAATGGGGGATGGACTTCATTGGTGAGATCTTAGACCCTTCTAGTGCTATACATAAGTGGATTCTTGTGGCCACATATTACTTCACCAAGTGGGTAGAAGAAATCCCCACCAAGAAAGCAACATGCCAAGTTGTTATGAACTTCTTGTTGAATCATATCATATGCAGATTTGGTGTGCCAAGAAAGATTATTGCTGATAATTCCATGTGTTTCGAGCTAAATCATTGATGTAAATTGCAAGGAATATGGAACCAATTTGACTTATACTTAAAACTATAACCCTCAAGGGAATGGACAAGATGAGTCCAACAATAAGAACTTGTTGAAGATCATTAGGAAAACGTTGGAGTTAAACAAGAGAAAATGGGGTAAACAACTCGAAATTTGTAGTTTGGGATGATAGAATCACTACTAAGAGAGTTACTGGTAAGATCCCATTTGAGTTGGTGTATGGAACTCAAGCTCTGATGCCCTTACATCTAAAATTATCTTCATTTCAGTTTGTTCAACAACTTGAAGATCAAGAGGTTAGTCCATATGAAGAAAGGATTAATCAGATTGTAGAGCTAGATGAAGAAAGAAGAGCATCCCACCAAAGGCATGTCACATTTAGAGAGAAGTTGAAGAGGTTTTTTGACAAGAAGAGCACTTCTAGGGCCTTCAATATTGGAGATATGGTTTTGTTGTGGGATAGCATAAATGAAGATAAGGGAAAACATGGTAAATTTGATGCATTATGGATGGGCACTTATTCCATTGATATCAAAATTAGTGAAAATACATTTTTTCTCAAGGACTTAGATGAGGAATTGCTTGAACTTCCTATTAATGGTAGGCATCGAAGAATTTTTGGATTAATCCCCAAATTTGAGGTATGCACTAACTTATACAAGATATATAGTGTTTGGATTTTTCTCTATTTTTGGTGTATTGTCGGTTGTGGCTTTCCTTGGTGTGTGGTAGCCTTTTTATCGGTTTCACCTAGTTTTTTGAGTGGTTTTGGCTCATCACTCCTTTTCCCAATGGATTATTTTTGCACTTGGTCTACGTATTATTCTTGTGGCACTCACTTTGGAGTGTCCATCCCTGAGTAGGAGCTGATGTTGGTGCCCATTTTTACCCTCTACCATTTTGACCTAAATTTACCTTTGGTTTGCATGCTCTAAAATGTTTTTCCTCCCAAATTGGTGATCTGCAATGTTTCCTCCATATCAAATTCCTTGAAGTGCTCATAAAATTTTTGTTGTGTCCCAATTTGAATCAAATCAAAGCATGTGTGCCTTAATTTTTCCAAAATCTACAGGATCCACCATGTTTCCTTTTTGCCCAATCATGGAAGTTTAACATTATTCATTCTATACATATTTTCCCTAAAAATCCCTCACCATTATCGTGAATTCCCTAAAAACACTTTCCATTTGTCCTTTGTTACGAAAAATTATTCATCCGGGAAGGAAAAATTGATTATGGGCATCCCTAGCATTTTTTGTGTTTTTTTACAGTCAGACGAGCATCATTTTCCCATCAAATTCATCTTCAGTGTCCTAGGGCATCACTGGAAATTTTTACGTTAATTGACAGTCATATGGGTGTCTTTTCCCATCAAATTTAAGCTTAAAAATCTCCTCATATGTGGCCATTTCTGATTGGACAAGGTTCGGTGGGTTTCCTAGAAAACTTAACATTTTTTTGTGTTTTGGAAAAAGTGCAAATTTCCCCCACAGCTCCGTAGGTCCCAGAGGAGGTACATGTGTCGCAAGTAGAGTGAAGGCAGATGGGCAGGTCATTTTGTGCCTTAAGGAATTTTGGAAAAAATTCAAAGTATAAAGAAAATATCAAAGGCCTCATGTAACGAATCAAAGGAGGACACGTGTCATGTTCTCATCAAAGGCGGGATGGCGGGTTAGAGGAGGACACATGTCATGTTCTCATTAAAAGTGGGATGAAAGGATGGAAGAGGAATTAGAAATTTTTTCCTTTTGGTGAAAGGGCACAAAATTTGTAAAAAGGGGTGCGGGTTTGTGAGGCTAATCGTGGGGTGGACACGTGGCAACATTAGAGCACATAGCGGTTTGGCAAAAAGCATGGAGGAAAAAGGGAATTTTTTCCCTTTTAGAAAAATGAGTTAGAGTGATAATTTGAAGCATGGCTCCGTGACAAAGTAGAGGGAGACACGTGGAATGGGCGAATCATAGGCATGGAGTCTGTGGGGGAAAAATGAGAAAATTTTCCTTTTTTTCTAAAAAGGGTGGAAATGTGTAAAATTGAGCTGCGATTCCAATGGGGCCCACATTGTGCCATGTGTCAATGCCAAATCTCAAGGGCGGAGGGGCGGAGAAAAATGTCAAAATTTTACATTTTTCCAAAAGTGTTGAAAAGTCAAAAAATGATCCCAAACCCATTTCCAATCACATTGTGACACATGGAGGGATCATATTGAAGGGAGAAACAGATCAATGGTAACTGTGCATTTTTCAGTTTGGCTACCATTTTTGCTCCAGGAAGCTTGGAGATGCAAATTTTGCATCAATTTTCATCAAATTTTTGGTGAATTCATGTCATTTTTTCATTCAAGGATCAATTTGAAAATTTAATTTATAGATTTGAGATGTTTTTGAAGTGAATTTTTTCCCTAGCCCGTCCAAAACGTGAAATATCAAATCAAGAAGTTACAGAATCAAATTTTGGAGGGATAAGGATGAAATGATGAAATGAAAGGGGTTTGCATGCTTTGAAGATGAAAAACATGCCTCCACAATGGATAATGATGAAGTTTTGTAATGATTCACCTTTTGAAAGAACAACTGGCAACTTTTTGTCGAGTCTGTTAGATGTCATTTTCCAAAAATATTGCAAAGCAAAGGTGCTCCGAATATTCCACTTTTGGAGGGAATATTTTTGAGTGAGTGAGTGAAAATTTATATATTGCATGAATTTTTCATGCAAATGGTTAGAGAAACTTAGAATTTCATGAGAAAATCTGGGAAGAATCCCATTCTCTGAGAAACCACCTAAGAACCATTTCTAATTCCTTTTTGCATTAGATTTGTATCATGTTGAGTTGGTTTTAGTTGTAAAGCCATCAACAAGCTCTAAGATTGTTCTTGAAACATTCCCCTACTGATAAATTTGATCATTTCTGGATTATTTTGTGTTGTCTCTTGGCAAAATTTGCATACACTTATGTTTCAGAATGTTTTCAATTTGTGTTTCTTGCTCCTATTACAGTCTTGTGTTTAAAATCTCTCTTGATCATACATGGTCTCATTTCTTGTTGATAGTTTAGTGGCATTTTCAATCTCACATTTAGAAGAGATTTCATCTGATAAAGAGATAAACAAATTTAAAATCACTTTACCTTCCTTGAATTCTGAGATTGTTTGTAAACCTTTGGGTACACCTTAGGTCATGATAAAATAGAGATTTCTAGATGCTTTGTTGGTTCATCTGCTTCAATATTTTGTGGCAGGTTGTCAAATATTATGTGGAAGAGTGTAAATGTGGACCTCCATTTGGTTCACATATCTTGGTTGAAGGAGTATCTTAACCCCTTTGAATCATTCTGTTGTTTAGGTCTTACAAGTTTCTACAAAGCTCCTTAAATAATTTGGGAAATTCTTGTTAGTCTTGTCTAAAATATCCCACCAAAAAATCATTCAAAACAACTCATCCTAACCACACTACCCCTACATTGCATTGTGTGTCAAAAAAATAATATAATCCATTTACAAAAATGCACAAAGCAAATCAAGATCATACAATGTCTTTAGTAACCCTTGCCTTGCATTGAAAGTATCTCCATAATCTGGAAGTGACAACTTATGAAAGTCAGATTTGGAGTGTTGATCATATTTTCCCAAGGCCTTTTCATACTATTTGTAAAAATTGAGGGATATCTTCATGTCCTTCACCATTTGATGTATACAAAATAGGTCCTCTTACCTTGTTTGAAAGGCACAACCTAAAATAGTTAGGACAAGATCAAGTCCTATTTGAGTGTTATCCATCTCTCCACAAATCTAAGTGCTAGTTAGATCACATCCTCAACTACAAAACAACATACATCATGATCTATCTATCTTTAAGCTTCATGTTATATCTTTGATGCTACTCAAATAGAAAAGGAGAAAATTTTTGGGTACCAATAGTTTTGATTCATATATATAGATGGTTTTGTGATTTTATTTATATCATATTGGATGTTATAATATGGCCACAAGGCCGAAGGAGGTATTTTTGTTTTGCAGGTTAAAATATCACAACAAACATCGGGGATTGGAGATTTAACCACATTGGAATTCTAGATGAATTCAATAAGGACACCATGGCAACATGTTTTGTGTCTATGTATTATTTTGTTTGGGATTCCCATGGGGCAATTTCCTTTGAATGTGAGCAAGGGGCTTTGTGTATTTTTTTAATGTGGTTCCTTTTTATTATTGTTGCATGTGTTTATTTTGTGATGCATTTACCCCTTTCATTATTCTTTTAATTGTGGCTAATTAATGTGAGTAATCATATTGTTAAAATAAATCAATCAATCAAATTTGGGATATAAGAAAGTAATTATAGAATTTTTTGAATTTTGTATTAAATATGTAAGTGATGTGTAAGTATGTGTATGAAACACTCCACCTTCTTGGAAACTCGAAATTGTCCTTAGAGGCTGTTTTTGGAGGCTTGTGAGACAAGTAAAACTTGTCCCATACCTCTTAATTTTATTTACCAACCATACCTATGATTGGAGGTTTGATTTTATAAGTCATGTTGCAATTTTTAAATGCAATCTTCTTCCATTTTATTTAATTCAGTCCTTTGGGGTGTGAGATTTTTGTAGTGTGTAAGTTTATTTTTCATATTTTCACCCACCTCTTTATTGTGCATTAGAGAATGAAATTGGAATTTTGTGTTGGAGGTTAGGATGTGTGATGTGGCAACCTACATAGATCCACCACATCCTCTTCTCTTCCCTCCTCTATAAAATTCAAAATCCTTGCTTTGTTTGGGGTTGTTGAACCTTTTTGAATACTTCCTTTTGGGCACGTTTTTGCTGTTTGGAGCTCTTGTTGATTTTGGAGGAGATTCAAAAACATTTCATACTTGGAATTGCTATTTTTATGACTGTATTTTGGCATTGAAAGCTTGTTGTGTTGGAACAAAATCTACCATGGAGAGGTAAGAGCTTAGCTCTTTTTTTATGTTGTTATTTCTTTTTTTTGTTTATTGGCTGTTTGGGTAGACTACCATAGGAATGGTGTAGGAGAAGGCTATGGGGAATCCATGTGGGGGCCATAAGGAAATGTCAATGGCATTAGAATTCTTGTGGAGAGTTTGGGATTGGGATCCACCACGAAACATAAATAGCTTGCATTTCTTACTTTGTGGGGGCATAAGGAAATTTGTGGGGGCATAAGGAGGGATTATGGGGGGCATAAGGATATGTGTGATGATTATTATTGGTGGTTTGTTACAAGTGGATGCCCAATTCCCATTGGGAGGCATAAGCATATTCCCACATAGTTCTTGCTCCTTTGGCTTACATAATGAAGCCTGAGTTCTGTCTTAATGTTTTCAATGTAATTGTAAACTATTTTTTTGTTTGGACTGTGTTTTTAATTTGAAATTTGCATGTTGAAATAATGTTTTGTGTATGTTTTGTGGAATCTTGTTATTTCCATGAGTTGAATCACACCTTTTATTGCATTGTGGTTGGGGCTCGGGGCCAATGCGAAAGGATGGATTCTCCTCTTCATTGGATGTCTTGGTTGGGGAAGAGAATTTCCTTTCCCCCACTTTTGTTGTGATCAAATTGGAAGAATGAGAAGAATTCATGTTGTTATCTTGGAGTTGAGAAAAGAAGATAGTTTTGACAGATTACCTTATGTGAATTCCTTTATAACCTTTCCCACTTTGAAGTGGATAAAATTGTAAATGTTTTGAAATGGAAAATTTTTGTATGGATTATGAAATTTGTAAGGTGAAATGAAAAGAGACAGACCCTTTTTTTGCTTTGAAGGAATGTGAAGGAAAGGAAATCTGTATGATGAAATTTGGAAGGAATAAAGTAAAGAAGATGTAAAATTTCCTTTGGAAATTAGTGAATGAATGAAACGCTTTTTCCAAATTGTATTTTTAAATTAAATCTGATCATGTCAATGTTTTGGGAGTCTCTATTTGAATGGAAGAAATGTATGTGAGAATAATACAATTTTTTGTTACTTTTGGACAGGTGTAAAATTTAATTCAAAGCATTGTATTTTGGTCTTGAATGGTTTGTTTAAAACAACTAAATGTATTAGACTAGAAGAGAAATGAATTTTCATATTTGGAAGATAAAAAAGGAAATGATAACTAGATCCTTTAGAAAATTGATCTTTATTTTAAATTTTAAAACTGCAAATACTTCTCTAAAATGCATAGTTCAAACTAAAAATAATAATCGACATTCAAATATTAAAATTTAGCATGATGTGATATCAATGGACTCATTTTGACAAAAAAACACTTAAGGAAATAATTTAAAACATTGCAAAATCAGGCCCAAAACTTTCACAATATTTTTGCTTTGTCGGAAGTTATAAATATTCAAATTGAAATCAATCAAGTAAAGTTACCTTCCTAAACATCGTAAATCCTTCTTAGAACAATCCTCCATGTCTATTTGGCATGTTGAGTGAAGGAGAAGATCAGATTGAACAAAATTTATAAGTTATAATTTACCGGTTTACCTTTGTTGGTTGGATATTTTGTTAGACCAAAATATGAGGTTCAACCATAGTACATGGGATTAAATCCCTCCTTAAAGATAGTTGAGGTTCCTTGTTTATTACTAATCTAAAACACAGAAGAAATAATATATATATACAATATCCACACTATTCTAACCATTGGGGTTGGGATACAATCCCAAAATCCATATCAACATGAAATGGAGATGTTACAATCTTTAGATTAGGAAGAATTAGAAGGGAAAATATTATAGATGAAACAAAGCAGGAAGGGAATGAGAGGAATGTATTTTCTTTCCAACAAACACAGATCAAGAAATACTTATACGAGTTTTAGATAACGAGTGTAATATTCTGAAACAATTAAAATGATCAAGAACACTAAACAAATAATAGCTCAATATTTTGGATGTAAGAACAATCTTCTCAAGATAGATGAATCCCACAACACAAAGTTTGTAAAATAACACCTGTTTCTATTCTTCAATGATTAAAAAGAAAATACAAAGTTTTTCTTCTTCTTCACAATAGCTCTTAATATTAAAAAAGTCTCCCTTTGGAATGCACAAGCATCCCTTATTTATAATAAAAAGAGCAGAGAGAAAATAGGATAAAATCCTAGAAAATAGTCATTCAATAAGAGTCCTATTTTGCTTGACTCTCACGCAGGAGAACAAGTCAAAATTTTCTTCCTATGTGACAAAATAGAAATGAAAAAGACATGTCAATTTCTGGAAGGAAATGACATGTAACATCATTTCTTATTCCATTTCCTCATCCTTGTCTTCTTCCAGTGATGCCTGCTTGTCTCGAAACTCTTGAAACTTCTAGATTATGCCTTACATTTCAGCTTCATCTAGTGCACTAGAATAATCACTTAGAACCTCACAAGTTTCCTATGTGTCACTTACATTGCCAGGAAGTTTCTTCAATCTCTTATTAATTTTTCTTAGTGATTCCAAAACATTCTCAATCTTTATAAATTTATCAATGATGCTCAGATCAAAGACGGAAGCTAGTTCTTGCTCAATCGATTCCTGAATTTGTTTATAGAAACCATCAGCAAGTAGAATGGTTGCACCTTCATCCAATACTTTGGGAAATATCTTGAACATATCTTCTTCGATATCACTGGTGGCATCAATCAACTGATCCTGGATTCTCTCAACTTGCTACAAGCTTCACTAAGAATCTTTATCTTGAACCTAATAGCCTTGGTTAGCTGGAAGTGTTTATCCCCATGTGGAATGACTCCTTCTTCCACTAATACCTGAGATGGAACTTTCTTTAGTGCATTGAGGGCCTCCAAAGTTAGTTTGAGGTTTCCAACCTCCTATGAAAATTCATCATTCATCTTTTCACCATCCTTTTTCATTTCCTCCAAGGATTTGTATACCTCTACTGTATCATCAATGACTTTCCTTCCTTGAAGGAGTAACCTCTGAATCCATTCATCCACCATTCTCCCCTTCTCATTGATCTTCTCAATAACAGGCACTGATGAGAATTCAAACCTGATAGGAGTAGGAGTAGAAGATGATGAGGTTGACTGAGAGGGATTTGAGAGCTTAAGCAATACTTCTATCAACTGTTCCACTTTCTCTTTTAGCTCATCCCTGCTCACCTTTATTTCCTTCAGCTTTGTGCATAGCACATTCATGGCATCTTGTGCATCTTGCTATGCCCATTTTTTCATTACCCTTCCCAGATCCACCATTGTAATTTGATAATCAAAAGTTGTTATGTCCTTCTTTGTTTTGTCAGCTGGGAGTGGCAATCTCTGCAAACTTATGCCCTGAGGCATCTAATGAAACTCTTGAAACTGTTTTGGGTTTCTTGGTAGATTTGGAAAGAGAATCCTTGAGTGAACTGAAATCAAAGGATGGTAGGGGAACTACCACCTTCCTCTTCCTTGAGTCTTGTCGATTAACCATTGAGGTATAGCGGAAGAAGTTGCTCCTATTAGAGGTGTTATGGTTGTATCTGTGGGTGGAGGAATATTTTCTTGTGGAGTTGTGATGACTGCAAGTGTAGTGACTATGGGAATAGACTCAAGAAATGAAGGTACAGAAGGAGGAGGCATTTCTATAGCCAACATAGGTCCAGCAAAGAGAGGGGAGAGATCAGAGAAAATGCTGGCCATGGTTGATGAGAGTGGTGTTGAAATATTTGATGATGAAGATTGGGAGAGAGAAGGTAAAGATCCAAAAGCTAAAGCTTGAGAAGCAAGAGAAAGACTTACTTCCGATGAGCAATCAACAAAAGGAGAAATGAGAGGTTGAACAACCTCGACTTCTGGGAGAATTCCTCTTGTCTCTAGTTGAGGAGGAGAATCTAATACCTCAACTGTTTGTGTGGGAGTAGATGATTCAACCCCCTCTTTTATCCTCTTCTGAAAAACTTAAAATTTATTTGTCTTTTGGTAGGGATTTTATATTTTTCCTTTTCTCCCTTGGAGGGTCTTGCTTCTAGAGTAGCTATCTTTGAAAATATCTTTTCTTTATAACTCATTCCCTAAGAAATGAGCCATGCCTTAGTGTGGACAAGGGTTTGAGCAACTCTCTTGGTGATAGAATCCTTTTCAGCAATAGACCAATCGATGGTTGGGAATCCAAGTTGATCTCCATCTGATTGTTCATACCTAGGTTCCAAGACACTTTCATTATCTCGTGGTGCCTTCTGGGATATCAACCAGATCTAATGCTTGGATTTATTCAAGATTCAGTTTGCTATTGTATTTTCTTCGGATGGAAACCTCATCCCAAAGATCAACCCAGATGTCCTCTACATGGGGCACATGCAGATACAAGGTTCCATACGACTTAAGGACTCCTTGAATATCGAATCCCTCTCTAAACTTCATATGCTTCTTTAGTTTGTCCTAAAGTTCATGCACCACATTCTTGGCCTTCACCACTGTAGAACATGTGTACCTTCCAATGGAAATTAGGAAGGAGACAACGACCTTGTGTCTGCTTTGTTGGAACTTGTGGAAATCCAATAGTTGTCTAACTAACTCCATAAGGATGAGTTTGTCACCTAGAAACCTAGGGCAAATGGAAAGGAGTACCATGGAACCTTACCACCCGGAGATAGGTAAACTTCTTAAATTGCAAGAATATGTAGCCCCATTTTGACACCTCAACCCATGCCTCATCATAAACTCTTCTCTTTCTCACTTCAAATCCAAATTTACAAATATTTTCATAAAATAAGGCATCATTCACTCTTCTAAATTGATCTTCAAATCCTTTTATTGTCAACTGAGGGAAGTATTGATATATATGTTCATTTGTTTGGTTCCCTTTTGCATCCAACCCCGGGTAGTTTCTAATACCTGCTATTGTATAGGTGATGTACAACATCATGTAGAACTTGCCAGTAGATAAGACCATTTTAATTTGAGAGTCTATCTCATCACTTATTAAGGTGCCCCAATCAATCCCTTGGTCATTCTTCTTTATGATGACCATGAACTCACCCTTGAAATTATTTTAACTCTAGGAGCCCAAATAACTAGCTCAGTAGGGTGATGATATCATTGACTTCAAGTATAAAATCACTTCTAGGGACCATCTTAGGAAACCTAGAAACAATTGGCTTAGCCTTGATCAAGAATTTCTTGTTCACATGCTTGATGTAGTCTTCTTGATCTTTGTCCCAGGATTTTTGTGTTGACTTAATATTTAAATCAACATATTCCATAAATTTGGGAAACTTTAGGAGTTGATCGAAGTAATCTCCATCTAATTTTACTATAGAATCACTGTTTGATTTCTCACTGAGCGAGAGGTTGAGTCGTAGTTAGAAGTACATGCCAGAATGAATTTAGGGCATTGGGTTGATACTAAAACCATGCAAAGTGAGTGGGAGACCACTTCCAGATATTGATTTCATCCATGAATTCTAAGAATAATCCTTGATCCTTTTCCAGAAGTCTTCCATGTCTATATTGCCGAGCTCTGTGTCCCGGATGTCATAATTGCAACTTATATAAGAAGAAGAATCCATCTTCTGATATTTTTACTTCATCTTTCTAGAACTATCTAACTTATCCTTAGATGTGTCAGGGTTTGACATGAGGAATCTTGAAAATTCTTGAAAGAGAAATTGGGTTTGGATGTTTTCTGGACAAGTGAATAGACCTGCCCTACTATTCGAGTTTGAAACTTGTAAAGTAGCCTTAGAAACCTGACAGATTGGATTGTTTGTGTCAGGAAACAAAGCGTGTCAAACATTAGTCAAGACCCAAAAATATGGAAAATAAAGTAAGATGTTGAGCACTCTGCAAAACCTGATACACTAGGAAATGTATGTCGAAGGTTAGGGTGTGTCAAACACCAAGAAAGATCTGAAACACTGGCAGAGTTCGGAGGATGTCGGAACACTATAAAACCTAATACAAATGTAGAATTCGAAGAAGTTTGGACACTTTGAGAGATTTGACATAGAGAGAAACTTGGGGGATGTCAAGCACCTGGAGAATCCTGAAACAAAGGTGGAACTCATATGATGTCGGACACCCTGTAAAACCTGAAACAAATGCAATCGGATTTCTACGATGTCAGGACATGAAAAATCCTGCCATGTTGCTAGTTAGGAATTTTTTAACCCTTTTGAAAACTATAGGGTACCATCTATGGGAAAATAAACAAATACCCTAAGGGTGAATTCCAAACAAGAGGTTCTATGGGAATGTAATAAAAACAAAGAAAGTAACCCAAAACCCTAAACCAAGAAGGAAGAGAAAAGAAATGGAAAATCCATTATGAACACCTCAAAAATAACCCAAAAGCATAAAAGCAGAAAGAGGAGAGAAATACCTTCAATAAACTTGAAAAATAATCGAAGATGGATCACAAAATCGATCAAGAAGCTCAATCGGGTTCGGAGGAGGAAGAAGCATGCACGAAAGCCAATGCATCAAAATCATACAAAGTAAAAATGACGTGTAAAAACTGACTATTTATAAAACCCTAGCATTAATTACACCTCACCTGACACGTGTGCCAACTACCAGACAACTAGACATTAATGACATGTCATCATGCTTGGGGCTTCTAAAAACCTGACACAAAGGATTTGGCTCATTTCGGGTTTCAAGTTTTGGGAAACATGAGGCACGAAGCATGAGATGTTGAGATGCTTCTGAGTTCTAAAAATTAACACACTAGCTTCATTTTAGGTTGCGGGTTTTAGGGAACATGGAACATGAAACATGCGATAGGCAAAGCATGTTCCGATGCTTTGAACCTCTGAAAACCTGACACAAAGGACTTAGTCAATTCGGGTTTTGGGTTTGGGAAACATGAGACATGATGCATGTAAAGAACATGTTTTCATGCAGTGAAAGCCCGAAAACCTAAAAATCTCTCTCAAAGGGAAATTTAAGAGATTTCTCCAAAATTTAACTATTGTTATCACTAAAATGAGATAAGAGCCTTTAAAAATCCTATAGGCCGTTTTTCATGAAATTTACCCCATAAAATTTATCAAAATTTAAAAGTAATGTTTTCTATGCAAAGAGGGCTTTGAGAGCTTTCCGTAAAGTCCTTTTTTCCCCAAAACTGAGCTTTCTATCAAACGTTATGGCCCTTTGAAGTTTTCCTTCCTTAGCGAAACTTTTCCTGGCGGGCTCTGCCCAAAATTTTCCTTAAAACACTTAGAAAAATTTTGGAATTTTTTGGGAAATGTTTCAAAATTTTCTCCACTACCCAACCACCTTGCGCACCAATCAAAATCTGCCACATGGCCTCACGAGGCAATGGTGGAGGCGTGACACCTTTTTTTCTTCCTTAATTTTTTTTTTTAAATTTATATTTTGGAAATTTTTCTTAATTTCCTCTGCCACCCCACCGCTCCGCTGCCCGTAACCAATCGTGAGGCTGCCACATGGCACCATGGGCTGACAACGAAGGGGTGTAATTCTTGAAACTTTATCCTTTTTGAGAAAAAAAAATTTTGGAATTTTTTTAATTCTCTCCGCAGCCCACACTCCCCCTATGCCTTGGAAAAATATTTTTGCGGACACGCAGACTGCAAGTGCAACTTACCCTTTTTACCCCCTTTGGCAAATTCTTCTAAACATCTCCACCGCCCTACCTTCCCTTGTTTTTCCCACTTTGGCTTGAGGGTGCCACATGTCCTCAAGCGGACCCAAGGGCTGGGCACGTGCAAAAAAAATTGATTTTTTTCCCTACGAGGGAAAATTTCAAAAGATCTCCTGCGGCCTGCTAACCCGCCCTTTAAGGAAATTTTTATCCCAAGGTCCACTGCCCATAACTTTAGTTTTATGAGGAGTTATAAGGAATTCTTTATATCAATGGAAATGTGAGGAAATTTCTTATCCAATGGGAATGATTTAGGGAAATTTTGAATGTGTTAAGTGAGAGAAAAATCAAGTTGAAGCTTTGAGCACATTAGAAAGTGGATATGGTGGGAAATTACCCTCTGAACCTTTTTAACCTTCTAACCCTTAATTTTTGACCTTGGGGCTTTGATAATTGTTAATAAAAGAAAATTATAACCTAGTGGAGTAGAATTGTTCTAGAACTTGTTAGTGACAATTATTGCCTTGTAACACAGTAGCATACTCTTTTAAACAAAAAAAATTATTCCATAATTTTCCTAACTAATCCTAGGTTGTTTCTTGAGTCTCAAGTGGGTTGTTTTAACAGGCATCACAATTGGGATGAAAAGGTATTAGTTATTCTATGGGCATACGAGACAACTTACAAGATATTGAACAAGGCCACACTATTTCAATTGGTGTTTGGCATGGAGGATGTTTTACCAGTTGAATTTATGATACCATTGTTGTGTATTGTGTATGCAGGAGGGTTAGTTGATGAATAAGTAATTCAAGAGTGCATGGAGAAGTTAATGCAAGTAGACAAAAGGATATCACTTTCTTGTGAAAGAGGGATTTGTGAGAACCAATGTCGAAAACAATGCACCATAACGAAGTTGCACTCTGATGGTAACGTCAAGCTCCAACATAATAAGTAAGATTTGAACAATGGAAAGAATATGTAAATAAGAAAACAAGTCTACTCATACTCATAGATTAAAAAAGGAAGTACAAATAGGGGTGCTATGTAACCCCCATGCCTAAACAAGGAAAGAATATCAATGACACCACTGACGCATATGACGTGACTGACACATATGATGCCACTAAAGGAGGAGTTACAATTCCAAATAAGGAATGTAACTCCTATGATGCACTGACGCAAATGACAATGATAGATTCTATGACAGAATCTGACACTTGTCATTTGACTTCCTAAGACCTATGACTCTCGTAAGGTGAGATGACTCACCAAGTGATGTGGATGATGACTAGGCATGTCACACACACCAACACCCCCCCTTCATCGAAGCTAAGGAAGAGGTCATGGTAAGCCAGAACAGAAAATAAGACTCCCTTAGACAACTAAGAAAGATGTGTCAATGGGGCCCAGAAACTAAACGCATGATAAGGTGCCCATATAGAAACAACATCTTTCTCAAAAAATAAGAGGAGAAAGAGGAGGAATATATAGTGTGAAGAATATGGGTGGATGCATTAGACCTCACCCCAAGAAGAGGCCGCAAGTGAATAAATTTCACTTGAGTGAAGGGCTTGGTGAATATGTCGAAGAACTCCGATTAGTTGTCTAAACATAATGTATTTCAATGATGTTTTCATGTATCGATCCCATATAAAGTGCATGTGAATCTCAGTGTTCTTCTTCCGTTGATGCTGAACTAGATTTCTACAAATCAAGATAGTGCTCATGCTTTCATAGTAGATAATGGTAAGTCTCCAAAAGTGGATGCAAAACTCTATCAAGATACCCTGTAACCAAAGAGATTCTATGGTAGTGTTAATCGCTTCTCTATATTCTAATTCTATCGATGATATGGCAATGGCATTCTACTTCTTACTGGACCAACTGACAGGACCTTAACCAAGAGTAAAAATATAGCCTAAGGTAGAATTCTAATGATCTAGATCACCGGCCCAATCTGAGTCTGTAAATCCAACCAAGTCAATCTCAGTCCCTCCTAAGTAATGAATACCATCTGTGTGAGTGCCACGAACATAGTGAAGGATTCACTTTTCGCTTTTAAATGTATCTCATGAGGCTCCTCCATAAATCTAGGCACAATCCTTACAACATACGAAAGATCTAGATGACTGTGAGTAAGGTAGATCAAGCTCCCCACCAACTACCGATAAAGGGTACTGTCAACCAAGGGGGAAGAGCAATTAGAAACAAAATTGACCCCAAAAATAAAAGGAGTAGGTGAGGAATTACAATCAAACATGTGAAACTGAGAAAGTAAATCAAGAGAGTAATTAGGTTGCGAGATCATAATTCCCAAGTCAAATTGTGAAGTTTGGATCCCAAGAAAGCAATGAAGCAATCCTAAGTTAGACATGGAGAAATTTTTTTCCAAGGATATATTCAAAAATCAATGATAGAGGAAGAGCTACCTGTGATCAGCAAGCCATCAACATAGAGAACAAGAATAAGCATGGAGTCATCGTACCACAAAATATACAAATTTGGGTCAAAGTAACACCAAGGGAACCCTGATACAAGTTGAAAGGATTCCATCTTGTTATACCAAGCCTGAGGGGATTTTTAAGGCCATAGAGAGACTTCTTTAACTTACAAATGAGGGATGGATCATGGACATAACCCAAAGTTTGTTCCATATAGATCTCTTCCTCTAGGTCCCCATGAAGGAAGGCACTCTTAACATCAATCTGGTGGACTTCCCATCTATTAACAATAGTGATGACAAGGTTCAATTGAATGGAAGTCATCTTTACAACCGAATAAAGGTTTCCGAGCAATCAACCTCGGCTACTTGGGAGAAACCCTTAGCTATAAGTCATGCTTTATACTTCTCGACTTCTCCATTGGCTCCATACTTTTTTTGATATATCCACCTACACCAAATGAATTTTCTTCCTTTCGGAAGAGGGGTAAGATCCCAAGTTTCATTATTTATGAGTGAGGAATACTCCTCATCCATAGTAGAATCCCACTCAAGAATCCCAAAAGCTTCCTGGAAAGATGGTGGATCAGAAGTAGAGGCAAAGAAGGAGTGGGGTCTAATGAAACTTGAGTGAGTACGTATCTCATTTGAAGGATCTCTAACCAAATCTCCGAACTCAATAAATTTTTCCTAGCCCAAAGAGGTCTTGAAGGTTCAAACTCAGAGTTGGAAGATTCTTCACTTGAGTGAGAAGGGACATAGTCCTCATCATCACTATTGTCAGAATCAGAAGACTCAGAAGTTTGAGGATTGGGAGGAGCAAGGAGAGGAGGAACTCACTCAACAACATCATCATCGATGAGTCGAATCGAAATCATGGGAAAAAGAATCTTAGTGGAAGAAAAGTCAAGGATGACTCATCAAACTTCACACTCCTCTCAATATAGAGCTCATGGGTAGTAGGGTTCAACAATCAATATCCCTTCATGCCATCAGGATACCCAACAAAGATACAAGGTTTGGATTGTGGATCCAATGCCTTGCATTTCTTCTTAGGAATCCGAGCCATAGCCTTAGATCCAAAGACTCAAAAGTGCTCAACATCAAGCTTGTGTCCAAACCAGGCTTCAAAGGGTGTCATCCCTCTTACAGCTTATGTGGAACACAATTTTAAATGTAACAAGCACAATTCACTACTTCAGCCCAATACTACGGAGGAAGGGACTTTGAGTGAACCATACAAGTAGCCATCTCCTTTAGAGTTCAGTTATTTCTTTCTCCAACTCCATTTTTGGAAAGGTCAGTAAGAAATCGTATGCTGCAAAGTAATCACCTCGAAGTGCAGAAATCCTCAAACCTAGTGCTCACATACTCGCATCCATTTTTGGTTTGAAGAACCTTGATAGACCATTCCTCTTGTTTCTCAGTAAGAGCCTTAAGGTTTTAAAAATGCTCAAAGACTTCAGACTTAATCTTAAGAAAATATACCCAAGTATAATGCAAAAATTCATCAATGAAGGTTAGTATATATAGATCTCTAGTGAAAGAAGGAGATGGAAAGGAAGAAGGAGATGGAAAGGTGCCAAAACATCACTATGAACAAGATCTAAGGGACGAGTAGCTCTCTAGGATTTTCCCTTATCAAATTTTTTTTAGGGTGCTTTTCGAGGTTGCAACCCTCACAAAGACCTTTAGAAAAATTAACTCATAGTAACCTGTTGACCATTTTGTTTTGGCTCAATTGTTCAAGGTAATGATAATTTAGATGCCCAAAATGCTCATGCCATAGATTTCTAACCTCATTTACATGAGTGAGTAAGGAATTGGGTGTTAAATAAGAAGAGAAGTGGGAATAGGTATACAACTGTGAACAGTGATCCACCTTTCCCTCACCCACAATGTAGTCAAAGTTAAGCTCGTGGAATGATCACCGAGTTAGGACCAAATTGCACTCACATTTCTTTATTAAGGTGGGTGATTTGGTAAATCGATAGGATATTGGTAGAGAGATTGGGAACACTCAACACTTGGTTAAATGTTCCACCTTCTATCTCCACCGATCCACTACCGGAAACCGACACATGAGTGTCATCACCCAACATGATTTAGGACATGTCACATGGTTCAATCTTTAGAGAATTCAACCTCCGAAGAAGCCATGTGGTGTGAGGCACCGAATCAATAATCCAAGTTGATGATGGAGCTGATCTAGCTACAAGGGCCTTACCTTTCTTCTTTTCATTTTTAGAATCCTTTGCTTTAGAAGACTCACCCTTCCGACCATTTTGTTTAACACATTCAGGAACACTTATTTTATTCTTATCAAGCAAATGAGTTAAGTGATCAATTTGTTTCCAAAAAAATGATGCTCATCATGGCCAAATTCTTACAATAGGAGAATTCAAACTTTTCCTTATCGCTTTAGGCTTGGAATTTAAAGTGTTAGTGTTGGGCTTAGTTGGGGTTGGTTGGTCTTGGTTTCTTTCTTAGGTTGTGTTATCCAAAATGTGCCCCTGCTCATTTTTGTGGCTAACTCCTTGTGTTCTTGCCTCTCTTGTGCCTCAGTCTACATTTTTGATTTTTAGGCACTCAAGGCTTTCTAGAAATGGCACCATCAGATAGAGCTCTCTCTCAGCTTTCCAGAAAGGTAAAGTTTGCCTCCTAACTCCTCATATTTTTCAAGTTATGGCTCGGTGGAGTTTTTGTGGGAAATTTTCCCATTGGAGGCCCGCAGCCAATAGGAAGCTGACACGTGGCAGAGGAGTTCGGAGGTCGGAGGCAAGTTTGAAAATTTTCCAAGTGTTTTGGTCGAAGGTTCAAAATGAAAATTTTTGCCCGCGGGGCCCGCAGACCAATCAGGTTGTGACACGTGTCACCAGGGGAGGCGCAATAAAAAATTGGCTAAGTGTTTGAGAAGGAAAATTTTTGAATTTTGGCCCGTGGCCAATAGAGCACATGACACGTGTCTAAAGTAGGGGCACAAGTGTCGAGGTTAAAATTGAAATTTTGGCTAAGTCTTGCCAAAAGGTTCAAAAGGAAATTTTGGCCCATGCGGCCCGTGTCCAATGGCATCCCTCCACATGTCTTCGTGGATCAGAGTGTGGAGGAGAGGGTGAAATTTTCACTTAGTGTTTTTGTTGAGTTTCCAATGGGCAAATTTCACAGGGTTGGCCCGAGCCAATAGGAATAGGACACGTGTCCTATGGGGCAGGGGGGTTCGGAACTAGGGGAGGACTTTGGAAATTTGGAAAAGCTTTCGGCCAAAAAACTAAAAAGTGAAGGAAGGGCCCATGCCCCCTGTCAGCCACTCAAAAGCCAACACGTGTCCTGGCCAGGCGGAGCGCGGAGAAGAAATGGGAAATTTTCCCAAAATATAAAAAGGTCGAATTTCAAAGGAAAACCCGCGGAGGAGGAAGGAGAGAGAATTCTAGAGCCAATCAGAGCCTGACACGTGGCACTCAGACCAGCGGAGTGCGGGAATTTTTTGAAATTTTTTCCAAAGACAAAAAAGAGGTAAAATTTGAAAAAAATTCCCGTCGATCCGTTTTTGGGCCGTTTTTGCCCTAAATCTTCAAACAATCATATCTTTTGATCCAAAGCTCAGATTTTTGTGTTATTTATATCATTGGAAAGATGTTGAAATTCTCTACATGATTCCATGGTCAATTTTGAATTTTAGTTTAGTTTGGAGAGAGAAAATTCAAAAATACTTCGGGTACTTGTCCATGGCCGGAAATGACATTTCAATAACCAAAGTTAATACAAAATGGGTCGCATTCTTCTCCAGCATGGTCAAAAATGTCAGGGTATGGGTTTGCAAGGACCCCCATGCTGTTTTAATGCATTTACAGTCAATGAGGAATGGGTTCTCACATTTTTTACATTTTCTCTCTCCTGGGCTCGACCCATGCAATGTAAAAGCCAGATTTGGCTCATTTCTTCATGGTTGAACACTTTTTGGCATAGAAAACTTCTTCTTTCACCTCCAGCAAGTGATTGTTGCAAGAATCAGGCCTTTTTCAAGTATTGTAGTAGGTTTATACCTCTTTGATGGTGGAATGCAAGAGATTTTACATGGAAATGACAGTGCAAACTCTGTGAATGCCTTTCAGTCCTTTGTTTGTATTGTTTTACTTCATTTTAAGACCTCTAATTGTATCTATCAGCTTGTGTATACTTTCCCTTGTTGCATTTCATGAATTTGTGTCTATTTACATGGAAAAAAATGTTGCACCACTCCTTTTGGTGCATCACCATCATTAGTTAGTTTCAATTTTTGCATTTCTATCCCTTTCTCCTTGCAGTTTAGAGTAGGATTAGGATCTGAACCTCTGTAGTTGTGCAAATACTAGATCTAATCAGAGGAGTTTGAGGAACCAACATCTAATCTAGAGATTCCTCTCTCAGTTTCACAAGTCCCACACTTGGAGAGAGGTTTCCATGTTGTGCAATCACACTGGATGTCTAAAACATCAATTTAGAACCTTGATTTACATCCAGGGGTGCTGCTGATTTGCAACAACAGTTTTGGCATGCCCGATGGGACCTTAGAGGTCTCATTTTTATAGCAGCAAAGTTGATGCACATCTGCTGCTTTTGTTGCTTCAATTTTCATATCTTGCGACTCCAAGGGAAGAATCAACTGGTTTCATGAGTGCAGGCCTAAAACTCATGAGAAGAATCACCACAAGGTCAAGAGTTAGAGAAGAAGAAGTGATGTTTGAATACTTGCAGCTATCTCCAAGAAGAAGGAAAAGAGGAAGAAGGATTCATAGGTCTCCATATCCACCAAACAGAACTCTCTCAACTCCTCCACCTGGTAGGCCTTTCATTCAGTCAACAAGGGTTTTAAGACCGATTAGAATGGCACAAAACAACCCCTATGTCAATTTCACAGGCAGCAGCCCACTTTCCCTCAATGCACAACATCCAATTCCAATTGTAGCCTTGAATAACATCCCATACTTCATTGGAGAGAATCAAACCACTCCAGGTGATCATGTTAAAGACATTGCCAACCTTTGTGCAATTCATGAAATCAATGAGATGCAAGTGGCTGTCAAGTTGATGGCATCTTCATTCAAAGGGAAAGCATTGCAATGGTTTAGGAGCCTTGGAGCTGGTTCTATCACAAACTGGAATCAGTTATGTATAGCACTTCATGAGAAATTTGGAGAGAATGGAGACAACTTGTCTCTTTTGGAGCAGGTGACAACCATCGGAGAGCTCCCAATGAGCAAATGGTGATTTCAACTTCAGATTTCAAAAGACTTGGGAGAGAATTCCGGTGGCGATCAAGCCAACAAAGCGAGAAGGTGCTTTTCTCTACTATCTCAAAGCTCTAAATTGTGATATTTCTATGTTGATTCAGTCCATGGGAGGCATGACTATCCCTATGGCTTATAGCATTGCCATTAGGGCTGAAAATTGTTTGATCCAAGCTGGAAAACTTGCCCCTAGACCTCCCATGCCATTGTTTCCAAGTTTAGAGAACCCAAACACTAATCAAGCACCTAATTTGGCTCCTTCTCCCACCCCTAGAAATCAGAGTTCAAATGAAGCTTCTACTTCATCTCCAAGTGCCCCAAATGAGCTTCAAGAAGTCATGAAGCAATTGCAAAATCTAGGCAATGAGCTGGTTACTCTCAAAAGGCAACAAGCCCAAGGTTTTAGACCTTCTTACCAGCCCCAAGCTCAGCCTAACAGGCAGCCATACCAACCACAAAGACCTCCTAATCTAGCTGCAAATATAAAT
Source organism: Taxus wallichiana var. yunnanensis (assembly GCA_018340775.1). Lineage (NCBI taxonomy): Eukaryota > Viridiplantae > Streptophyta > Pinopsida > Cupressales > Taxaceae > Taxus > Taxus wallichiana. Next base: position 369,408,570 of record CM031244.1, on the reverse strand, counting down.
CAAACAAGGCCTCCTACCAATAGACCATTTCAGCCCTATAATCCAAATGCCATATCTGCCTCTAAGGCATTGGTGCCAACACAAAACAACATTGCCCAGGAGTATGATTGGTGTTTTCCATGCAATGAACCTCATAACCAATCCATGTGCTTCAATGGTGCTTTGAATCAAGAATTAATGGTGACAACTACTGGTGTGGAGGGTGAGGGCAGTCAAGGAAACAACCAACAACAAGAAACATTCCAACAGCAATCAGCCCCAAATGACACCACGTTGGTAAATTGGCAAGCAGAGGATTTTTGTGGCATGAATCAGGTAGTTTCTCAAGGTGTTGCAGCCAACACAAGGTCAAAAAGGAGGAATTTGGGTGAAGAACAGCCATTGGCTCCAACCAATCCATGACCTTCTATGGTTCCACAAGTGGTTGGAAAACAAAATCCAGTTGTAAATGCATAAGGGCAGCCAAGAACAACTCCTAGGCCAACTCAAATACCAGTTGTTGCTGCTCACGTGCAAGGAGTGAATGTGCAAACAAAGGGACAAAAAAGATATCCTTCATCACCATTCAAGATTATCATTGATCGAGATGAAGAAGACAAATGTTAATATATCAATGTGGGAATCCCTATCTATCCCGGAGCCAAAGAGATTGCTACAAGCTACCATGAAGGACCGTGCCAACTTCGAATCAGCAAGTTCATATGCAAGAGAAAGTGCTCACAAATGCTGCCCATCCCGAGGGGAATCATGGAGGACAGCAAGGTAAAATTTTGAATCCCCCTCCTTTCTATGTTTTGTTAATCATTGGAAATCAGCTAGTGCACAATTGCATGATAGACTCCGGGGCAAGCAACTCAGTAATGCCTAAACAAATAGCTAATCAGCTAGGGCTCCAGTATGAAACCATATCCAAAGGGGTAGTGCAGCTGGATGGGACAGCAGTAACAACAGTTGGGGTGATTAGAAACTTGAGTCTTACCTTGCATGCATGTCCAAATGTTGTTGTTTTACAAGATGTATCAGTCATAGACCTTCCACCACTCTTTGCCCTATGCTTGTCAAGGGACTTCATAGCCAAGATTGAGGATATTTGTCTGCTGATTGGTCACACATGCTATTCAGAACAAGGTATGGAACCAAAGCTACAATCAGGTTTGAACCTTGCTCATTACAAACTTCCATATTGAGCCTTACACAAAACAAGGTACATGCTTTTGATCCTTATCAAGAAGTAGAAGAATCTGAGCTAGGGGTCTATTGCATACACGAAGAAAATCAGCCTATTCCTAGCATCACCAAGCCGAACCATGAAGATGACAATGAGGTATGGCAGCTATTTTTCGATGGGTCAAGGAGTAGACAAGGTGCAGGAGGTGGAGCCATGCTTGTTTCACCTCAAGGAGTAAAGTACTATTCATCTTTTAGATTTCATTTTGCATGCTCCAATAACACTGCTGAATATGAAGCCTTGGTGCAAGGGATGCATTGGGCAATCAAGAAGAAAATAAAGAACTTGCAAGTCTTTGGTGACAGTGAATTGATTGTAAATCAGGTCAAGGGACAACATGCTGCCAAGAATGATCTACTCAAGTGCTACAAGAACAGGGTATGGGACCTCATGGAATATTTTGAGGGTTTTGGCATCAAATCCATTCCTAGGAAAGAGAATCAAGCCACCGACAAGCTTGCAGCAGAGGGGTTAGCCTTTGACATTGTGGAAAGCATTCAATAAGACAAGGTACAACCAAACATCCATGTGATTGTGAGGCCTTCAGTGCCGGATAACAATGTCAGTTGGCAAGTGTTTGAAAATGACCAGCAAATCATCCATTTCTTACAAGAAGAAGCTGAGTTCTCAGCTAAGAATCAAGAAAAGTTGGAACAGCAGTATGGTGACCAAGTGGTACAGCTTGAGAACTAACAAGTTGCCCAAGGGACTTATCACTTTGGAGTCCATTTTTAATCCCAATGATCATTTTAGGAAGGAGAAAGAAAACATTCAGGTCAAGAGAGAGGATTCAGTATCCATCTTGGTGGAAGAGAACAAACCATTGCAAATTGGAAAGATGACAACTGAACAAGAAAGGTATGAGTTCATATAGCTGTGTCAAGAGTTCCCTGATGTGTTTGCTTTGAGCTATGAAGAATTGAAAGGTTTCAATCCCAACTTAGCTCAGCATACCATTGAATTGGATCCAAATACTAAGCCTGTCAGGCAGAAACAAAGACCATTCAATCCACACATGGAGCCTCTCATGAGGAAAGAATTGGACAAGCTGATTGAGTCAAGGATCATATTCCCAATCAAGCATTCTAGTTGGGTTGCCAACTTGGTTCCAGTCAGAAATAAGAGTGGAGAGATCAGATTGTGTGTTGACTTTAGAGACTTGAATAGAGCATCTCTCAAGGACCATTACCCACTCCCTTCCATGGAGCAAATCTTGCAAGTTGTGGCTGGCTCCGAGAGGTTTTCACTACTTGATGGCTACTCAGGCTACAATCAGATTATGGTGAAGGAAGAAGACCAGTTCAAGACAGCCTTCACAACCAAATGGGGAACTTTTGCATACGAAAAATGCCATTTGGGCTGTCCAACACTGGTGCTACCTTCCAAAGGGCAATGGACATGGCGTTCAAAAGTTTGATTAACAACGTGGTGCTGATTTACCTTGATGATATCACTGCTTTTTCCAAAATGCGGTGAGACCACCTCTCTCATTTGAGACAAGTCTTCATGAGGTGCAGGGAGTTTTGGAGTGTCTTTAAATCCTAAGAAGTGTATCTTTCTTGCACATGAAGGAAGCTCCTTGGCCATATAGTCTCCAAATAAGGATTAGCAATTGATCCAAAGAGGGTTGAAGCCATAAGAGCACTACCATTGCCAAGCCACAAGAAATCCCTTCAGAGTTTGTTAGGGAGGATAAACTTTGTTCGGAGGTTCGTCCCAGATTTTGCAACCCTTGTCAAGCCCATCACCAAAATTTTAAAGAAAAGCATGGCTTTCAAGTGGATAGCAGAAGGCAAGGAGAGTTTTGAAGCAATCAAAGAAGCCATCTCTCAAGCACCAACTCTCATTAACCCGGCTTCTCCAAGGATTTCATCCTCTATGCATTTGGAGGTAATGACACTATTTCTGCCATCTTGGTACAGTAGAACAAGGATAATGATGAACAGCCAATTGCCTTCTTCAGCCAGAGCCTAGATGACTATGAGGTGAGATATTCTTTTATTGAGAAGCATGTGTTGGCAGTAATCAGAAGCTTGAAGAAATTCAAGCATTTAGTCTCAAACAACAAGGTCCAGTTGTTGGTCTCTCATGTTGGTGTTAAATACTTCCTCCTTAACAAGGATTTGAATGAGAAAAGGGTAGGTTGGATCACCCATGTCATGGAGTATGACATTGAGATCAAGATCACCAAGCTGGTAAGAGGAAAAGGATTGTGTGAGCAGCTGATTTTGGGGAAGCAAAAAGAGGTATGCAACGAAGAAGAGGCTGTTTTGACAGTTCAAGACAGCCATGAGCCAAGTGGCACTCAAGAAGAAAACAATGCTGCCCCCACTCCTTGCTGGACCCAAGGTATAATGCACTTCCTAAGCACAGGCCTATGCCCTCCAGAGATGAACAAAACCCAAAGAAGACACTTCAGATTGCAGGCTGTCCCATATGCCATTGTTGATGGAGTTTTGTTCAAGAAAGATGTGAATGGAGTGCTGCTGAGATGCATTAGCACAAATCAGATTCATAGGGTGTTGGAAGAGTTCCATGGTGGACCAGCTGGTGGTCATTTTGCACCGAGAGTGATAGCTCTAAAAATCATGAAGGCTGGTTATTATTGGCCTAAAATTTTCAGTGATTGCTATGCATGGATCAAGAGGTGTAAGAATTGTGCATTCTTCACAGGAAAAGAGAGACTTGCTGCCCTTCCATTGCATCCAATCTCAGTTGACCAGCCATTCATGCAATGGGGTTTGGACTTCATTGGAGTCATTAATCCCAATTCAAGTCAAGGGCACAAATGGATTTTGACAGCCACGGACTACTTCACCAAGTGGATTGAGGCAGTAGCACTCAAAGAAGCAAATGAGTCTAGAATCTTAGACTTTTATGAGGGGATAGCAACTAGATTTGGTATACCTGCTACAATAATCTCAGATAATGCATTGGCATTCATTGGATCCAAGGTGACTGAGTGGGCTGTCAAGAATGGGATCTACCTAAGCACTTCATCAAACTATTACCCTCAAGGTAATGGCTAGGCCGAGTCTACAAACAAGAACTTGTTGAGGATCATTAGGAGGACTCTTGATGAGAATAAGAGGTCTTGGCATACCAAACTGAAATCAGCCTTATGGGCTGATAGGATAACTCCCAAGAGATCCACAGGTAACTCTCCATTCAGGCTTGTCTATGGAAGAGAGGCAATCTTGCCCATGTCACTTGAGTTGCCAACATTGGAACTCATGAAGGAGTTAGAGTTGCTAGAGTTTGAGCCCATGGAGGTGAGATATGCAGAGTTGATGGAGCTGTAGGAGGTCAGAGATCAGGCATCCCAAGCAATGGAAAAGGATCAAGCTTTGATCAAAAAGACCTTTGATAGGAAGGCCAAGGATAGATCTTTTCAAGTTGGAGATCTAGTGTTGAAATGGGATGTGGATAAAGCAAAACCGGGAAGGCATTCAAAATTTGATGCCATTTGGAGTGGCCCATACATGGCCATGAAGTGCAAGAAAAACAATGCTTTCCAATTGGCCTCATTGGATGGTGAAGAACTGCAGATTCCAATCAATGGAATCTATCTCAAGCGTTGCTTCTAGAGGGAAATTCACCACCTTGTAAATATTAGATTAGATTTTCATTCCTCCAAGTGCTTGTGCACATTGTTTTGTTGTAGGTTAGTTTTGTTTTCCCTAAGTGCTTTGGCACAGCTTGCTATCCATGGAGATGTTTTGCAGTCCTTGCTTCCAACAGGTGATATTCCATCTTCCTCCTTGTAACATTCTAAGTCAGTTGGGGTTCCAAACAGAAAATTTTATGACTCCATGCCCAATGGACTGCTTCAGGCAACTGGTATTTTCATCTAGCAGGCAGATGACCCCTCTGAGTCATAAAAATTGTTATCCAAAATGTGTCCCTACTCATTTTTGTGGCGACTCCTTGTGTTCTTACCTCTCTTTTGCCTCAGTCTACATTTTTGATTTTTAGGCACTTAAGGCTTTCTCGAAATGGCACCATTAGATAGAGCTCTCTCTTAACTTTTCAGAAAGGTAAAGTTTTCCTCCTAACTCCTCATATTTTTCAAGTTATGGCTTGGTAGATTTTTTGTGGGAAATTTTCCGATTGGAGGCCCGTAGCCAATAGGAAGCTGACACGTGGCAGAGGAGTTCGGAGGTCGGAGGCAAGTTTGAAAATTTTCCAAGTGTTTTGGTCGAAGGTTCAAAATGAAATTTTTTCCCGCGGGGCCCGCGGACCAATCAGGTTGTGACACGTGTCACCAGGGGAGGCACAATAAAAAATTGGCTAAGTGTTTGAGAAGGAAAATTTTTGAATTTTGGCCCGCGGCCAATAGGAGCACGACACGTGTCCAAAGTAGGGGCGCGGGCGTCGGGGTTAAAATTGAAATTTTGGCTAAGTCTTGCCAAAAGGTTCAAAAGGAAATTTTGGCCCGCGCGGCCCACGTCCAATGGCATCCCTCCACATGTCTTCGTGGATCAGAGCGGCGGAGGAGAGGGTGAAATTTTCACTTAGTGTTTTTGCCGAGTTTCCAATGGGCAAATTTCGCAGGGTTGGCCCGAGCCAATAGGAATAGGACACGTGTCCTATGGGGCAGGGGGGTTCGAACTAGGGGAGGACTTTGGAAATTTGGCAAAGATTTCAGCCAAAAAACTAAAAAGTGAAGGAAGGGCCCGTGCCCCCTGTCAGCCACTCGAAATCCAACACATGTCTTGGCTAAAGTGAGCACAGAGAAGAAATGGGAAATTTTCCCAAAATATAAAAAGGTCGAATTTCAAAGGAAAACCCATGGAGGAGGAAGGAGAGAGAATTCCAGAGCCAATTAGAGCTCGACACATGGCACTCAGACCAGCGGAGTGTGGGAATTTTTCGAAAAATTTTCCAAAGACAAAAAAGAGGTAAAATTTGAAAATTTTTCCCGCCGATCCGTTTTTGGCCGTTTTTGCCCTAAATCTTCAAACGATCATATCTTTTGATCCAGAACTTGGATTTTCATGTTCTTTATATCATTAGAAGGATGTTGAAATTATATACATGATTCCATGGTAAATTTTGAATTTTGATTCAGTTTGGAGAGAAAATTCAAAAATTCTTTTGGTACATGTCCATGGCCAGAAATGACATTTCAACAACCAAATTTAATACAAAATGGGTCGCATTCTTCTCCAACGCATGGTCAAAAATGTCAGGGTATGGGTTTGCAAGGACCCCCATGTTGTTTTAATGCATTTTTAGTTAATGAGGAATGGGCTCCCATGTTTTTTATGTTTTCTCTCTCCTGGGCTCGACCCATGCACTGTAAAAGCCAGATTTGGCTCATTTCTTCATGGTTGAACACTTTTTGGCATAGAAAACTTCTTCTTTCACCTCCAGCAAGTGATTGTTGCAAGAATCAGGCCTTTTTCAAGTATTGTAGCAGGTTTATACCTCTTTGATGGTGGAATGCAAGAGATTTTACATGGAAATGACAGTGCAAACTCTGTGAATGCCTTTCAGTCCTCTGTTTGTATTGTTTTACTTCATTTTAAGACCTCTAATTGTATCTATCAGCTTGTGTATGCTTTCCCTTGTTGCATTTCATGAATTTGTGTCTATTTACATGGCAAAAATGTTACACCACTCCTTTTGGTGCATCACCATCATTAGTTAGTTTCAATTTTTACATTTCTATCCCTGTCTCCTTGCAGTTTAGAGTAGGATTAGGATTTGAACCTCTGTAGTTGTGCAAATACTAGATCTAATCGAGAGGAGTTTGAGGAACCAACCTCTAATCTGAGATTCCTCTCTCGCCACAGGTCCCACACTTGGAGAGAGGTTTCCATGTTGTGCAATCACACCGGATGCCTAAAACATCAATTTAGAGCCTTGATTTGCATCCGGGGTGCTGATTTGCAACAACAAGTTGGTCCTTTGTTTCTTTCTTCTTTTCATTTTTCTTTCCCTTATTCACCACAAGGGCATGTGACTTGGATTTTAGAGTCCCCATTTGAATGAGTTTGTCCTGTTCTCAAATGAGTTGGGACAAAAAACTGTCAAAGGAGGGAATTTTCCAAGCACTACCCAAGGTGGCTTTCATGGCATGGAAATTTGAAATAAAGATAGAATATTCAAGACCTAACTTAGAAATAATCAATAAGATCAATTGAGATTCTTTCTTTTCCACTTTACATTCCTTTAGAAGCAATCTAGTGTGGAAATTTTTTTGAAAAGAAGGCCTGCGGGTTTTCAAAGTCACTAGGATTTAACCCTAGTAGTTCATTCTCCAACTCATGCGCTCTCATGTCATCTTGCTTCCCAAACATATCGTCGAGCATTTTCCACGCTGCATTAAGAGTCGAGGAAGTTTCGATGTGGAAGAGAAAATCAAGAGAGACAGACATATAGAGAAGACCTAAGGCTTCATCACAATGGTTGACCCATTTAGATTTTTTGGTTTCATCACTAGGTTCAGTCTCTAACCCCATGGTGACATGGTATAACCCTTTACTTCACAAAACCAATATAATTTTAGATTTCCATTTGAAGAAATTAAAATATGTGAGCATGAGTACTTTAGAGATATCCATAATGAAGAGATAAAACCAATGATGGAAGAAGGAAGGAGAGAGAAAGGAAACAACCACCCCAAAACAATATCACACCCCTAAGTTAGGAAATTTTAGTGTAATGTATTGAATATAGCCAAATGCGACTATGTACCGAGAACCAATCTATCACTCACCTTACAATCAACGTAATAATGTGCAAGAGTGGAGACAACAATCAAGGTTCGTTGGGCACAATAGTTCGACATTGTAAGTAAGCACAAGAATGAGTGAAAACAAGCAGGGGAAGATAAATTCTTGTGAGAAATAGTTTCTCATGTCACACGAAAGAATCCCTTTGCTATAAGACTATGGTGGACGCGCTCAGAAGTACACAAGCAATAAAAGGGATAGAACAAAGCTCAAGATGATTCAAAATAATTTGAATTAAGCAATACAAAGACACCCCTTAGAATGTGGGACTTTATAAAATAACACATTTACAAAACTGATAACATCATCTAGAGTCCAAAATAACATGTAACTTTGACTAAAGAAGTGCTCAAAATCGAGCAATGAGTCAAAATTTATAGCAAAAACCAATTCCCGCAACTGATGAAAAAAAGCTAATAATCTTGGAAACGGATTAAAAAGTTCCCTACATGTATGTAAAGGGTGTCGTATGTATGCTTATATGAAACAACATTAAATTTTAGATAGGTTTTGTTTTAATTATGAGGAGGGATTAGCCTCCCCGCCAACCCCGAACCTCACCCTCCATCTTCAACACTCAAAGGATGGATGAATAAAACAAGTAAAAACTGAAAATAAATGTTTACAATTCCAATTAATAGTTTTACACCTTAAAATATTAAAGGTGAGATTGATTTTACCTTCAAATAATTCTAAAAGGAAATGTTGACTGAGCTGATCCAATTATATGGTAAACGACAGTGTTGACCGAGTTGTTGGTCGATGACTTGCCGAGTTGACAAATAGTGTTGGTTGGTGTCAAAGACAGGTGGTCCACGTGGAGGATATCTATCGAACACAAAGAGTAAACATTGAATGATTAACTAAGCCCCACTTGTATCCATGTAGCAATATAGTTGTCAACGCAGAAGGATTCCCATGAATGAAACTACTTTGAAATATGAGAGATCCCAGGAAATAAAACTGTCATGCAGGCTCATTTCTAATGGTGAGGCTCAAGAATCTTGCAGCAGAAAGACATAAGGTGTGGTAGTGGAGATTCACAATAGATACCATGAATCCACCATGGATAGGAGCAAGAAGACTTCCCTAAACACGTAGCAGGTAGACCAGAAGGCTGAGAAAAGTAGTTGCAAAGCATGAGCAAGAGCATCGCAGAGTCGAGGAAGGTAGGGCATTCATAGAAAAAGAGCATGAACTGGCCAGTGAATGAGCTAAGCAAGCCAAAGCCAAAGAGGTTTCAATGCAGTTCGAGATGAAGTCCAAAGGCAAAAGTGACCATACAAAGTGAACACCAATTTACCAACAGTGCACAAGAAATATGATCGAAGGATTTGCAGTGAAACCCGAGCTAAAACATGGGATGTAATGCAGTGCAGGCCTAATGCATGAGCCAATCGATCATGCCTGAACAATGCAAATTCGAAGGAGATTTGTAGGATGATGCAAGAACCATGAGCCAAGAACAAGTTGGAAATCACCCAATGTAACCCAACGCTGGAGTAAAATGATAACCGATGTTCCCCGACCCATTGAGCCAAACATGAATTGTAGTGGCCGATCAACACAAGCAAAGATACCAAGGAAACATGATTACAGAATGCCAAATGCCAACATTGAAGTGGTAAAACTAAGCTGTGAGCCAACGAGCCAACAATGCTCTAACCTGGATGTATAACCAAAGCATCCTCGAGCCAACAAGGTACCATGAGTCAAAATTTGCATGCAGATGGAGGGAAGAAGATCCATAAACCAGGCACAAGAATAACCCAAGCCAATGTAGAGAGGCTTGATTCACTAGGAGGAGGATGCATGCAAAAGGCAAGGTGAGTAGGTAGAGTATAGATTGAAATGAAAAATAAGACAACTCTAAACTCTGAAATCTACAACTCGTGAACCTAAAATGCACCCCTGAAACACACAAAAATGCATGTAGATCCTGGAAAAATTGAACCACGAACTGATGAACAACCCCTCAAACTTGCAACTACTGAAACCTCAATATGAGGTGAGCAATACAATTCCAAAATAATAATTGAAAAAACTTGCACAAGGAAATAAGAAGAAACTAGAAGTAATAAACAACTTGATAAATGAAGAGTGCATGTTTTACCGAAACCATCTCTGATACCATGAAAGAGGGATTTGTGAGAACCGATGTCAAAAACAATGCACCACAACGAAGTTGCACTCTGATGGTAACGTCAAGCTCCAACGCAATAAGCAAGATTCAAACAATGGAAAGAATATGCAAATAAGAAAACAAGGTTGTTCATACTCATAGATTGAAAAAAGAAGTACAAATAGGGGTGTTGTGTAACCCCATGCCTAAACAAGGAAAGAATATCAATGATGCCACTGACACATATGACATGACTGATGCATATGACGCCACTAAAGGAGGAGTTATAATTCCAAATAAGGAATGTAACTCCTATGACGCACTGATGTAAATGACAATGATAGATTCTATGATAGAATCTGACACTTGTCATTTGACTTCCTAAGACCTATGAATCTCACAAGGCGATATGACTCACTGTGTGATGTGGACAATGACTAGGCATGTCACACACACAAATATCTATATGGATTCAAAATACTAAAAATGATTGACAAAAAGCATGACATGATTGTCATATAAAAAAACAATTTTAGGTTGGGTAGATGGTTTTGTTATATGATTCTAAGTTTTAGCACCATCCTAGGAAACTCAAAGTTCATTAGATGGGGCCATATATCATCTCAAAACATCATTGATTCAGGTTATTTCTAGTTATATGCACCTTTGGATGGAACACGATTACTAGGACATTTCAATGCGAGTAGGTTGAAGTCCTACTATAAATAAGTCTTCCTTGTGTTTATAAATAAGGCATTTTTTCTAGTTAGCCTAGGATTTCCTTTTATACTAGTCCTCTCCTATGTTTCCCTTTCTCATTTATTATTCATTTCTTTGTGTTGTTGTTTTGTGTGCCATGTAAACATGTAGCCACTTATTATTTTCAAAAGTTTATATATGCACAAAGGACCACACATCTATTTTTATGTGGAGTGGATTAATGCGAAGTAAAATAAAAGCCAGTAGTAGTGGAAGTTGTGTTTCAATGGTCCTGGATTGAAGAATAAAAAATGTGTAGTGTGGAAGAGCATGCATACAAATGGTGGACATAAGGATATTTGTGTCAAGATAACTTTAAAAATACCACATAAAAAAAATTGAGAAGTGCATGAACAACATGAGGTAGGAAAGGGAAAAAATTAGGTTGATAGAAGAAGTGTCGTTTGTACTTCAAGCACGCGTGTGAGGATCTTCGGTTAGTAAGAATTTTTGTGTTCTAAAAGGTTGTAGATATTTTTCATGTAGGATTAGGCATAGGGGTAATAACACTTAATATTGGATTTATTGGAAAATCAAACTTTATTGCAAAATTACATTGGTAGGTGGCATAACATTTATTACAGGAGATGAACAAAAATCTAGAAGTAGAAGTTTGGGCACATTATTATTTACCTTGTTATTACGATATCAAATAGCTCTTATGAACTAGGGCATCCATGAAGAAGATTTTTAGGAAGGAAATTTTGTAAAAATTTGAGTGCATGACTAGTGCAATTTACGAACCGTGGAAGAAGTACACGAGTGTAGGAAAGAAGGTTTTAGGAGAGTATGTCATCTTGTGGAAGGATTTTCTAGGTTAGGGTTCTATAACTAGGGCATGAGAGTAAAGGGATTTTTCATAAAGGTAAGCCACATATTTGAGTAGAGAAAGGAAGAGGAGCAAGGAAGAGTTTGTTTTTAGTAACCCAACAAGAAGATGACACCAAATAAGGAAACTATTTTACCAAATAAGGGTAAGGGAAAAGGGAAACAGGTTGTTTCCAATAGTTTCAACGAGGAGTGGTATGTGGAGATGCAATACCCAGATGATGTGTTGCTCGAAAAGAGTGGGTTTCTTACATGAGGAAAATGGCTATAAGCAACTACAACCATCGAACAAGCACCACAGAGAAATAAATGGCATTGGAAATGGTGAGACCTATAGACAAGTAGACACTATACAAAATGCCCATCTATGACAATGAGGTCAAAGTGAAAATGGAGAAGGTAAGATTATTGCAACTATGTAAGTTTCCCTATTTTGGTAAATCTGATCAACAGTACTATTGGCTGATGTCATGCATACATAAATACTATTTCTACTTCACGGGATGAAGGATGAGGATAACTACCCAACTAATCTCCAAATTTATTGGTCTTACCTATGAAGGAGATTCATTTGATGATGACTTGGAGGAAAAAGAGGTCATAAAGAAAATTGTTGATGCCTACGATTATAAGAAGGGGTCATAATACTTTGACATATCAATAATTTTTGATGTTGTGATGAGGATGGACGTGTGCTCAAAGTGAGTAAGCTGAATGAATAGGAGAGGTGGTGTTATGTTTGTGGAGCCTATTTTCATGTTAGAGTGTGGTACACCTTCTATGTGTTACACTCGGGTATTTTTACAGTGGTCCTGCTCGCCGGTGAGCGGATCAGGGGGGTTCAGGGGTGAAGCCCCCGAAGCAAAATTTCATGGGTGGTTTAATAATCCATGGGTAATGGGTAATCACATATGGCTGTTTTTGGGCCCATGGTTTTTCGGTACCCATTGTTTTGATACCCACGGTTTTTTACCCATGATTTTGATACCCACGTTTTTGCCCATGGTTTTGATACCCACGGTTTTGTATCAAATTGCTTAAGCAATTGTCTATTTATATGGTCTTATGCAAATGATACATACACAAGAAAATGTATTACATATGTGCTTTGAATTCTGTGTGAATTCTCAGTAGAGTTTTTTTAGCATAGCTCCAAACGGATCTAGGTATCGTATTGAGAGAGTGGAGGCTTGTAATAAAATCTAAGCAAGTTATTCTTGGTGATGTAGCCCAAATTGGGTGAGCCACGTTAAATACAAACTTTTCTGTGTTGTGTTATTTATTCTACACTTTCATTTGATAGCTGTAATATTTTCTCGCATATTAATTTCTACTTATTATGATTCTATAAGGGATTATTCTGCATATTTTATCTCTTATTTCCTAACAATTGGTATTAGAGCCTGGTTTTGGTTTGTTGAAGTGTTGAATCACAGGGAAAGTTTTATCTTGAGTGGGAGCTATGGCAGATGATGGAAGATCTAGGGTTGATAAATTCAACGGGCAGAATTTTAGTCTTTGGAAGATGCAGATGGAATATTACCTTTATCAGAAAGATCTTTATACTCCACTGTCTGATAAGGTGAACAAACCCTCGAGTATGAAAGATGTGGAATGGGATTTGTTGGATTGGAAAGCACTTGAACGATCATGTTCGTGTTTTGCATCTTCGGTATTATTTAGTGTTTCAAATAAAAAGACTACAAAAGATCTAATGGATGCATTAGGAAGTTGTATGAAAAACCCTCTCGCCTCTAACAAGATATTTTTAATGAAAAAGTTGTTTAATATGAAGATGTCTAAGAATATTTCAGAGTCAGATCATTTAAATGATTTCAATATGGTTGTGAATATGCTAGCTTTGGTTACAATAGAATTTGATGAAGAAGTTAGGGATTTATTAATTTTGTGTTCTTTACCCGAAAGTTGAAGAGCCCGGTTATGGTGGTAAGCAACTCGGTTCCAGATAACTCAAAGTTGAAGTTTGAGGATGTTGTAGGGGTGATTCTAAGTGAGGAAATGTGAAGAAAAATATCTAGGGAATCTTATACTTCAAGGAATGCTTTGATAGTGGAAACTAGAGGGAGACAGAAGAATATAGGAAATCGTGGAAAATCGAAAGATTGGGCAAGGTCAAAATCCAAGAGCAAGATTTTATGTTGGGCTGTGGAAAGTCCGGGCATGAAAAGAATGAATGTTGGGAGCTTCGGACAAAGAAGAAACAATAAGAAGAAAACAAGGAGGCAAATGTGGCATCAGGTAATGTATGTCAGGATGCTTTGATTCTTTCTTTGCATAATATTACTGAATCTTGGGTTTTAGATTCAGGGGCTTCTTTTCATGCTACTCCACATAGGCATTATTTTGTTGATTATGTTCAAGGGAATTTTGGGCATGTTTTTCTTGGTGATGATGAGCCTTGCAATATAGTTGGAAAAGTTTCTATTCAGGTTAATATGCAAAATGGGAATACATGGCTATTGAAGGATGTCAGACATGTGCCTACATTAAGGAGAAATTTGATATCGGTGGGGCAATTGGGAAGTGATGGTTGTACTGTGATATTTACAACTGACTCTTAGAAGGTTACCAAGGGTGCTCTTATGGTGGCAAGAGGTAAGAAGGTTGGAACCTTGTATTTATCCACTGATAGTACTAATGATTGTAATCTTGTGGCTTCAGATGTAGATACAACATTATAGCACTATAGGCTTGGTCATATGAGCCATAAGGGCATAGACATCATAAAGAAGAATTTTCCTGGATATACGAAACATGTTTGGAGTTCTCGAGAACTACATATATGGAAAATAGAATTGAGTAAGGTTTCTCAAGGTTGGACCAACAAAGAAAGAGAGAAAGTTAGAGCTGGTGCATTCGATGTGTGGGGGCCACTGTATGATCTCTTGGGGTTCAAGTTATTATGTTACTTTTATTGATGATGCAACAAGGAAAGTTTGGGTTTATTGTATTAGAAAAAATATGATGTATTTGAAAATTTTGTTAAATGGAAAGCCTTGATAGAGAATGAAACATTTCTTAAGCTAAAATGTCTCAGGTCATATAATGGAGGGGAGTATTGCAGCAATGAATTTAATGATTATTGTTCTAAGAATGGAATCCACAGGTAAAATATAGTTCCAGGAACTCCACACAGAATGGGGTATCAGAAAGGATGAACAAAACAATAATGGAATGTGCTAGGAGCATGAGGTTACATGCAAGACGCCTCTTTCTTTTTGGGCAAAAGCGGTGAGCACAGTTGTGTACTTGATAAACAAAGGACCCTAAAGTGCCTTGGATGGAGGCATACCTGAGGAGGCTTGGTATGGTAAGAAATTTTATTATTCATTTCTTAGAGTCTTTGGATGTGAGGTGTTTGTTCATATAGACAAGGATGATAGGACCAAGCTAGAAGCTAAATCGAAAATTTTACTTTTGTTGGTTATGGTGGTGATGACTTTGGATTTAAATGTTGGAGTATTAAGGACAAGAAAATCATTCACCTAGGGATGTGGTCTTTAATGAGAAAGTCATGTATAAGTAATGATTCTACGGTGAAAATAGGAAAGAATCCAAGAAATAATATGTAGTGGTAGAGGATCTTCTAGATGGGACAAAGACCCATGAATCAGTTCAAGAACCAACTCAATCGGAACCCCAAACTCCTACAAAGAGAGGAGGTCTTCTAGGGTAAGAAAAGAACTCAACATTTTTCTCCTTCTCTTTATTATTTATTACTCACTAATAATGGAGAGATAGAGAGCTTTGATGAAGCAATGTAGGTAGATGCTAGTAAGAAGTGGGAGCAAGCCATGGATGAGGAGCATAATTCTCTCATGGAGAACCAAACTTGGGATTTGGTGAAGCTACCGAAAGGCAAAAGAGCATTGCAGAACAAGTGGGTGTACAAAGTTAAAGATGAAGAAGGAGGAAAGAAAATATATAAGGCCCGATTGGTGGTCAAGGGGTTTGCACAGAAACAAGGTATAGATTTTGATGAGATCTTTTCTCCTGTAGTAAAAATGACTTCTATTAGAACTGTTCTTGGAATAGTGGTAGCAGAAGACTTGCACTTAGAACAGTTAGATGTAAAGACTGCATTTCTCCATGGTGATTTGGAGGAGGAACTATATATGTAGCAACCAGAGGGCTATGAGGTCAAAGGTAAAGAGGAGATGGTGTGTAAACTAAAGAAGAGCTTGTATGGCTTGAAACAAGCTCCACGTCAATGGTATAAGAAGTTTGATAGCTTCATGATGGAGAAAGGTTATATTAGATGTCATTTTGACCATTGCGTGTATATAAAGAAATTTGAGGATGGAAGTTATATTATCATGTGTTTGTATGTTGATGACATGTTGGTTACAGGTAAAAACATGCAGAAATAAAATTACTCAAGAAATAGCTAAGTGAATCCTTTGATATGAAGAATTTGGGGGCAGCCAGAAAAATCCTTGGTATGAGGATAACTCGGGATAGGAAGGAACGAAAGCTGACTTTATCTCAGGAAGAGTACATTAAGAAGGTATTGGATAGGTTTAACATGCAGGATGCTAAACCGGTTAGGACTCCTTTGGTAGGCCATTTTAAGTTATCAAAGGAGCAGTGTCCCAAGACAGAGTAGGAAAGAAACTAGATGTCCAAGGTACCTTACTCATCAGCAGTTGGCAGTTTGATGTATGCTATGGTGTGCACTAGGCCTGATATTTCCCATGTAGTGGGAGCTGTGAGTAGATTTATGAGTGATCCAGGTAAAGAGCATTGGCAAGTAGTAAATTGGATCCTTCGATATTTGAGAGGGACCATGGGGACAGTTTTGTGCTATAGTGGATCAGACACCACTTTATGTGACTATGTAGATTTAGACATGGCTAGAGATGTAGATAGCAGGAGGAGCATGACAGGTTATATTTACACTGTAGGTGGGACAATGAGTGAGCTGGATTTCACGACTATAGAAGCTAGTGGATTTTTCAACCATGGAGGCTGAGTATGTTGCTGCCACAGAGGAAAGCAAAGAAATGATTTGGTTACAACAATTACTTGAGGAGTTGGGGCATAAGCGGGAGAAATGTAAGATGCATAGTGATAGTCAAAGTGTAACACCCTAATTTTGTAAGTTATCTTGGTGATTATTTTTCATACTGTTGTATCTGCTGAAATGAAGGCAAACATGTTAAGATATATTTTGATCTTAAGGGAATGTGTTGCAAAATCTGGATTCTTGCATGCTGTAATTTATTTGCATGGGACAGCAGTTATTGTTGCTTGTATGTTACTGATGTGACGACAAATTGTCGTATGCTTGCTGAACTCTTTATGCTGTGGCCTTTTTGTAATCGCTTTGTCGATTTACTCTTGACTGAATTGCAGGTTGATATAAATGTGCAAAGACCTAATTTCGGTATGAGCAAACTGCACGTAGATGCCAATGACAAAGGTTCGATTCTCGAACCATGCACTGTCGTAACTTAAGACCTCGTGAGGTAGGAAATGTCTGGACACGAGTGGCTCTGGCATGTGAAACAAAGGACGAAACATCCTGCACCGCATTGACTTGAATGTCAGTAGGAAGACTGGATTGGAGGTTGATTAGTGTTAGATGTTAGTAGGAATTAGAACCTAAGCTAATCCTAAGTTCTACCTTACATCCTAAACTACTATCCTAAGTGGATTTTTAAATTCTAAAATGACTAACATAAACCTAAGTCCTATTAACCTAAAGACTAGGCTATGACCTAGGTCGAACACTAAAATGAATCCTAAACTAATCCTAACCTAAAGGGGACGCGCAGACCCTTGGGGGAAGAGGATAAGGATGAAGGGTGTTTAATGGCATTAATAAGGAGTCCTTATGTGGACAGCGCCAGTTTGGCGGGGACAGGGAGAAAGATGGAGGTAGTTAGTTGGTTATGAGGCTAAATTTGGTTTTGCATGCAAAATTTGAACTTGGGAGTTCGCCAACCCAAGTCGGCGGTGGCGTGGGAAAATAGGAGAAGGCTGAGTCTTTAATGCATTTAATTTTTTTCGGTCCTCGCGACCAGCTCGCCTTGGAAAGTGTATGAGGGAAATTTGATTGTTTATTGTGTCGATTCGGATTTTGTGAAGTTGCTCTGCATTTAGTTTTTTTGTTTGGTTTAGTCGAACCAGTTTTCATTGGGTTTTATTACTATTTCTTTGGAAAGATTGGAGGTTGTTGCTGAGCCTGTAAGAGGAAAGGTGATTCTGGGAAGCTCGTGCTGTCGCCGTGGAAGGAAATACCTTCGGTAGACGCGGTTTTCTTCGAGTTTTGAGGAAGAATTTACAGGCATGTTGAGCCCTTCTCTTTAAAAATACTTGCTTTGTTTAAGCGTCTCATTAAAACAACCCTGCTCTTGGGTTTTTGATTTATCTGATTGTTGTCATGATTGAGACGATTTGGGCTAGTTGATTCTTGCTGTCATTGTTTGGAATGGTAGGGGTGAAATCGTTTTCTTGTTATTGTGATTTGATCCGTCTTTGCATGAATTGAGTTGGAATAAGAACTTGTTGTGTTGGTTGTTGACAGTATTTGGGAATTCGAATGAGTTTTCTCTGATTAAATGCTATATAAGAACGGTGCAGGCAGTGTGGGTTGTTTTCATTGCTGTGCGATTGTTCTTTTGTTATATGAACTTTTGTGATAAAATTTCACATGATGTATGAGTTGCTTGATGTCGTTTCTATACTGAAATTTTTCTTAAAGGAAATAAGACTTTTCCTTTCCTTCTGCTGTTTCGGGATTAAAAGGAAATAGCATTTTTGGATTTTAAAGGAATTGGCATTAGAGTTTTATCTGAGCATTACGAGCTCGGTTAGAGGGAAATGATGGTAATGTAATTATTGTTGTGCTTCTTCTTTTATATAAATGGACGAATACAATTTGGGTATTCGTGGGAGCTAGAAAAGAAATTGTTTTTCTTCTGAACTTATAAATGAATACATTCTTTCTTGCTGGAATGAAAGGTTGATTTGGTTGTGTTTTATGGAAACGACTTGATCTTACAGCTCGGACAGTAGTCGTGAAAACGAGCTTGGCTTGTATTTCTGTGCATTAAATGAATTATGTTGATTCTTGCTGTGGGGGTTGGATGATTTGTTGTGTTTTAATTGATACTGTTCGATCTTCTAGTTCGGGCTGTAGTTGTGAACAAGAACTCGGCTTTTTATTTATGTATAATATGGAAAATTTTGGAAATAAGTAGGCGGTTTGGATCTGTCTTGACTGTACCTTGTTGTGCATCTGATATCCTATGCGGGTTTTTATTAATAAGGGTATTATTACATGAAAATCACATTTTGGGTTCTGTACATCTTTGTGAATAGAAAAATGGATTCGGGTAGAAACATTTACTTGGTAAGGAATTCTTCTTCTTTCTGCTATTTGAATTGATAAAATCAGTAGTCGGGTGGTTTATTGAACTTTATAAGTTCAGTCTGTAGAGAGGACAGTGGCATTTAAATTATTTTCTGAGTGTTGTGCTTTCTGTACAAATGAAATATTTAATTGTTTCGTGTGGTCTTCTGATCTTGGCACTGTCATTTAGAAGAAATGAAATCGGCCTGAACAATTCTTGTTGAGTCTGAAGAAAATGGTTGTTTTCTTAGCAAAAGATTAAAGGAATGAAATTTTCTCTTTTTGTTGTTGAGTTTTGGAATAGCATTGGAAGCTTTATTATGCATTATGATTAAGTCTTGCTGTAGGTAACAGCAATGTGTAAATCATATTTTGAACTGTACGCGATCCTGGATATAGAAGGTCACGTGATTAATTGATTGCATGATTGTATAACTGTTTATTTGGTTAAAAATACAGTGAAAGAAGTATGGGGTCTTCTAGTTCAGTAAATATATAGTATGCATCCTTATACTATTTGATCTATGATAAATACGATGTTGTACTATCCTATTTTTGGGTATTCATATGAGCCTGATTTAAATGAAGTATTGATAAGGACGATAAATTCTTCCTTGTTTTCGTTTAAAGCTGATTATGAATGAAATTACTCTTGCTGCTGGAAAGTGAATTTCGAATGGATTTTGTAAGTTTCACTCTGAACTGTTATCTTGATTTGTGTCTCGGTTGGATTCAATTTTTAGAACAGTCATGAGGAAAGAGATAGGAATGTGGTTGGATAACTTGGAAAAATGATCTTTTCTTCTTTTATTCAGCTGGAAATTTGTAATCGTTAATAACGAATCTTGTAGTGCTTAGATATGAGCAACTATATGCATTGTTGTTTGCTTTCTCGTCTGTGCTTAATTGCTTGGAATCTAATGTGATGCATGAGCTGAAAGGAAAGTAATTGGTTTACGTTTCAGTTAGTTTTACCCTTTTGCATTTATTATTAATGAAAGGGTGGAAAGGATAACAGTTATGTTATATCAGCAGTATGCTTCTTGTATTCCTAAACTTTACAATTATTGTAATTTGGGACTTGTAACGGTCATGTGGAAAATAGGACAACAGTTCTTTGGCTGATTGGGATGGTATTTGATGGTTCAGTTGTTATGTTGCCCATTCTTTGATGCTTGATTTTTGATTGATGTTCTTACTGTCATTTCATAAAAGCAGGGTTCTTTTATTGAGACAGTTAATTGAAGCACCTCATTTTAATGATAAGTGCTTAATATGCTCAGTTCATTGAACTGACCCGTGCAAGAAATTTTGCAGATGGAATTGATTAGAACAAAGACATGGCTGTTTTCTGATGCTTCTTTGATTGACCGAAGATGAATTGTTTTTGTTCACTATTATTCCTCTTCGAGGAATTGTGAAAAGAAGAAAGTACATTCTTCTATTTATGAGTTTTAATGATGTTTTATTTAAACAAAGTCCAGTCAGTTGGATTGGAAAATGTATGGATTATGAAATGGATGATGAATACAAATACAAGTGTGGTATTTTAATGACTATATCAGTCGATATTGTTGATTAAATTGGAAATATAATGTTATTTCTTGATTTGGATTTATTTAATTGTCCTTGGATGGACGTTAAAAAGGAACTGATATTTGTTCTTACCTAAATGCAACTTTTAAGTTGGAATGTGCAATTAGTCCATACTTGGTAAAGATGAATTCTTAATTGACATTAAAAAGGATTAGGAAGAAAATGATCCCATAACTCGATAGGTATTCGATTAGCTCGGAAGCTAAGGAATATTCCTTAACTTAGGAGTAATCGAACTTTTCTTTCGAACTCCATTAATGACCTCGTATGTTAAATTCGTAGAAGAAAGGATATGGGATAAGTATATCCATAACTAATGGACCTTAACTATGTAATGTTAAGGAGAATAAATGAATACATTTATTGGGAATTAGACCTCGTTTAAATGACGCCTAGTAAGTCGAATTCTAAATTTAGTTACAGATTGTAAAAATCCCGGTTAATTTTAATAGGTTAAACTTATCACGCCCGTCGGTAATGGGCTGCTTAATCCGAAGATTAAGAAGAAAACCAAGTAGAGAAATGCAGCCCTTCGGGCATGAAGGAGAAGATGCATAGTAAGCTAAGGGATGCATTTAGTCTTTCATAGCTACGCATAACCGTAACGGGAATGAGGATAAAGGATCAAAGATGGTTGTTGAAAGTTGATCTTAAATATTAAGATCATATCCAAATCACTTGATCAGGATGTGTACTCTCGATGGGAGGATTCCGTAGGACATTGACATACGCCAGCTACAGCAAGGTGTCTTCATGAAGACGGGGTCTTCATGACGACACAATGTTATAGCTGACATATTACAATGCCCTCCCGAATTAAAACATCAAGAATACATAGGCTGAATGTGAAGTTCTTGGCAAGGGATAGGAGTATGATCAGGTATACGGAGTGACTCCAGAATACTAAAGATAACTAGACACACGGAGTCGTGGGGAATGACACCGTATGTCTGCGTATCTTTAGTTACCAGGAGTGCCTTCCTATATTCGTTCATATTGCTAGTTGGAAATTGGAAGTTTAAATCTGACCTTAAATCGAGAGGACTGGTAGGAACCAGGAAAGACCATTCTAGATAACAGGTGAAGTGAAGTGAAGGACGTATTCCATTGATGTGTATCACATCCAGGAATATGATCATGCAAAGCATGTGAAAATCTTTGGCCAAAGTATCGCAAGTGCTGGTTGCGTTGTCCTAATCACTTAATTTAAGATGCAGGATGTCAGATGAATATCAGTAACAGATATTCAGATAGGCTTCTTAAATGGATCACTTCGATAACCGGAAATGG
This sequence comes from Taxus wallichiana var. yunnanensis, assembly GCA_018340775.1. Lineage (NCBI taxonomy): Eukaryota > Viridiplantae > Streptophyta > Pinopsida > Cupressales > Taxaceae > Taxus > Taxus wallichiana. The sequence continues at coordinate 369,386,629 of CM031244.1, read as the reverse complement.
TTAAGAGAACTGGTATATATAATATACTATGCATGAACGAACATGAAGGATCGGTTGTTGCCGAGTCATGAAATGAAGGATCATTGAAACTCCGAGCCATGAAAATGGAAGATCGGCAGTTCTTCGAGTCATTTACAACAACATATAGAATCTGTTATAAGATTGAATGGCATTGAATGTGTGTTCCATATTGTAAATATGTGAACAAGGAACATTAGTTTTAAAAGGAAATTGTGTGTTCCAAACTGTGTTGTTTGGGCAGAGAACAATTATTAAAACTTGAACGTGTGTTTGAATTATATAATTCATAACAGAGAACGTTGTATATAAAATAAAAAAAAATTCCCTTGTTCTAGTATCTTAAAATGGGGATGTTACACAAAGTGATATACACCTAGCTAAGAACTCGATTTCCACTCTAGGATGAAGCATATATAAATTGATATATCACTTCATCAAGACAACTTTGGAGGAAGATAAGTTGAAGTTGAAGAAGATTCATACCACTTAATCCTACGAAATGATGATGAAGGTGGTCACAAGGATAAAGGCTATCTTCAGCTTTGGTTGGCCTTCTTGATGATAGTGAAGGGTTAAGAATATTTCTCGGTGGAAATCACCCAAGTGGGAGATTGTTATGTTTTTGGATCCTATTTTCATGTTAGAGTGTGGTACACCTTCTATGTGTTGCACTCGGGTATTTTTACCAGTAATCCCCGAGTGGAAAATTTTCATGGGTGGTTTATTAACCCAAGGGTAATGGGTAAATCAAGTTATGGGCTATTTTTGGGCCCATGGTTTTTGGTACCCATTGTTTTGATACCCACGCTTTTTTGTCCATGGTTTTAATACCCATGGTTTTTACCCATGGTTTTGTATCAAATTGCTTAAGCAATTATCTATTTATATGGTCTTATTCATATGATACATACACAAGCAAATGCATTAAATATGTGCTTTGAATTCGGTGTGAATTCTCAGAGAGTTTGTTGAGTATAGCTTCAAATGAATTTGGGTATTGTATTGAGAGAGTCGAGGCTTGTAATAAAATATGGTGAAGTGATTCTTGGTGGACGTAGCCCAAATTGGGTGAACCACATTAAATACTATCTTTTTGTGTTGTGTTATTTATGTTTCACACGTAAATGCTTCCGTTCCCGGAATAGAGTTGCTTCTATCCTTTCATTCCTTTGAGAAATAGATAAGGGTTAGGGCTAGGAGGAATACCTGTTGAATGTTGAGAGCGTGTGCACGTACCGTAGAGAGAGAGATTAGATCGATTGCAAAGAACTCCTTTTTGTCTGTGAAAGGACTACCTGCAAGAAAGAATACAAGACCACCAGATTCTAATTAGATAATAAGTGAGGGAACTGCCTTGGGCCCAGGAAATATGAGACTTCCTTTCGAAGGTGGTCAGTTCCCCTGCTAATATGAATTAACAAAAATTATAACAAATAAGCTATTGTCCAATTACAATTTATTTACCTTGTTAGAACAATAGAGAAAAGGCTGGTCTTGGTTTTGAATCACAGTGATCGATGCCGGCCAATGTCCCGTACTGACGGTTGATGATAACTGATATCGGTAGGGGTAGTGATTTAGGGGTTTGGTGAAGGTTGGCTATAAGATGGCTATATGATAGCTATGGTGTTTATAAGGCTGGTAAAATGATTGGGGATAGGTAATGAGGTGATGGAGAAGACTCAGAGAGTATGGGGGCTGTTCTTGGGGCAATGTAGGGGTAGAGGAATGTAAGTTAGATGGAGAGTGTTACCGGGTAGTGGATCTGGGAGTAGACTTATAATTACCGTGATTCAGAAATCTAAGAAATGTTATTAAAAGCATGTATAAGACTTACTTACTAGTTCCTGATGAAGATGCGGGTTCAAGGAATGTGATGACGAAAGTAGGGTTCAGGCAGAATGATCCGACAATTCAAGATGAGTTATCTTCTCTCCCAATGCTTGGATGAGTGTCACTGGGCTTTGGTTATTCAAATGCAGTCTTGGGCTTGATGTCCTCTCGCAAACTCCTCCCTTTCTTCACTTGTCTCTGCTCGGCCAAGTAAATTCCGGATTCTTCCAATGACTTCTGATTCGGATCCAATGAAAATTCCTCTTTGTTTTTGGTTGGGGAGGTCATTTACAGGGAACCAATGGCGGTTACGTAACCGATGGTGGTCGAGTAGGAACCGGTATCGGTTTAGTCAAAGTGGGCTATTTTTAGTAAAATAGCCAACTTTCCCTCCTTTTCTCCCAAGGGATTAGTTGTGGGCTTGGTCAAGTCATTATGAGGTCGGTTTTGGGTGCGAGTGAGGAGTAATTAGTCATGGGTGTGGATGTAGACCAAGTTATAGGTCTTAATTAGGTTAGTTTAGGGTTAGGACTAGGTCATGATGAGGTGGCGAAATGAGGTGGCAGGTATGGAGATGTGGATTTATTAATTATAAGGTAATTAATAAATAATTGTGTAAGGTTTAGGTGATGAGGTTAGGTTGCAAAATGAGATGCGGGGCACAGGGGGTCGTAAGACACAAATTTGGTGTCTACATTAGCCCTCATTTGTCGTGTAGCTTGTCTTTTAAAGATACACGGACAATAATAAGAAGTGGTTACTCTGTTAAGGGTATAGGTAATCCCCAAATCTATCATAGTTTGAGGTAGCGTGAAATCAAGTGATAGGGTTGATAAAGGGTAAATGGTGATGAGATAATGTTAAGATGGTGGGGTAGGTCCAAAGAAGTAGACACATGTTGAAATGCGAGTGCGACGACTTGGTACATGATTTGAAGAGAAAATGAGCAATTCATAGGCAAAGGTCGATAGTTTATTCAAACAAGGGTGATATAGTCCCTGGTATCCAAGGAATAGGAAGTAGCTCCAGGGGATATAACGGGTAAGGTACAGGAATGTTTAGGCATGTTCAGCAGTACCAAATGGTTGGTTTGGTTGAGATAAACGTCACGGTCTTGGTCTAGGCAAAGTTGGTCGACTGATCAAGTCAAGTACCCTAATCATGCTAAAACACGAATAGGTGAGCTCAATCGAACAAAAAGCTACATGATGGGTGGATAAAATTGTAATTTGTTGGTTTTGGGTGAGGTATTTGAGTGGTGCGGCCTTGGGTCGGGCCAAATGGTCGGTTACGCCTGGGTCGGGCCGATTGGTTGGTCGCGCCTCATCGTGCCAAATTGGTTGGTCATGCGCCTTGGGTCGGGCCCGATTGGTTGGTTACGCCCTTGGGTCGGGCCAAATGGTTGGTTACACCTTGGGTCGGGCTAGATTGGTTGGTTATGGCCTCGGGTCGGGCCATATTGGTTGGTCATGCCTTGGCCTGGTCCGATTGGTCAGTGGTTGCATGCCTTGGGTCAGCCAAATGGTTGGTTATGGCCTTGGGTCGGGCTAGATTGGTTGGTCATGCGCTTGGGTCGGGCCTCCGATTGGTTGTTTGCGGCCTTGGCCTCGGGCCAGATTGGTTGGTTACGCCTTCGGGTCGCCAAATGGTTGGTTTCGCGCCTTAGGTCGGCCTTGATTGGTTGGTCGCGCCTTGGGTCGGGCCGATTGGTTGGTTACGCCTCGGGTCGGGCCAAATGGTTGGTTACGCCTTGGGTCGGGCCAAATGATTTGTTGCGCCTTGGGTCGCCAAATGATTAGTCATGCCTTGGGTCGGGCCAAATGATTGGTTACACCTTGGGTCGGGCCAAATTGGTTGGGTGCGGCCGTGAATTGGCCAATGAAGTCAACAAAGGCTATTTAGCAAAGGAGGGTATAGGCGATGTGGTGAGAAAGGGAGATTAGTGAATAAGGGTAGAAATTGTGGAAAAATAGGGATTGAACCGATATCGGATAGCTATGACCTAATTTGTATCGGTTAGATGACCGATACCGTGTTTTAGGCACAATATAACCGATCATGCTATGTCAGCAGCATTGATTGAGAGTCGAATCCGAAAAGAATACCTTCTATCTGCCAACAGGGGAGATGACAGTGACATTGGAAGATGTGTTTAGGATTTTGAGGCTCCCAATGATAGGAAGACCAAAGTATCGTGAAGTGTTGCCTAACAAGGGGTGGGCAAATGATAACAACAGTATTTGGTTCAGCTGCACGAGATTTGACACAGCGAGGTTTGACATTCACTTATGGTACAATGTATGCAACACACCCTGAGGAAACAAGGTTGGCAGTGGTATTAATGATAGCGGTGGGGTATTATGCATTACCGAGGGCGGAGGGTGGAAGATTTCCAAAAGCATTGATGAGTGTTATTTGGGAAATGATAGAAATGAGTGTGACTTTCGCATGGGCACCCGCATATCTGACAGAGTTATATAGGGGTTTATGGGCCTGCAGGAAAAAACATAGGACGACAATGGATTGTTCATACTTATTACATTGTTGGGCCTATGAGCAAATTTTTTGTGTACGCCCGATAGGCCGACCCATCGAGTCGGGAGAGACAGGAGTGCAGAGGTTGGGATTCAGACGATGGGTCCAGACAAAACAAGAGGCAAGATCCCGTGCCATGATAGATGATATCAAGTATTATAGATACGTATGGGAGATGGTGACGATTGTAGATATTTGTTGGAGGCCTTACGGGAACTATATGGTGATAGATAACATAGCTGAGGAGTTGAGGGGTGTAGAGTGATTGAGGTGGATCGCAGGGCACAAAGCCGTGTGAGTACGAGAAGATTCCTCTAGATCGCGTGCGTGACAATTTGGATTCGTTTAGGATATACCTATGACATATAGACCATACATGAGGATCAACGCCGAGGTAGCATTCTCACCTTCCCTACCGACACCTCCGTAAGGGCCGAAGAGATAGACTCGATCGTAGGGTAATGGATGCGGGAACGACAGAGGCCTATAGATTATGGTGGGTAGCAGAGCTGCAAGGTGCACATCGTTGTCCCGACATAAATATGATTACAGCGGAGAGAGATCGTCTGTAGGATTTGGTTCACCAGCTTCAAACACAGGTGAATGAGACAACGAGATTGTTAGAGGTTTCACAGTTACGAGTGGAGAGACTAGAGGCAAGATTCCTCCACACGAGAGGACGTATTCGTATGTTACAGGAGATGTTGGCGGATCAGTGGGAGGAACCAATAGCAGTGGCACCTTTGAGGATGGAGAGGCCAAGTGAGTGGCGTCGACGATCACGATCACCACCTGATTCGGGAGGAGGCGCAAGGGTCTAAGTGAATTTCATAGGAGTATAAGAATAAATAAGGATGCCGACCTGTGAGTCGATGATAGAGAAGATGTATTTGTTTAACAAATAAAACTAAATATGTATGTTGATTTGAGTGATGATAATAATAAGAATGGTTGTGTTTTGAATTTTTTTTTTTGTTTTGAAAAAGGATAAAGATGAATGTTGTCAAAATAGAAATACACAAAAATATTTATATTTACAACACATGATAGGGTATGGTAGGGGATGGTCGAGCTAACCTTGGGAGACCCCATGTCTCCAAAGTGCTGCCTACATAGCCCATTACACAAAGCAAGGAGGGGCCTCAGACCGATGTAGTTCTCCCTTAGAACCAGGGAGAGGTGAATTCAGGAAATTTGGTTGTGGTTAGGCAATTTGTTGGTTGGTAAAAATTTGATGTTGGTAGGGTAATGTTGTTGGTGTTGGTAAGGTATTGGCGATGTTGATGTAGGTATAGGTGAAGTGAAAGTTAGCTTACCCAAGTAGTAGGGAATCGTGTCCTGATTAAGGTCAACACACAATCCTAGAGTCGAGCAAAAGAGGCAAAAGTGTCCCGTAGTTGAGAAGAGCTAAACAAACCACATATTAACATAGGATGAGCTTGAATCCCTAGGTACCTTGCATAGGTGAGAAGTCGATAGGTGAAAAGAGTTGTATAATCACAATATATCGGATATACGTCACGTCCCTTGAGTTTTGTTGCTTTGACAAATGGTGAGGTGAGGTGGTTGATATAGGCGGGGGTGCTGAGAACTTGTTATAAGGTGATTATTCTGACGAAAGAGAACCAAACCTAAATAGACAAGTCCATGACTCAAAAGTGCTTTTGAATACTGCTTTTATTTTATTTTTTTCTTTTGGATATAGACTGATCGATGCGGGAAGTCTACATGGGATATGTATTTTGTTGTTCTTGAGGTCTTCACGAAGTGGATCAATGTGAGAAGCTTCTGATAAAGGCTGACTTTGTATAGCTGTCCTTCAAGGGAGCAGTCTATTTATAGTAGCAGATGCATTTTTGTGCATAGTTGTCCTTCGAGGGAGCAGTCTATGTATAACTTAGAGGTCTAGATGTCCGTTTGGCATGAAGCATCTAGTTTTGTAGGAAGTTTGACTCAAGAATATCCCATAAGTGTACAATTGAGAACATGTTATTTTTATACTTTTAAGTCATGGACCTGACTAAAAAGGGGAAGGCATCTTTTTAAGAGGAGTTTATGACCAAACCATGTGAGCTTGATTTTATTTTGAGATGCATGAAACAAAGTGTATGAGGTGGTAAATGAGCTCAAGGGACGAGCGCAAGGTAGATAAGAAGTGATATAACACTAAATTCAACAGTAGAATGATCGAAGATGCAAGGCATTAAGGGGTTCAGCTCAGTTTACCATTGCTGAAGCTAAATGGTAAGTGTCTGATCCGTAAATATGTGTGATAATGTAAGGCCCAATCCAATTAGGAGAAAATTTTCCATGTTTTCTCTTTTCTAGTTTGGTTACATGTTGATTATCTTTGAGGACAAGATCACCAACCTTAAAGGTACGCTCATGAAGTCACTTATCATAAGCATGCATGATGCGTTTTTGATAGATTTGAAGGTGGTCAAGAGTCAGTAAGACGAATCTCGTCAAGAAGCTCCAATTGGGCTAACCGCTCTTGGCGGAAATCATCGTGGTGAGAATATCCTCAAGATATATTCTTAGGGAGGGTATTTGTATTTCGAAGGCAAAATAGCCTCGGTACCATATACCAAAGAAAATGGTGAAGCATTAGTGGAGGTACGAATGTTGGTACGATAAGCCCAAAGGGCAAAGGGGATGTGATCATGCCAATTTCTTCTAGAATCATTAACAACTTTCATGAGGATTTTGGTTAGGGTTTTATTAGAAGATTCGCTTGACCATTGGCTTGTGGATAGTAAGGTGATGAGAAGCTAAGTTTGATACCAAAGTTGTCACAAAGGTCTTGTAACAACTTATTTTTGAAAGATTTACCATTATCTGTTATCAGGCGATGAGGAACGCCAAAATGACAGATAATGTGATGGTTAATGAATTCGACGATTTTTTCTTTTTTGGTTGAAATGAGTGGAATGGCTTCCACCCATTTAGTGTAATATTCAGTTGCTGTGATTATCCAATGGTGACGTTGCAAAGAGGGCGGGTGAATCTCACCAATAAGGTCTAAACCCCATTGTGAGAAAGGCCAAAGATCTCATGCGACTCAGTAGCGGATGGCTAGGAGTATGTTGAAGGTTGGCATGTTGTTGACACATAACACAACGCTTAACATATTCGTAGTAGTCGTTATTAAGAGTAGGCCAATAATAACCTAGGCGAATGATTCATTTGGCCATGGCCAGGCCACTAAAATGTCCGCCACAAATACCGTCATGGATTTGCTGGATGGTATCGGTGACCTCGCACCGGTTAGACATCTAAGGAGGATGCCATCAAAGCCACGTTTATAGAGGATTCCCCCATGACGACATAACGAGAAACACTTTTAAGAAAAGCACGTTTTCCGTTACTAGTAAGGTCAGGTGGGAGAACAGAGGTTGTAAGGTAGTCGTGAAGTTGGTGATACCAGGTATCCTGCGAATTAGAAGACACATTATTTATCATACAAACAACCGGGGCTGAGTAAGATGGGGCAAAGAGTTGTTGGACCAAGACAAATATGTCAGAGTCAGTTGGTGAGGTAGAATTTGTGAGGCTAAGCAAGCCATAGTATCCGCAAATTTGTTAGTGGAGCGGGAATGGTTTGGATAGAATAATGAGTAAATAAGGTCAAAAGTGAATCCACGTAATGTTTGTACTTTTGAAGTTCCTCATTTTTACATTGGTAGATGCCCATAACTTGATTGACTACCAATTGAGAGTCGCCGAAAATATTGATAGATTTGACACCTAAGTGTAACGCAACCTGGAGACCCAAAACAAGGGCCTCATATTCCGCTGTATTATTAGTGCAGGGGAAATCGAGCCGGAATGAAAGAGGCATAGGCTCAACGTCAAGAGGAATGAGAACAACACCGGCTCCTCCGCCACTGCACCGGGCATTTGGATCCATCAAAAAGAGGGTCATTGATACGACTCCTCACCGAGTGAAAGAGTGGCGATGAGTTCATCGGGGAAATTAAAATTGGTAAATTGTTCCCTAGGTAAAGGGGCTTCCGCGAGTTGGTCTGCGATAGTTTGTCCTTTGATTGACTTTTGGTGTATAAATTCAAGGTCGAGGTCAGCGAGGAGCATAAGCCATCGGGCAATGTGTTGGTTTAGATGTGGTTTGGCATATATAATGAATGGGTTCCGTGTTTGTGATGACAAAAGTTTTATGATTCAGAGGTAGTGTCGAGTTTGGTGGCTACGAATGATAGGGCTAGGCACAAATTTTCTACATGTGTATACCTAGTCTTGTAATCCACGAGAGTACGACTTATATAATAAATGGATTTTTCTCGATGCTCGAGTCACGATGTGTGAGCATGGCTCCTACAAAGATGGTCAAAGGGCAGTAAATGTAAAGGTAGAAAGGGCGATCGTCCCGAGGTGGGATAAGCACAAGTGGTCAGCAAGAGATAGGCTTTGAGAGCCTCAAAGGCTTGGTGGCATTCTTTGCTCCATTGAAAGGAAATGTCCTTTTTAAGGAGGTGATGGAAAGGTTGACATCGATCCGAGAGTTGGGATGAAACACCGGATAGATTGAGTTTACCTTGCAAACTACGCAATTGTTTGAGGTTAGTAGGTGGGGAATTTATAGGATAGCTTTGACTTTAGATGGATCGACCTCAATTCCACGCAAAGAGATGATAAAACCAAGAAGTTTTCCTCAAAGGACACCAAAGACACATTTCTCTAGTCAAGACAGACACAATATTGTAACAAAGCATCGAAAATAATGGTTAAAACATCGAGATGTTCACTATGATGTTTAGATTTGCCAAGAAGATCATCAACATAATCCTCAAGGATAGTGTGCATAATGTCATGAAAATGTAAGTCATAGCCCGCCGATAGGTCGCACCAAAGATTCTTAAGGCCAAACAAAGATGACACGATAATGTAAGGTTCCCAAGGAGTTATGAAGGCAGCTTTTATGTTGATCGGTCGGGCTACCAAAATTTGATCAGATCCTCGAAAAGCCATCCATGAGAGAAAGAATCTCATGGCTCAAAGTGAGATCAACAAGTTGATCAATACTTGGGAGGGGGAAGTCATCCTTGGGGCAAGCGAGGTTAAGGTCTCGAAATCCGCATATATCCGAAGTCCCCTCGTTTTTAGTGACAGTACGATGTTAGAAATCCATTGAGGATAGTCAATAGGTAAGATGAAGGAAACAGAAAGGAGTCATTGAAGCTCTTCTTTGACCAAGAGGGCAATGCGTGGATGCATTTTTCTCAGTTTCTATTTAACTGGTTTGGAATCGGGTTTCAGGGTAATGTTATGGACAACAATGTCAGGATCAATTCCTCGCATGTCAACGTAAGACCACGTGAAAGCTTGGTTGCGGGCACGGAGAAAGGTAGTAAAGGTTGCTTGTTCTGATGCGTTAAGAGATTGTCTGATCTTCACAATGTGAGGATCATCCTCTGTGTGGATGTTGATTTCTATAGTCGACTCATTCAACATGGTTTGAGTTTCAGATGGTAAGGCGTGTTGAATATAAGAGTCATCCACACCAAGGTAAGTGAGGATGGAGTCGTCATCCTGGCACTCAACAACATTAATCAAGGTGAATCCTCTTCGATCATGTCCGGATACGTATGGGGAAGAGAAGATGGGTCCTCATTATCACGTTGATAAGTGAGAGGACCCAAGAAGATAGCATTTATGAAAAAAAAAGTTAGGAGGGATAGATTCAGTGGTCTATCGACTCGTGGGTGACGATGGAAAATGGGTGATGATGGTTCGGGGGGGTGACATCGCATCTTCCAGATACAACCGACATGAGGTTTCTTCAAAGGTGTAAGTGTTTCAGAAATCCGAGACCACTATGATCATTGTGTTTGCGTGTAGTCACGGAATGATCAGATGTCGGCCTTGTTCATAAAGACCAAAACCAAAGCCTTTCCAAGCACAAAGTGAGTCAAGAAGGTGAGGGCGAAATGACGATTTGTCGTGTATTGAAAATTGATTGGAAAGGAACCACACCAAGGGGAGGTTCAGGGGTAATGGAGGATGCGTCGACACCCCCATATGTTAGGTTGGTGCGGCAATTAGGTGGTCCGTAAGAGATTACCTCCCCCACGCGACGGTCGTAGGTAGGATGCGCATGTAACTGTCCATACTCCTGTGGGGTATGGAAAGAGCTAACGTTATATAGGTGATACTCCCCCAGCGTAAGGCGTTGAAAAACATCTACTAAGGGGTCTGAGGTTGGGATGTTGTCCGCGGAAAGGAAGTGGTATTTGAAACGGTGGTTTCATTGGTCAAGGTGTAGGTGCGGTTGAGGTGGATGGTTGAGGTGTGGTCAAAATAGATGGTTGGGTTGATGAATGGATGTCTTGACTAGTACAAGCACATCATTAGGGCGATATAACATATTACAGGTTTTGAAGGGGGGAGGATCAGCTTTTACGGTGTAGGACTTCCCCTCATACTCAAATTTTATGCATCTATGTAAGGTGGAGGGAACGCATCCCATAGCCCGGATCCAAGGGCGGCCTAACAACATATTGTATTGGAATTCTCCCTCAAGGACATAGAAGAGTTCGGGTAAAGTACGTGGCCCTACACAAATGTTAAGGATCACGGTGCCTAAGGTAGAAGTAATAGCATCATTGAATGACCGCAACATGATGGGGTTGGCACACATGCAACTAGAAGGGATATTCATTTGTTGGAAGGATTTTGAAGAGATGATGTTTAGACTAGCACCCCCATCAATCATAACACGACGCACCCGAATGTCCCAGACATAAGCTAAGATGAAAAGAGCAGGGTCAGGATCTTTAGCACCAAAGTCGACAATTTTGTCTTCGAGAAACCGACAAAGAGCTGACTCACTGTATAGAGAGAGAAAGTGGTTGGGGAGATAGGTTGTTTGGTGAGCGAAGCAACATGATTGGGTGTTAGAATGGAGGTAACAGCAAGGTTTCATTAGGTAAGACCTCTATCCCTTGGAGGATTTCAATGAGAGCTTGTCGATGAGATTCAGAGGTCTGAATGAGATCATACAGTGTCATTTTTATAGGTGATTGGTGAAGCTGTTTGATCATGGTTTAGTGGGAAACTCCATTAGAGACGGGGTAGGTGGGTCCACGAATAACCACTTTAGGTGGTGGTGCGATCGGATGGTGGACGAGAAAGAGAGGCCACAGGTGTGCTTTCTTTAGCTTTCCCATTGTTTTTCTGCCCTCGAGTAGCAACACTAATCATGTTGATCTCATGAACACGAGAGGAGGAAGATGGTAGGGATAAGTCATGGTCTTCGAGAGGTGGGGTCGTAATAATGATAGATCTTGGTGAAGCGGGGACAGGTGGTATAGGAGAGGAATTGAAGCTAAAGGTCTCTCCCTTCGTAAGTTGTCTTTCTTAACCTTTCTATCTGAGAGAGGTGACTGACGAAGTATGGCTTTCAACACTTTGCATCCCTCTACATCATGTCCTGGTGTGCGGTGGTAAGCAAGATTTTAGACTCATCATAACCTATAGGTCGAGGTTTAGATGGATCATAAGGTCTAAGTGGGGGTAGGGAAATGGTCGCATTCTCCACCAACATAGCAAGGATTTTGGCGTAAGACCCTTTGAGTGGGTCAAAGTCAGAGGAAGATGAGGCTATTGACTGGGTAGTTTTTGGTAATGACGGGGTATGGTTGATTTGTATGGGTGGCGGTTTAGCCAAGGGGTTTTGATAATGGGATTTAACTAAACGTGGCTTCTTCGGCGCAGAAGCTATGTTTAGCTAGTTAGATGATGAGGCCACAGATGATGTGGTATCAGAAAACAACCACGGAGAAATAGGAGTGACATCAAACAAATCCTTTGATGATGGAATTTGTTTAGGGTTTATAGGTGGACAGATACGTGGGGAGACGGTGTTGATATACCCTTGATTTCTCGTATGGGTGCAGAAGGCGTAGGTCGTTTTAAAGAAAACGTAGGAGGTATGATATATTGATGCAAGGTGGAGGGATGAGGTCCCAATATGGAAGGTAGGTGTGACGATGATGGTTTTAGTTGTGATAGAGGCATAGGTTGGGGTTGAGGAGATTGAGTCTGTCTCCTAAGTGGATGGATGGCTTTATTTTTGGATAAATCTAACCATTTAGGTGGGTGTGTTAGACTGGGTATTGGTGAGGTCCCAAGCATAGGGGAAGGTTTGGTTAGGTCAATAGAGGTGGATGAGGTATTTGGTAGAGATGAGGGGGGTGAAGATGAGGACATAGGCATTTTAAGCTTCTGTAAACACTTCGGGTATATGGTAGAGGCGTCTGGATCGGTCATCTGCATTTGAGTAGAATATGGCGTACTCAAACGTTCCCATAGGACTCATCTATCTTCTGAGGGATGACAATCCTCACGTGTGAATAGGAACTTTTGTATGGAAGAAAGGTGGGTTGTGATTCCGGTCCACTGTGGGTGTGATACAGGGGGTAAATGAGGCACTGTATCAATGGGCGTTAAGAGGTCAACCGGTCGCTGAAAAGATTTAGGCGATGAAGAACTAATAGGTAGGAGGGCATGTTTGAGAGGATCCGTCATGATTAAAGAATTTGGTGATGTCGGTTCAAGAGGTTTCTCGTCTAAGGATGACAAAAGAAGTGGCGAGCCTTCCTCTTGTACAACAAGAATGGTAGAAGGAGATGTTTGGGAAATAGATAAGTTAGATAACATCCGCTCACAATCTTGCAAGGATGTGGTGTAAGAAGGCTCATCTGTGAGAAGAGACTCTTGGGCGGTTAATTCCTTTATGGGTAAAGGAACAACAAGGATTTCGTCTTGTCTTGATGGTGGTGAAGGGGGTTCGGGTTCCTGCGTTAGTGAAGAGGCTTGATTCAGAATTTTTTCGATAGAGGCTTTTGGCTGGGAGTCGAAGACTGCATGGATTTCATGAACACTCTCCTCGGCTAAGATATCTTGGTTTATGTTACTGTTAGAAGAGTGGTTTGGGAATGGTTTGTTGAAGATTTTCAAATTTCGGTTAGCAGGGGCGTTAGGATTATCGAGGGCTATATCCCCTGCATCAACCATTTCCTGCACTATGTTTTTCAACATCTTGCATTTTTCATGACTATGTCCCTTCACGCAGTGGAAGTTACAGAAGTCATTTTCTTTGTACCAAGAAGGTATAGCGCGGGTGGAATCAAACCCGGAGTGAGGTTTAACAGGAGGTAAGGTAATAGCTCCCGCTTTAAGCAATTTTTCCAATATCACACCATAAGTTTCTCCCAAGGGAGTGTAATTGATGGGCTCAGCTTTATACTTATAGGTGGTTTTTGGTGGGGTATTAGACGGTGGTTGGGATTTGACCATCACCACGTGTACGACAGCTCCTTTTGATTTCGAAGCAGTCGATGTGTGAGGATTGGTGGTGTTAGGTTTGTTGGTGGAATCTTGGGTTCGAAATTGGGGTTTTTGTTGCACAACCGCAATTTCTCTTCCTCTAAGGCTCGAATCTCTAGTTTTCGAGCCATAGTAAAGGCCTCATCAAATGTGCGGAAAGTTTGAATTTGGAGGGTAGGAGAAATGTGCTTAGCGCAGGCCCGCGTAAAGAGTTCGATAAGTTCGGCCTGAGGCAAGGCATAAGTAAGTTGGTTGATAAGGCCCCGCCATCATCCAACGAAATCTATGATAGATTCATCTTCAAATTGTCGATGGCATAGAGGTCGGTGATAGATACTTTCTTGGCAATGTTAATGGAGAAATGATCCAAGAAAGATTGGGCTAATTGGTTAAAAGAGAAGATTGAGTGCTGGGTTAAAGCACTGTACCACTCCAAGGCGGGTCCTGATAAGGACATGGGAAAGGTGCGGAGTAGTAAGGCATCATCATGAGCAATCAGATAGCAGGCATGTCTAAATGATCGCAAGTGTTGTTGAGGATCCTCCTTACTATTAAAACGAGTAAATTTTGGTAATTCCCATTGAGGAGGATATGAATGAAGGGGGACAGAAGGGTGGATAGGCTCCCGACAAACTTGCTCATATGTCAGGGCGCTACGACTTCCTGAAACAGAAGCCTCCAGATTTTGCATTTTGTCCATCATTTGTTTGATTAAATCAGTAGTTGGATGAGATGATGGTGCGGTTGCGGTAAACGGAGGTAGATTGGGCCAAGGGCCACCACTAGACAATGGTGGGGTTAAATGTTGATAAGGTATGGAGGACGAATATGTTGAGGCGACCGAATAGGGATGTCCTATATAAGATGTTGAGGTCACCGGATACGTGTGTGGAAATGAAAAGGTGGGCGGAGCTTGAGAAGGAAAGCTCATGTGGATAGGTGGCAGAGAGCAAGTCATGAAAGGAGCAGTCTGCAAGAGAGACGAGGTAGGAGTAGTCAGTGGTAATGATATGTGGGGCCCAAGATTAACCAAAGGAAAGCCAATCTGTGCCGTATGAACCCCTGAAGCCGCTGAGTTAGGAGACGGGACTAAGGATGAAGAAGGCAAGGTGGAGTTATCAGGTGGAGAAGGAGCTAAATGAGCAGCTATACTAATAGGCATGCCAACAAGGAGTTGACCATCGGGTGTACGGTCAGGGGCATGAGACAAATAGTATTGTACAGCGCTAGGATTAGCGTCCAAAATTTTTACAAATTCCTTATCTCCTACAGGGATTTTGGGAACCTCCCGGTGTCCTGTCCGTAGGATTCCCACAGATGTGAAGTGGGTGATTCAGGAAAAGGCACAGAGCAGGCATGTGAAACCATGGCTGCAGCTTGTTTCCGAGTGATAACAACCATGGACAAGAGTACATAGCAGATGCAATCTATCAGGAATAGAAGCAGCAACAAAATGTTGGAATTTGGTAGGCTACTGGTTTTAAGAACTGTAAAAGACAGTAACCGATATCGGTCAGGTAACCGATGTCACTGTCCAGCAGAGTAGCAACATCGGTAAGTTAACCGATGTCGGTAGAATAGGACCAGTGTAAGAAGTTGTAGGAAGTTGCTGATTTGGGGTTAACAGTGCTTATTATGCCTACCAAACTATTCTGAAGTGATCACAGAAAAAAGTATGACAGAGAAACAAAACCAAAAACAAGCAAGAATGCACAAACAAATTAACAGACTAACCCTAGGATTAGTTTTAATCAATTTGGGCTTATGCCTTAGACACAAAATGATGTCAATCCTAAACAAAAGACTTAGGGGAAATGTCAAGTTTGTTTTGGCTTATAAGGTTACCTCAATCGGGCGGAGGAATACCGCGGAAAAGGGGGATGTTTTGAGTCATTGTGTTAATTATGAAGTGATTCGGTATGTGTCAGTGCAAAGTGAAAGTAAGATTAATTTCTTGTCAATACCATGGAAATCACCCCCACGTGTATGACCTGTTACTTAATCTACGTTCACTAGAATTGAAAACAGCAAGCAAGAATGGGATGCACGTGTTTTAAACCCAAATCGAAAATGATATTCGATGAAGCAAAGAAGATGACTTTCACTAATGCAAAGCTGGGAAAGCAAGACAAATTCTTTTACCAAATATAACAAAATATCTTGTGAATATTTTTAGAAGAAGAAAATAGCAAGTGTGCTCCCTATATGAAAGCAAGCAAGAAAGAAAGAAACCCGAAATGGGTCCCACCGGGCGTGCCAAAATGTTTCACACAGAAATGCTTCCGTTCCTGGAATAGAGTTGCTTCTATCCTTTCATTCCTTTGAGAAATAGATAAGGGTTAGGGCTAGGAGGAATACCTGTTGAATGTTGAGAGGGTGTGCACGTACCGTAGAGAGAGATCAGATTGATTACAAAGAACTCCTTTTTTTCTGGGAAGGACTACCTGCAAGTAAGAATACAAGACCACCAGATTCTAATTAGATAATAAGTGAGGGAACTGCCTTGGGCCCAGGAAATATGAGACTTCCTTTCGAAGGTGGTCAGTTCCCCTACTAATATGAATTAACACAAATTCTAACAAATAAGCTATTGTCCAATTACAATTTATTTACCTTGTTAGAACAATAGAGAAAAGGTTGGTCTTGGTTTTGAATCACAGTGACCGATGCCGGTCAGTGTCACCGGTACCGGTTGATGATAACCGATATCGGTAGGGGTAGTGATTTAGGGGTTTGGTGAAGGTTGGCTATAAGATGGCTATATGATAGCTATGGTGTTTATAAGGCTGGTAAAATGATTGGGGATAGGTAATGAGGTGATGGAGAAGACTCAGAGAGTATGGGGGTTGTTCTTGGGGCAATGTAGGGGTAGAGGAATGTAAGTTAGATGGAGAGTGTTACCGGGTAGTGGATCTGGGAGTAGACTTGTAATTACTGTGATTCAGAAATCCAAGAAATATTATTAAAAGAACGTATAAGACTTACTTACTAGTTCCTGATGAAAATGTAGGTTCAAGGACTGTGATGACGAAGGTAGGGTTCAAGTAGGATGATCTGACAATCCAAGATGAGCTATCTTCTCTCCCGATGCTTGGATGAGTGTCACTGGGCTCTGGTTATTCAAATTGCCAGCAGCCTTGGGCTTGATGTCCTTCTCTCGCAAACTCCTCCTTTCCTTCACTTGTCTCTACTCGCCAAGTAAATTCTCGATTCTTCCAATGACTTCTCGATTCGATCAATGAAAATCCACCTCTTTGTTTTTGGTCGGGGAGGTCATTTACAGGGAACCGATGGCGGTTACGTAATGTGACGGAGGTCGAGTAGAACCGGTATCGGCTCAAAGTCAAAGTGGGCTATATTTTTAGTAAAATATCCAACTTTCCCTCCTTTTCTCCCGAGGGATTAGTCAGTGGGCTTAGTCAAGTCATTATGAGGTTGGTTTTGGGTGTGGGTGAGGAGTAATTAGTCATGGGTGTGGATGTAGACCAAGTTATAGGTCTTAATTAGGTTAGTTTAGGTTAGGACTAGGTCATGATGAGGTGGCAAAATGAGGTGGCAGGTATGGAGATGTGGATTTATTAATTATAAGGTAATTAATAAATAATTGTGTAAGGTTTAGGTGATGAGGTTAGGTCTACAACCTCTCAACATTCATAAAGCAGAGGAAATCATTAGTGTCATGTGTGATAGGGATAAGATCATGTTTTATAATGTCCTCTTTACCATCATTCCTTTTAGAAATTTGATTTCTGATGGGCTAGAAAAATTTATACGGGAGTACCCAGATGAGAATCTCTCCCGTAAAAATATATTTGAGAAATATACTCGTGACACCATGACGGCCGCCCACAAGGTGTTCGTAGAGAAATGGTATAAGTGAATGTGTGACACATTTTGGGCTGAGTGGATGATACTTGAACAAGTGCTAGCGCTACTACGGGAGAAAATGAGTTTTTGAATACCAAAGCATTTCTTCATTGGCATGTTCTCCTTGACAAATGTGACCAAGAGCCCATGGTGTAAATTATCCTTCTCTTTCAATGCTAAATATTTTCAGCATGGGTCAATAGCTTCAAGGAAGCCAAAAGACTAAGGTTTGACCTCAAAAAGGTATAACAAGACCACCGCGAGCTCACAGGAAAGTGAGTATACCCCAAGAAGTATGCTTATGTGAAGAAACATGTCTCCTATGAGGTTCATATGATAAAACTTATGACACTACCAATTGCTGGAAGGACCGCAACGAGGGTATACCTATGCATTAGGCCTTATTATGATAAAGGCACCTATGTTGAGAGTGATGTCTCCATCCTAGAAGACCCCACTACAAGGAAAAAGTTCACAATGAGGAAGAGGGAGAGAGAGGAGGCACAAAATAATAAGGCACCGAGTGTACAAACAATGTAATTTGTTGGCACACGTGTCAAGCGCGAAGTTGAGAACATATGCTCAAAGGGAGATATCCTGTTAAGGAAAAAGAAAAGACACGTAAGGAAGAGGCTCCCGAGAAATAATATCCCTCTCGTGGAAGAAGATTCGCGAGGAAGGAGTCACCTAACATTAAATATGAGAAGGAAGAATCCCCTATACTGGAGCCACTAGCTAGGAAGAAGAAAAATGTGTCGGGGAAGGCAGACTTAGAAGAAACAGAGAGCCTAAAATCCTACATGGGAGAAAACAATGATGACAAGCATGAAGAGGCTTGTGACCATCCCATGTATGATGTACATGACTCAGATGAAGGAAGTGAAGAAAAGGATAGGGAAGAAGAAGATACTCAAGGAAAAAGGGAGAGTGAGGAGGTGAACACAAAATATCAAAGGACCCCAAGCATCACCAAGGAGTAGATAGAAGATGTTGCGGAAAGGGAAGTAGTGGGCATAATAAAGGATTTGGTGGAATAGGAGGTAGAACACGTAACCGACGAAGTGCCCGTGGGAGATAGAGGAGGAAAGCGTGGGAAAATAATATGGAAGCATGGGTGGAGACCCTAGCTTAGTGGTAAGCTTTCCTAATGTAGCGCATATAGGGTGAAAGGTGTAGTAGTAGTGTAGGAGAAGGGAATGAGTTATATCAATGATCTAAATAAGGTATTATGTGCGCGCTTCCAAATTATCATGCCTACATACCAACTCCTTACATGGTCTTCATTCAAAGAAGAAGGCACGTACCCATGAACAAGGAAGATTCTATCTTGGGATTTTGAATCCCATGTTGATGATCCCTAGTTCACTGGTCAAAGCAAAGGGGTGCTGATGAAGATACCAGAGACCAAGGGAGTGAACCCCTTGATAAACGCTCAATAGTTATCTCGATGAGAAATTCTGCAACGCACTCAACAAGGTATCGGTGGAGGTTGAGGTGAGACTCTTTGAAAGGAATGATAGGGTAAGGTTCCTGGAGGGAGAGATGGAGAATAATAATGAAGAGATCATTGAGAAGAGAAAGGATCTGAAGCAAGACAAGCTGATCAACGTCATTTAAGGTGTGAACTAAGGGAGGAAAAGACAAAGGTGCATGAGGTATACAAAAAGATAGAGATGATTATAGATGTCATTATCTTGAAGCATCCAGATGTGGCCCCACCTGAGAAGAAATATGATTCAACCTCGCAATACTTGGAAAACCAACCTACATTCTTACTATGGAGAGGCAACCACTTGCACTAGAATCAATAGAAGAGGCATTGAACACCAAAAGGAGGAAGAGAAGCAAAATATCAAGCATAAAAACACTCGGTATTCTCGAGATCCTTACCACTGTGAAGACCGCCACACAAATGGCCGAGGTCGTATATGATAACCGTGTTGATAGAGACTTGGTAACAAGTATACTAGTTGTTACACATGAGGTGGATCTGAAATAATTCTAAGAAAATAATAAAGGAAATAGGGTAGAGTGGGATAAAATACTAGCCAAAGTTGAGAATAAAATGGAAGCAATCAAAACCTTACGAGGTATGGTTAATATTGGCTTAAGGAACTGCACCCTTAGGTCACTTGCGCAGAATGGATGCACTAGATGACCTTAGCAAGCATCTAGAAGGGATTGTAGATACGTTGAATGTTAAGGGAAATGAATTGAGATTTGAAGAGGTGAGTGCTCTAGTGGGTGACCTACTCTAGCAGGTGCAAGGTGAAGTGGATGCCTAGGAGAAGATTGAGGCAACAATAAAGAAGGATTTCCCGCTCCTCTTACAGAAATAACAAAAATATTCCATTCTTCCATTCTTAATTCTTTCATTTCTTCCATTCATTATTCTTTGAAGAAGGGGGATGTTTCTAGGAAAAATAACAAGCTTAGTGTGGGGTGATGTTGTGCGTAAAATTATTGGCTAAGTACTTAAAGGGTGCATGATCACATGGGATCATTAAGAAGAAGGGTACGTGGGAAGAAGCGTGCGAAAAAATGTTTTAAGAAGATTTTGGAGAAACCAAGGTGCACACACAAGACAATACACAGAATCTAAGGACTTAGCCATATTTTGTGTTTTGGAGGCACTTGAGGAAAACGTAACCCAAATAGGCATGCTGAGTGGATAGGGTGCTAGTATGGAGACTTGGTGGTCAAGAAAAGGATATTCCATGTAGGAAATATTCCTAGGAAGAAATCATTATAGAAGGTGGAGAGATTGGAATAGGATAAGCATTCACCAATGAAGGACCACATGGACACTTGCCATGTGATCTACTCCTAAAGGAAGGCATGACGGTGGGTGTTGAAGCTATAAAGAGAGATTCTCGGAAGAAAAGAAAGGGGGAAGGAGGGGAAGACATATGTGGTTAGACATATAGCATGGGGAAGGTGAAACTCAACAGAAAGTATTAATAGGCCCTAGGGTTGGGGTTTTTTTCCATTAGGGAGTTACAAGAATGTCATCATGTCTAAGGGATGGGTTTGTAAAATGTAACATTCCCATTTTAAGACTTTAGAAACAAGGGAATTTTTTTTTGAAGTAACGTTCTCTATTCTAAATACATAATTTAGAACACACATTCCATAACATCCATTCCTATAATAGATAACTATATGCAGTTGTAATGACTTGGTGTGCCACCGATCTATTCATTTCATGACTCGGTGATCTACCGATCTATTCATGTTTAAGTATTGAATACTTTTTCTCGTATACTATGTATACTTGGTTCTCTTACCTTGTTCAGGGTATTGAGTGATCTGTCTAGGAACCTATCTGAATATTTTCTACAAATACTCATCTACATCTCGAACCTTAGACAAGGTGACATAGGTCAATGCAATCAATAGTTTATGATACTTTGGCAAAAGTTTTTCTAACATACTATTCGTATTACTCATTCCTTGACAGCATACTCGTCAATCCAGAATACGTCCTTCACCCCACTCAATTGTTATCTAGAATGTCCTTTACTAACTTCCGTTAGTCCACTTGTCCATGGTTTAACCCTAGTTTAGGTTAACAACATAGGTTATGATAGGAAGGAGCTCACAAGACTTAGGATATATTGGCATACTGGGTCAACCTAGGTTAACCCCGTGTGCCAAGGTACCTGGAGTCCTAGAGGGTTACTTCGTATCATAACTATGCTACTACCCATTCCTAGAGAAAAACTAAGTTCAAGTCCAAAGGCATGTAGATCTAGACGATCAATGCGAATGGTGTTGCCACATGTAAACTATAATGTTATATCCTCGAGAAGATCCTAATCTTTTCGAAGGTACAACCCCGCAATCAAGCGTGTACCATTATCCTATAGAATAGCCTCGTCGAGATGTACATAGCCCTAGGAGATTATTAGTATTTAATTAATTTGGATAATAAATAGCATATTTTAGCAACCTTGCCCAAACCCTAATCCAACTCTCCCTAAGTTCCTTTCCTAGTCGGGTTCTATTAATCCTTGGAGAACTTCCTTAACTCAAGACTGCTTTCTATGTTTGCTAATTTTGGCTTAACAAGCGCTTATGAAAAATCAAAGGACAACAACATCATAAGTTATGTTTAATGTGACCTAACCAATCAGGAAGTGTAACAACCAACTAGATTTTATCTTAATAAACTTTATTAAATGAGGTCTAATGAGTTTAAATCGTATCTTTCTTGTCTTCTTGATTTCTTTTACATGAGAGAGGAAGAGTATTCCTCTTCATGGTTAAGTTCTAGGGTTTAACACACCCTTTTTACTTATATATTCGACAGCTTTTCATTTCATGTTCCTTACACATCATCTTAGTCTTACTATTTTAACTTGATTATATAAGAACATTAAATTCTGCACTTATTTAGTTGTACCTTGATTAGGGAAATTACTCTAATTCCCTTTATCCTATTTATTTAGGAATCATCATTTAATCATATAAATAATATAAATAATATCAACAAGATAAGATGCCATTTATTTTACAAAGGTACAAGATAATTTACACAACTCAAGCAAGTAAGTTCTCATCCTTCAATTTCATTTTCAAACTTATACCTTTACAAACTTATGCATATACAACTTATACATTTTCAGCTTACTTGTATGACAATAGTCTTCAATAAAAAAGGAATAATTCTTTTCTTTTTCAATACATCTCAAGAATGAATCAAAATTCTTCACAATAATCAAACTTAGATCAGCCAATGCATCATATAAGATTTTACCATCTTTTATCACTTATGAAATCCATTTACAAAAATTGCTAGCATGGGTCAATTCAATGAACTGAGCATGATAAGCACTAAGCCTTAAAATGAAGTGCATTCCACTAATTGTTCCAATAAAAACAACCCTACTTTAATGAACAATTAGTATTTCATACTCTAATCATAAGTAATAATAACCAAAAAGAAGAGCATTACTAAACTAGAGTTCACTTCTAAAGAAGAATAGATTATTATCTATAATATATGTCTTAAAAATTAAGGTATGACTTTTCCTATCATTCATCTTAATCAATAGAACATAACATCTTATTGTTTCGATTCTAACAACTCAGAATACAACACTTATCTTAACTAAGAGATACGAGAAGTGTTTTCCGAAGGTTAATACTAGGATTTTTCATCTAACTTTCTAGTAAGAAGAAGAGATACCATTTTCATTATTCTAAAGTACATAATATCCACAAGGTAGAAACAAGTTCATATGATAACCTAAGCTATTTCATCTTGAGATTAACTATCTCAATTCAAACATTTAAGTTATTCATCAAAGTAGGAATAAATAAGGATCCCGGATGGAAGGATGAAACATCAACCAAACAACATGATACATTCTCTTTTTATCAACTAGTCATTAATCCCCTTCTATTTAATTTCCATTAATGATAAAGAAATAGAAGGTTAGCCAAATAATGATTAACTTTTATCTAAATAATAACCAACAAAATATTTTGAACAAATGAACTTGTTCCCAACTTAATTAGAAAAGAGGCTTAATAGAAATGATCCTACCCAGTAATCATTTCCTTCAACTTGATTAATAAAGTCCCTTCTTCATATATATACAGTTCAAATTCATATAAGAGTTCCCAAAGAAGAACAAGAACACCTTAAAGTAAGAAGGTATCTAATGAAACTTTTCCTTTAAAAACTTCCCATTGTAAGCAAGAGATTTATTCAAATAGGAATATTAGAACAATAATGGTCATACACAGTCCATAACGAATCATACTAATTCTTCTATAGGTTTTTCATTTCTTTAAGGAGACCTAATCGAAGAGAAATTAGAGTAGATGTTAACACCTGGAATTACCCAAGAGTTAAATTAAATAATATTATTTACCATACTTTTCAACATATTTATTCAAGAATAAAAATAAAGAATGAATTCCCAATAAGAATCGTAAACTACAAGGATGGTTCCAGTCAAAATCTAACAGAGTTTACCAACCGACTCATAAAACCATATTCCCAGTTTTCTCCATGCACATGCATCCGTTTCCTTCTAGGAATTTAGAGTTTTAAAATAGTTACCTACAGAATAAAGTCAATTTATAAAATAGGATCTTACAACATAATTACAAGATACCTTCTGCCCAAGATTTGAAATCCCAATCTGAGTGTCATGAGGTGCATAAGTTCTTACCAATATCAAAATCATTCACTAATTTTAGAAAATTTCAGGCAACTTATGTTCCCTTTTGATTTGTCTCTTTTAACAAAGAAAACTAGAAAGACTCCCAACTTGACCAACACCTTGATCAGGTTTCTAATTCCCACAATAAAAAATAAATTCCTTGACTCATTTTACATCACAATGCTCCTTATTGAGTTACTATAAATTTTGCATTCTAATGCTAGATAAAATGCAATGAAAAAACATTTAAATAGTTCAAATTAAGATTTCAAGTGTCATGTTCAAATAACTATCATATCAACCCTTGCTCAACAGCTTTGAAGTGGTTTGGAAGTTTACTTAAAGAGTTCTGACTATCACCATATAAGTGCTAAGGTCGTATTCATAATGAACTCTCAATACAATACACAAGGTCATAGTAAAACACAAACACCAACCAGATGTGGACTAGTAACAGTCCATAATAACATGATAATACTACACAACTATCACACCAAGATAGGGTTCCAAAGAATAGCAAAAGTTTACAAAAGTTATAAACAAGAACCAAACCAACTACTACTCTATTCACAGCTCCATATATTTATGAAATGAAATGCAAGCATAAAAGCATCAAGAACCCAACAGTAGTTCTCGAATACCCACAAGTTTCCAATAGAACTTGAGCTTACATACAAGTTTTCCTAACAAACATGAGCTTTTTACCAGCACAGGATAACAAAACATTAGCTTCAACAGATACAAGAAGAACACAAGATTCTCAAAATCAACCAAACCTAACCATTACTTAACCAATCCAGTTAAGACAAACAAAGTTACATAATCATTTTTGCATGTGTTTCTCACGTACTTACACAATCACACACTATATCTTAAACCAGACATCAGCTTTCACAAAATATTCAAACCAAGAATTCAAGACTTAATAAACTCAATAACCAAACAACCAAATACATCATGCAATGCATACAAATCACATAGAAAAGTTTTTTAATGAAAAACTTAGAGGAAAGTAAAATATTTTAACAGCTTAGATCCTATCATGCCCGATAGTGTCTCTATCAAATCAAGAAGAACTCCAGCCGAGCTCACTCCTTCCCTTCTTTTCCACGAAAGATCAAACAACCAGATACCTCTTCCACAATGCCTCTTATAAAATCCTTTAAACAAAAATAGATTTGAAACCTCAAAAATAGCCATGAAATGCAGTTCAATCTGCTGGTTTGAAAAACTAGAGTGCATGTAGAGTGAAAATCAGAAAACATGCAAAGTGAAACAACCCAAGAAAAATATGCTGACATGCCTACCAAGATGGTTTGGGCTCATAAACCAACAACAATTAATTCCATTAATTCCAAATCTCCCACCTAATCTTCCTCATGACTTCCTACCAAGTCTAGTGAATTCCAAGTCTAAATTAACATGTATTTTCATTTTAGTGATATCGCCACCTAAGCCTCCACCAATCCAACTAGCCCTCACAAAGCCGGGTAGTACCGAGTACAATAAAAACCTTATCAACATCATAAATGCCTTAGGAATTGTCGCTAAAATGCATGTGACTACATAAGTCTCCATTCTTCCCAATAGTTTAGGATAGATTACTTGCTTAGGTTAGATCTTAGGTAGATTAAATTTTATACCTTAGGATATAACACTAACAACTAATCCCTACCATAGGCCTTAAGAATTAGGTTTAGATAATTTCCACATAGGTAAATAATTCAAAATGCCATATTTTTAAAGCACTAGCTTAGATCACCATATAGCCTTATAGTAATAGGTTCAATGTTTAGTTTTAATACCTAGTAACTTTTTTCCAATTCCTAAGCACCAAGTTTAGGTTAGAATCAAATTATATCAAGTTACATAGCTTAGGTAGGAAATACTTTTAGGCTGGCTTAGGATTTCATAGGTTATTCCTTTATAGGATTTCTGTTCTCTCCTATGCCATAAACAGGATGGAATCCCAATTACGCCAATAATGACTGCCATGGTTGATCTCCAGAGACCCAAACGAAACATACCACTTGAATGGAAATATTTTCACACAAAGAGAATCAAAGAACTTGCATCTACTAAGTTCACTCTATGTGTTTCTCGGTTCATGGGATGCCAATTCATTAGTTGTTCACTCTAAATAGATTTGAAACATTCCCGATGAGTCGTAAATAAATAAATTTACAACTCTTAAAACCAAATTGCAATCTCACCTACAAGGAGTGAAGAATGAATTCAAGAAAACTATTACAGTTCATCAAGATCTTAAGAGTAGAAAAGACTTATCCACATCAAGCATGATTTTCCCAAATTCAAAAGAACATATCCTATAAAGCAAAATCACATGCCAACAATTGAGATGCAAAGGAAGAAAAATAACAACTGTCAAGGGTGTTACATAAAACTCATGTAATAAGAGGAGGCATAACTAGGACTCCTGATATATGAGTTAGATATTTGTTTTAACATATATTGTATGGGTTGAATCCCTATAAATTACCAGTATTTGGCCTGACTTTTCCTTTTGAATGTAATGTGATTAATTAGCACTCTTGATCAATATATATATATATATATAAAGTCAAAAGAACATATCATATAAAGGAAAATCAATTATGTGACACCTTTGACAATTGTTATTTTTTCTTCCTTTGCATCTCAATTGTTGGCATGTGATTTTCCTTTATATGATATGTTCTTTTGACTTTATATATATATATATATATATATATATATATATAAAGTCAAAAGAACATATCATATAAAGGAAAATCACATGCCAACAATTGAGATGCAAAGGAAGAAAAATAACAATTATCAAGGGTGTCACATAAAACTCATGTAATAAGAGGAGGCATACCTAGGACTCCTGATATATGAGTTAGATCTTTGTTTTAACATATATTGTATGGGTTGAATCCCTACAAATTACTGTATTTGGCCTGACTTTTCCTTCCGAATGTAATGTGATTAATTAGCACTCTTGATCTATATATATATATATATATATATATATATATCTTGTTCATGGGTGCAAACTCTAGTGTCATTTCTTCATAATATGAATTATATTTATTATTCATAATCCATGTTATGTTGTTTCTCTCAATTTCATGCATGGGTATAAGGATATGGTAGCTCATGTTGTGATTTTACATGAATATCTACTTTTCTACAACTAATCCTTTAACAATGAAAAAATCTTCTCACAATGCTAACATAAAAGAGGTACTCAAAGTGACCATGCATGCCTCAAGAGAGCACCTAGCACCCGTTAGGTGATATGCCATTGCACATAGGGTTAGAAAGTTGTACTAAGGGTACATAAAAAGGACTACAAATATCTATAGCTATGGTAGGACTAGGATCATAAACAACCTTAATAGATGAGGTGATCGATGGAGACATATCTATAGGAGAGGATGGACTAATAGATGTAGATGATATAATAATAGGAGAAGAAGAAGTAATAGATGGTGGTGACTCATGCATAGTGGTAGATACGATCTCAAGAGAAGGTAATGATGGAGTAGGGGAGTCACACTTGTAAATATAGAAAGAAGGAGAACCAAAATATCATTTACCTCACCGGCTTTCGATAGAGACTCGAAATGAGAATGTTACTAATAGGGTCATTAAAATAATGTGAATAAATATTTAAACTAGTAGGAGATGTACTAGGAGAAGAAATTTTAGAAGTGGTAGAATCATGAGAGGTAATTATTTCAGTGGTTGAAGTAAAATAATTATGCATAGATGAAATATTTTTAATACCAAGTAAGTAATCAATATCAACTAAATTTTCTTATGAAATATCGAAGAAGGATCACAAGTATTCCTTTATTCATTGTGTGCAATGATTAAAGGATATTGGGTACTTAATAATTTTAATGCCTACAAGATAATGTTTAAAACTAGAAGGCACATGTTTTTGGCCATCTAAAATTTATTGTTGAATATGATCAGGTGTAGCAATCAGAGTACCATATAGAGCTTTGCGCTTAGCTATGGAAATCTCATCATAGTTAAGGTTAACACTAAAGTGAGACATGATATGTAAAGAAGATGATAGATATTTATCCATTAGGGTTTGATTGGATTCTAGGAAAACTATTAGAAAATATGGGTTCACCAAAATGATTAACTAAAATGTGGAATTTTTATGTTATTCTATACTTAATCTAAGTAGGTACATAAATGTGAATAAATGATGTAAATAGAAATACTAATGCTAGATAATTTATTTTGAAATTTGAATGAAACAAAATAATAAAAATGAGAAGGATAAGATACTAACATGAATATGACTTAGCTCATTGTATGTTTGACTTGAACAGAATATGTGTGGAAAGGAAAAAATGTGAAGGTGTTATCATGAGAAATGTAGCAATCAAAGATATGGCTAGACCGGTGCATCTTGGAGAGTACTAGGGTGCGTATGGGCCCCGGTCTATAATCTAGGCAATCTGATCCAGTAAAGAAATAGGATCTGAATCGATAGTTTCATTAGGTCTTTGTAGTGTCTTTATCCTTTTTATATGGTTGTCACAATATGTTTCATGAATCTAATGTGAATATCTACCCGTAAAACACCATACAAAGCATAAAAATCCTAAAAATGTATAAGAAGGGGTCCACTAACCTTAGCTTCAACAATGGTGGACTTAGAACTAAGTTTTGTACTACATTTAAGACCCAATGTAGTTTTGTGTGCTTGTGTATACAATTATATGCCTAGGGTTCCCTAACGCCAATGATGTAGAAGTAGCGGCAATAACTAGATGTAAAGATGCAAATGGTGGATGGAATATAATTAATACAACCATTTTCCCTTATGCTTGTGTGATTGTTGGGCCTCAAAATATTGGTTAAGTACCAAAGGGTGCATGAGCGCACGGACCGGTAAATAATAAGGGAACACACAGAGAAGCACATAGGACAAGTGTTTAAGAAGGGTTTAGGAGAAAATATGGCACATGCGTAAGATAGTATGTATGATTTAAGGACTTAGCCATATTTAGCATTGTGAAGGAACTTAAGGAAAAATATTACCCAACTAGGTGTGCCAAGTGGATAAGGTGCTATCCTATAACATTCCCATTTTAAGACTTTATAAACAAGGTAAATATATTTTTTTGAAACATACTTGTTCTTTGTTCTAAATAAAACATCATTTATAACACACATTCCATGTTAATCAATCTCATAACAAACAACCATATGTAGTCAGAATGACTCGGTATACCAATGATCTCTCATTCCATGACTCGGTTATCAACCGATCTCTCAAGTTAACTTAAAGTATAGAATAATTTATGTATACTACGTATACTTGGTTCTCCTACCCTATTCTGAGTAATGAGTGATCTGTTTAAATAACCTATCTGAATATTTGTTACCAATGTTCATCTGACATCACGTTTCTTTAAACTAGGTGACAAAGGAAAATGTAACTAGTAGCTTGTGATACTTTGGCCAAAGATTTTCAACAATATTGTTCATGTTACTTATTCCTATACGACATACTCATCATTTTGGAATATGTCCTTCACCTCACTCTTCATTATCAAGAATTATCTTCCTAACTCCCATCAGTCCACTTGCCCAAGGTTTGACCCTAGCCCAAATTAGCAACATAAATTACAGGAAGATGCTCACAATGACTTAGGGTATATGGGCATACTCGGATGACCGAAATCAACAAGATGTCCTAAGGTACCCTGAGTCATTGAAAGCTACTACTTATCCTAAATATGCTAATAACTCGACCTAGAGAGAAACTGAGTTCAAGTCCGGATGTGAGTAGATCTAGATTAAAAAATACAAAAGCATGTTGCCATATGTCAACTGCAACACCGTATCCTCGAGAAGTCCCAAGACTTCTTGAGGGTACAGTCCTGACAGTTGGCATGTGCCAACATCCGTTACAACTAATTCATCAAGATATACATACCCCCTTAGTGGTCATTAATCATAATTAAATTGGATTAAGATTCAGATTATAGCAACCATGCCTAACCCTAATTCCAACATTCATTAAGTTCTTTACCCATAATTATCCTGATTAGATATGGAGAACTTCATTAATTCAAGTTTGCATTGTTATTTATTAACATGGCATAACAAGCAGTTATCCCAAAAATAGGACAACAAACATCAACATTTAATTCCTAATGTAACCTAGCTATCCAAATCAAGTGTGACATCCACCTAGATTCAGCTAATGTTTACTTTATAAACGAAGTTATAAAGATTAAGGATCATAACCACTATTCATCTTATCTTTCATTCTTTGGGAGAGGAAGAGTCTTCCTCTACATGGTTAAATGTTAGTTTTAACATAACCTTTTTATCATTCGTTACTCATATAGTTTAATTATATGTCCCAAGCATATTTCATTATTAAACTATAGTTGTGTAGTTAGAGAACGACATCTTTTGCAATTTAACAAGTTCATTATAATAAGGGAGATTATATTATCTCCTTAATCCAACTCATTATCTGATAACAACAATAGTATACAAACAAATATAAAGAATACCACCAAGATATCACTATTATTTTTGGCATACAAGTACAAAATATTTCACTTCACAAATTAGAGACCAACACAAAACCTTTCAATTCTTGATTTTAAATATACATTTACAAGACTATGCATTTTAGACATTACTCGCATGTCAATCATAAATAAGATCTTAAAAGGACATCACTTTTATTTTCTAATACAACTCGAGAATGATTCAAAACTCTTTACAAAATATCCGATTAAATAAAACAATGCATCATAAAAGTTTATATCTTCTTTTATCACTTACAATGTCCAATACAAAAATTGTTAACATGGGTCAGTTCAATGAACTAAGCATGATAAACACTAAGTATTAAAGTAAAGTGCATTCAACTAATTGTTCCATTAAAACAACTATGCTTTAATGAAATAATTAATATATCATATAAATAATCGTAAGTGATAACATCTAGAAAAGAAGTACAATAAAGGAGTTTGAATTTAGTTTTAAGAAAAGAACTTAATATAATCCACAACATCTAAATTATATCACAAGGTTTAATTGATCCTATCAATTACTTTAAAACAATCAATAGGTCTTGTCATCCAGTTGTTTCATAGTTCTATAAGAATAGAATTACACATTTATCTTTACTAATAATGTAGACACTAAAATTAGGTCATACTCCCCTTTCGTCCCTCGACATATAAGCACCCTTTTTACATTTACCTAGCCATGACCCCTTCACCCCACTAATATTAATTTAATTAAATTAATGCATTATCCTCACTATATTTATTATTTAAATATCTTATTTAAATAATATCTACACATATAGTTCACTTAGACACCTCACCAAGCTAACTCAACCTAAGACCTATTCTTAGCAAGTTACCATAACTAACTAAGACTTACCCAAACCCTAAAAATAAATGCCTACATTCCCTCTAACCACATTCCCGCATGCTCACAAGAAGCTCCCAATCTAATCCATGGGATAATGACATGAGATCCAAGAAAATTAGGAGGATCTCCTAAGTTTAGTAAACCTAGGAAATCCCACCTTGACCAACATCGGTTATCCCTAACCGTTGCCGGTTAAGCCGGACCACCATCGGTTACCCCTTTTAACCCCTAAACTACCTTATTCTCAAGGTTGGCAAACATTGGGAGAAATTTGACGAGCAAGAACAAATCTCAGAGAGATAACACATCTTCAGAGAGCAAATTCCAGTGAAAAATCACATCCAAGGAAGGAGATTGAGTATCTTATCTTGCACAACCATCTAAGCCACGATCTAATCTATCCAAGTAAAGAGGAGTGTACATGCAACCTATAAAAATATTCTCTTCATTTGGTGATCACTTGTAGCCTTCAAACCCATCATCAGCACCTCCATCCTTCACACACAAACCTTCAAGAATGAAATCCAAGTAAGTACAACATCATACTTTCTGGTTATTTCATTTCATCATTATTTTATCATCCATTGTTTATCTTGCTCCCTATTGACCTTCTCCAACATTTTCACCTCCATAGACCCATTAAAACCTCACAAAATCCTACTCCAGTCACCCAATACCTCATCCCAACCAACCAAAATCCTTTTTGCAATCACAAAGGAGACCAAAACCTGTTTCTGTGACATTTCCAGATCTCACAGTAACCGACACTAGTTATACCTAACCGCCATTGGTCACCCCTGACCGACACCGGTCTCTGTGTTTTCCCACACAACCCTAAATAGAGACCTACCCACCTAATTTTACCTCACCCTCATTCACCTGTGACCTACCAGACCTTTATTAGACCTGCAGAGACCCAGAACCAATCATTTGACCTTTGATTCTATTCTAGCTTAGCCTATTAGATTAGATCTATTTTCTTATTGTGTTTTAAGTGAGATACCTAAATCATTTCAAAATAACAATAGGATTTACTTTGTTTACAACATTAATTTGTTTAAAACAGTGGACTGACAACCATCTAGGAAGTACCATACTTCCTGGATCTAGCTTACGCTAGGCAGTTCACTACCCATATTGTTTAATTCTTTCTGGTGGTCTTGTTTTCATTACAGGTAGTTCCTCCTAGCCAAAAGGAAGCTCTCACGATCAGCTGTGGATTCAGAAGTCATACACACACAACAACCCATCAATCAACATTTGAACAGGTATTCCTCCTATGCCCGTTACCCTATCTATTTTGTCAATGATTCAAAGAAACAATCTAAGAAAAATGTGAAACATTTTGGCATGCCCGGTGGGACCCATTCGAGGTTCCTTGCATTTCATTCATTCCTAGGAAAAAATTGTGTGTTTATTTCCCTTCTAAAAAGCGTACACACTAATTTTCTTCCTGTAATCCACATCTCCTTTTTATTTGCTCTAAAGGAAAATTTTCTTTTGGTGTAATTAAAAAGAATAATGTCTTCTGTTTTCTATCATTGTAGTGAAAGAGCATCCCTCTTCCTCTTCATCTTATTGTGTCATACAATTTCACATTTTTGATTTGGGTTTAAAAATAATTGCATTCCATTCAGATTTATTTTATTAGCTCACATTAATTAAGGGAAATCTATACGCTAGAATTCATGACCAGCTAATGGTTGACAAATGAATCGTAGAAAAGCACTTCTATCCTTTTCTCTTTCTGAGTCTTACCAAACCACACAAAAATTCAAAATACATACATTATTAAACAACATCCTACCTGAAAGAAGCTATAGGTGATCACACGATCATGACATAGTGGGCACCCAACTCACTACTCTGTCAAGTCATACTTCATAGCGAAGCCTGCCCCTACCATTACATACCTGAAACCTCACCTTTTAGATATCCTTCTTTGTAGGAATCCATCCTCACCAAAAACTCTATTTCACAATTCATGTGTTAGTCCCTAAATAGCATAAGCTAAATAAACATAATAGAAAGGGAACTCTTAGGATCACATTTTCTTAGTGTTTCTACTTGGCTTGTGTTTTGAGGTGAAATATCATGTTCATCACTTTTTTTTGTTCATCCTTGCATGCTCCTCATCATAGTTGGTGTATTATGGCTTCACCTGAGTGTGCCTGGGCCATATCATCATCATTTCCAGAATTCTGGGTTTGATTCTACACCAAATTTTAATTCAAAACCACTTTCTTTTATCATTGTTTCAATTTCATAGTAACCATCATCGGTTACCTCTGACCGCCATTGGTTAAACCCAACCGACGTCGATTCTAGGTCCTTTTGCTAACCTACTCAAAAGGAAATTTTCACTTCACTTTTTTCCACTTTCCATAGTCTCTGTCACTATCATTTTTCCCATTGATGTTTTACACATCTTCAGATTTAGCATACCTGTCATATTTTACCTTCGCCTCACTATTTACTCACTGTCCATTTTCTATAGTGACCGGAAGCTTGATTATCCCTAACCGACGTCGATTTTCCCTAACCGCATCGGTTAGCCTTGTTTCACATTCCACCCACCATTTGTTATTTCATCCATTTTTATCACCAAATTCACCTGTTCCTATTGTTCTCTGTATCATTTACAGAGAAGCCGCCTACCTGATCAATACTGGTTCACATGGTGCTGACTCGAAGACAAGTGAATGCCCTCATGTTCCATGCTAGTTGCCAACCACTCCCACCTAGTCCTTCACCACCTTTTATTTTATCACTAGCCATGGATCCCATCCAACCTACTACTATCACTACCGGAGATGAGGATTTCACGACTCAATCCTTCACCGTAAACCTACCACTTTGCAATTTTACCTCTCCCACTCATCCACTCGAGATGCCTTGGGTCATTTGATATATGGCATGCCCGTATCTATCCCCCCGACTCTCATACCCACTTCCGCATCAGCCCCATATGGCTTTGTGCTACCTGCATCCACTTTACCCCCAGTCATTTCATAGTTAGGTTCATACCCGCCATGACTACCACATTTGTTACCTTTGTGGCACCCATTACATCCACCATACCCTCGATGACTACCCCAAACACAACCTCATCTACTCCTAATGTCTCATACATACTTGTAGCTACATTCCCACCTCCAGTATTAGTGACCCCTACCACATTTCAGAACATAGTTCTTTCCATTCCAAAATCATTAGCCCCTATTTCCACTAGGGTTACCACGACCCTTCCACCCCCATATACATACTACCAACAACTTCATGTTTCATCTATTATTCATTCCAAGTACGTACCCCTATTTCCTTTCCTTCTTCTCTACCACCTTACATGGCAGCCCCATACACTAGAATGCCACCCCCATTATATACCCAAAACCAACCTCCTCACACTACAAGAGGCATCCAATCATCACAACCCACCAATGACCTAATTAAATTGATGTTGGACAAGATGTAGACATTGGAGGCATCGGTTTCCATCTCCCAGTAACACTCTCACCTATGATGAGATTTATAATGAGCCTATTCACCCATCCATTCCTATCCATTCATACCTTGTGCATTGGGAAATGCCTAAATTCAACCGCTTCAATAGTAAGGAAGACCCACAACAACATTTGCACTCATTCAAACACGGGTGTTATCTGATTACTCATGATGATGCCTTACTTTTGAGAACCTTTCCCATGTCTCTCACTAGACCTACATTAGATTGGTATAGCAGATTACCTAAACACTTTATATTTTCATTCAATTAGGTAGCCCAAGCTTTCTTGGATCATTTCTCCATCAATATCACCAAGAAGGTTACCATGACTGATCTATATTCCACACGTTAGTACGAGGACGAATCTATCACATATTTTTTCATTATTACAGATCGATTAATCAATTTATCTTCAACTGCCACAAACTAAACTCATTGAGCTCTTCACACGAGCTTGCACTAGACATATCTCCCCAACCTTACAGGTCCAAACTTTCCAAACATTCGATGAGGCATTCACTATGGCACGAAAGTTAGAGATTCGAGGCCATTGAAGAGAAGAAAATCCAATTACGAAAAAAAAATTTGGCATTCAAGTCGAATGAAACATATTCTTCTTCCAAACCACCAACCAATTATTCAAAGGCTAAGGGTACCGCTAACACAGTGGTACTCAAGGCCGGCCCAACTCATCCATCCAATCAGGCTACACCCTCATCTAATCTATCACATGTCCAAGCTTTTCGATTTAGACAAGAGTAGCAAAAATATACCCCAATTGGGGAACCTTACTCTTCTGTCTTAGAAAAGCTTATCAAAGCTAGGGACATCACCCTTCCACCCATAAAACCACACACTGGTTTTGACCCTACTCGCCCCATGCCCACATGGTATAAAGAGCATGATTTCTATAACTATCACCAAGTGAAGGGTCATAGTGACGACAACTGCATCACTTTCAAGAATATTGTCCAAGAAATGCTCGAGAAAGGTGATTTAACTGTGGATAATCCCAA
Source organism: Taxus wallichiana var. yunnanensis (assembly GCA_018340775.1). Taxonomy (NCBI): domain Eukaryota; kingdom Viridiplantae; phylum Streptophyta; class Pinopsida; order Cupressales; family Taxaceae; genus Taxus; species Taxus wallichiana. Next base: position 369,350,912 of record CM031244.1, on the reverse strand, counting down.
CGTCACCCCTAACCAAAATCTACAAATCTTTAAAAAAATGGTTTCCCAACCATGCCCCTTAATCCAATCAAACCGAGGAGACATCCACTCACGATACCCATACCCATGAGGTTCATGCAATTTTTAACGAGGTACCTATCACCTCTCAATTACCTCACACCCCTTCCATAGAGAAAATCATAGCCCAAAATCCTAGCTTCACCACTTAGAGAGCCTTTACCTACTGTACCTCCTCCACCCATAAAGGAGCTCCCATTACCTCCTCCACCCATAGAGGAGCACCCACTACCTCCTCCACCCACAAAGGAGCACCCATTACCTCCTCCACCTATAGAGGAGCACCTATCCATTCCTCCACTTATAGAGGAGCTCTCATCATCTCCTCCACCCATCATAGACCCAGTGGAGATACCTTTGCCTCTTGGCAAGCATTCTCCGTCAGCTACCCAACATCCAATAGACCTACTTTCAGCTCTCTTACCCACGAGAAGTGAAGGTGGCCAATTCCCCATCTCTAAGATGCATTTTATGGGAATTCCCATTAGGTCCTCACTAACTCCACCCATAGATGTGTCGTTCTCATGTTTGGCCGATCACTTAGATTATGTGGATAGGGCTTTATTATGGGGGCACCTCTTACTCCCTATCTCAACACAGATGTAGAGATCCCTTGATGACACCTCCACTATCTACCCAAACACATTTCCACCCATCAAACCAAATACAACCACTATTGTTACAACCCCTTCCATGATACCCGTTAGCACTCACACCACACCCTTACCCATAACCCAACCTATACCTAAACCTAAACCCATACCCACAACATTTACCTCCACTAAACCTATTACCACTTTAGGGGTCACCCGACCACTAGCCTTACTCATCCACCTATTAAATTGGATTTAGCTACATCCTCCAACATCAATACCACACCTACTCTGACACCTAAACCAAAGAAACAAACTCATCAACCTCATACCCCGACCACACCAATCACACCTACACTTGTCCCATGCACTCATTAAAAACTCGGTGTTCAAAATGGTCAAGCACCCTTCACCCATCCATAAACCAATAACACAACAACCCATTCCTTCCTCACATACCTCTAACCTACCTAGGCACACAACATGACTTATACCTACACCTGTAGTCTCCTTACCACCAATACCACCAATACCTTCAGCTATTACTTCACTACCCACTACACTTCAATCTTTGTCCCTCACACCCCAAGCATGACCCACGTCATCTACCTTCATAGCACCCCCATTATCCCCATGTGGGTAACTTGCCCTCTTCCTCCATATTATTTTTTTCTAGACCTCATACACCCACATCACCTTTACCCAGAAGGTGCGACCTAAAAACAAAACCCCCTACCCCACAACAAGGTAGTCACAATAAGCCCACACCCTCCTACCCATCCATCTATTGTACCCTACCCAAATGAACCAAAACAATACCTCAAACCACACAGAACCTAAACCCATATCTCAACTCCGTTCCTACTCTTCCAAAAACAGTTCCCCGAAAACCAACCACACCTACACCCAAACCCACATTCACTTCCCATTGTGATCCACTAGCAAGGTCCTATGCCAAAATTTTAACCAACCTCCTCGAGACTTCATTATCACATTACTACCAGTCCGACCTTATGACCCCTCAAACCCAAGCCAAAAGGGTTTGATGATACTAAAATTTTGCATACCATCATGTCCTAGGGAATGATGTGGAGAGCTGCAAGGCCTTAAAATTGTCCTTATCCAATTGTGTCAACCAGAAACAAACTTTGATGACGACAACCTTGTCGATGAGGATCTTACTTCACTAATACCTATTCACACATTTCCTACTCAACAACCACAACCTCTGCCCTCACAGCTCCTAGAACCACACACAAAATTTGAAATTAACATGGTTCACATCAGAAAACTTGCCACGCCACCACCCAAATGTCATTGCGCCCAACTAACCTCATAGGGATTTTCTCCTCCAGTAGGTTTTTGTCCTTCATGTCATTATACCACTCACCCTACACCTTCTCCATTTGCCAACTTCCATCAAATTAACATGGTACACATCACTACATGTGTGCAGAAGGGTAAAGAAAAGGTAGCTGACCCACCAACCAATCCTATACCCAACATACCATCTGCACCCATACCTAAGATAACTATCTCATGCGCCCCACATACCCCATTTCTAATGGCATTACACATCACACCATGTTAAAAAAACTACACCAATCTCCCCTCAAAATGTCCTTATATGAAATCATCCAAAGCTCAGAATCCCATTATCAAGCCCTCATGGAGGTTCTTCATCTATTGAGGTTTTACCAAATGACCCTACACTCGTAGCCTCTATCATCACACCCCATCATGTAGCCTCTCTCACCAAATTACCACCTTCATCTTCACCTCACTTTGTTCACCAAGTGGCCTCCCTTAGCTTCTCGGAGAGGAGATCACACCACACCAAAACGATGACCCAGGACCAACCCTCTTCATCTTTGTCCACATTGATGACATCAGTCAGTGTGATGATTGATGGAGGTGCTAGCATTAACATCATTTCATCCCATGAATTTTCCCAAATGCATACCACAATTACATGCACAAACATCCGGTCATGTTGTGTTCATTCAATGACACTATCACCTCCACACTAGGCATCATCATCCTTCATGTTCACGTGGGCCCCCACACTATTCTAGAATTGTTTTATGTTTTGGAGGGGGAATTCCAATATAACCTTTTACTTGGTACCACGGATCCGTGTCATGGGTTTCATTCCTTCCACTCTTCATCGTTGTGTAAAGTCAACATGAAGGACACACTTATACCATTCCAGCTGACCCATCACCTTTCAAAACATGTAACATGCTTTACTAACCCAATGATGTGCTCATACATGTCAAGCCATCTACCTCCATAACCAATACCACTTCACCTACACCTCCACCTACCAGTACAACCATTGCTTTCACCAAACATACCTCCTCTATTCCTACCACTGCTATAACCTCCACGACTGACCCATTAGCTTCCCAATCCGTTAACTCCACCTCTACATCGACATCGACCTCGACACATCATCCATACCAGCTACCTACATACCAACCACTGATCCCTTGGAAGGTTTTTTTCAACGCCTCACTCTAGGGGAGTACCGCCTATATAGTGTCAACACATTCCTTACTCCACACAAGTATGGAAGCCTTCACCAACACCCTTATTATGATCATTGTATAGGAGACCGCCTCCTTTATGGTCCTCCTCATCTTTGTACTAGTCTCACCTATAGGGGAATTGATAATACCACTTACACACCTAAACCACCATCACAACCCCACCCATTTTCTTCTAACTTCCAATCACTTACCAATCATTGTTTCACGCACACCTTCCTTCACGACTTGTACATGGAAGGGTTTTGGTTTTGGATTTTATGAGCAAGGTCGCCATACCATTATTCCATGTACCACCTGCAAACATAATGACCGTAGTGGTATCATCTTCCCCGAACCTCCTACCAAACAGGCCCGCATTGAACTCATTGAGGACCCTATCCCTTCTCCACCTTCATCACCACCCTCACCGATGGAGTCGATGGATCCTGAATCTATCCCTCCTAACTTTTGTTTGTCATAAACACCATTTCCATGGTGCCTTTGACTTATCAACATGAAGGTGAGGCCCCTTCCACCGTGCCATTATTGTATCTTGAAATGATCAATGACGACACACCTACCATTAATGTCATTCAATGTCGTGGATGGTGAATCCATACTCACCTACCTTGGTGCGAAGACTCATATATTCATCGGTTGTTACCCTCGAGATGAAAACCATGTTGAATGAATCAACTATCAAGATCAACATTCATACTTAGGACGACCCGCACATCCTAAAGATCAGACAATCTTTAGATGCTACTGAACAGGAAGCCATCACTTCTTTTCTCCGAGATCATAACCACACTTTCACTTGGTCTTACATAGACATGCCTGGTATTGACCCCACCATAGTGGTCCACAATATCGTAACCATTCCTAATGCCAAACCTATCAAACAAAAGCTAAGGAAGATGCACCCTTGCATTGCTCTTATCATCAAAGAAGAACTTCAGCGCCTTTTTATTTCCTTCATCTTACACATTGATTATCCTTGTTAGATTTCTAACATTGTCAATGTTACTAAAGCAACAGGGTGAATCCGCATTTGCACGGACTTCCGTGACCTCAACCTCACCTTCCCCAAAGATTACTTTCCTTTTCCCATTATTGACCAATTGGTTGACCTCACCACTAGTCACGAGATGCTCTCACTCATGGATGGTTTCTCAAGTTATAAACAAATTTTGCTTGCTCTAGAATATCAACACAAGACCGCATTCATTACCCTTGGGAGACCTTTTACTATCGAGTCATGCCTTTTGGCCTTAAAAACGCTAGTGCTACATATCAGCATGTTATGACTTACATCTTCCATGATATCATGCTTCACATATTGGAAGATTATGTGGATGATCTATTGGCCAAATCTAAACATTTCTCCGAGCACCTCACTTTCCTTAAAACCATCTTTGACCACCTCATTAAATATTGCATCCACCTTCAACCTAAAAAGTTTGTCTTCATGGTTCTCTCAGGAAAACTCCTAGGATTTATTGTTTCCCTCCATGGTATAGAAGTTGACCCTGCTAAAGTCAAGGCCATTCTAGAAATGCCTCCATCCAATAACCTTAAACAACTCCGTAGCCTGCAAGGTAAATTACTTTGATCGGTTTCAACCATTTCATCATCTCGATTATGAAGGATGTCTCCTTTGAATGGGATGATTATTGTCACACAAAGATTTTGAGGCCCTAAAACAATACCTTCTCTAACCACCCATATTCATTCCACCTAACGACGATCAACCTTTTTACCTATATATATCAGCTATCGATCATTCCTTGGGAGCCATGCTCACTCATCATGATGAATAACATAGGGAACAGGTGGTTTATTACATTAGTTGTACTCTTTTGGACTATGAAACCTGATACAACCATCCAGAAAATCTTTTCTTAGCCTTAGTTTTTGTTGCCACCAAACTCCAACATTACCTACTCAACCACAAAACCTATGTTGTGACCATTACTGATCCTTTACACTTCATGTATGCCAAACCTTATCAAAATCAATGTGCCATGCAATGGATTATGATTTTAGTTGTTCTTGACCTCAAATTCATTCACCAAAAGTCCATTAAGGGCTAGGCTATCATCGACCAATTGTATGATGCACCTGTTGTCAGGGACCAACCCTCTAATTTTGACTTTCTCGATGAATCCATTGCTATCCTTTCCTTGGACGAACCCTCTTACCAAATGAAATTGTTCTTCGATGGTTCTAAGTGTCAGCATGGGGGTGGGGCTGGTGTTATCCTCATTCCTCTGGATGGAGAACCCATGCCTTTTTCTTTCAAACTAGACTTTGAATGCACCAAAAATATTTCCGAGTATGAAGTGCTCGTACTAGGTCTCCAGGCCGCCTATTCCCTAGATGTCAAATCAATCCACATCTTTGGTGATTCATAATTGGTCATAAACCAAGTCAATGGTATGTACCAATGTTGTAATGAGATACTTCAAAAGTATAAACATCATGTAGACATACTTTTGACCACCTTTGATCATTACACCCTTCAAACCATCCCACGTTCAACCAACAAATTTACAGATACCATGGTCTTCTTAGCTTCCCAAATACCCACTTCCCTTGCCGATTCCAAAATATTTGTCACCATACAATGCCTCCATTCACCTTCTTATTTACCTCATGATGTTTACTCAATCGAAATGACACCCTTGACTGAGTGACCTTTGGTATAAACAATACTCTGACTACCTTTCCCTCTCCATCTTACCTCCTGATCTCACCCATAACAACATAATGCGCCTTCCTTAAAAAGGTCTCCCATTTTGTTATCCTGGGGGGAATCCTTTATAAGCGTGGCTTTGATGGTATTCTCTTACGATGCCTCACAATTTTTGAAATTCCTTATACCATTAAGGAGGTTCATGATGGAATATGTGGAGGTCACTTTAGTGGCCTTGCTATTGCTAAGCGTATTCTTCACTTAGGCTATTACTGGTCGACCCTTAACCATAATTTTTACGAGTATGTCAAACATTGTGTGAAATGTCAACAACATTCCAATCTTCATCATACACCCAGTCATGCCTTACAGGTCGCTCGTGACCTTTGGCCCTTCTCTCAATGGGGTTTGGATCTTGTCGGAGAAATCAATCCTCATTCTTCCCAATGCCATCAATGGATCATAACTGCACTATTGAATACTACACAAAATGGGTGGAAGCCATACCACTTATCTCCATAAAAGCTAAGAAAATATGTGAGTTCATTAACCATCACATCATTTGTCACTTTGGTGTTCCTCATTGCCTCATCACTGATAATGGAAAACAATTCAAAATCAAAACATTGAAAAAACTTTGTGACACCTTTGGCATTCAACTTAGTTTCTCATCACCTTATTACCCAAAAACCAATGGCCAAGCCAAATCTACTAACAAAACCCTCAAAAAAATTCTTATGAAAGTGGTTGATGATATTGGGAAGGATTGGCATACGCACATTCCTTTTTCCCTATGGTCATACCACACTAGTATTCACACTTCCACTACAGCCACACCCTTTTCGTTGGTCTATGGTATGGAGGCTATTCTACCTCTTGAAGTATAGATCCCTCACTTTGTATTTCTCTCCATGACATGCTTACTGATGATGAATTTCATCAAGACCACTTATCACAACTAGAGTTATTAGATGAACATCATCTTAATGCTCGATCACTTCCAAGTTTACCAACAATGTATCAAACATATCAAAACATAACCAAAGAAGAAAAAATGAAACGGGAAAATTCACTCCTAATTGGCTTGGACCATACATCATAACTCATACCTATGGATTAGGTGCCTATCATTTTCCCTCACTTAAGGGTAAACTTGAACTGAACCCCTTAATGCATTACATCTTTGACCATTCTATTATTGACTCGTTGTCCTACCTCACCCTTTTTATCTTTACAAGATCATCCCTTGAGTGTTATCCACTCCATACACCTCCCTAATGATTAAACAAGAATCATATGAGTACCCATCACTTATTATCTTCTCTTGAATATGTATACCACAACACCGCACATAGCATGATTTTCATGGATACTTTTCATCTACCTTTAGATGAGATCCCATGGTCATTCCACCCACCTTTTGAACAAGAGTCCTATCCTTCACCTTGGTCTTGTCCATGATTTCAAAGACCTCCAATGGGACCAAACTCCTTGAGTCAAACTTCTAATAAAAAAATGACTCCTTGAAGGACATTTTCCTCTTGACCAAATTGCTACTATAAATAGACTGCTCCCTCGAGCGATAGCTATGTGAAGCGTTCAAAAAAATGAGAGAAACCAAGCTTCCCACACCGATCAGCTTCATAAATACCACAAAGAGTACCATATTATTTATCCCATATAGACTTCCCGCATTGATTAGTCTATCAAAACAAAAAACCTTTTATTCATGGACTTTCCCATTGTGACCTCGGATCTCTTGCCCAAAAGACCTGTCACTCAAAACATATACAATTAACTACCTTTCACTCACCTTACCATTTCCACTCTCATTTCCTAAATTGCCTCAAGGGACATCTTAGAATTTAGACATTTGGTGATCCTGTGACTACTTTCACCATAGAATAGTTAATCGTACAATGCCTTTAGGATCTTGTATTCATCACCCCTTTCAAAGTATGATCTACTTGGTATGATCCTACCCAATCAGGTGGCTTTATTACCACCCTATTATCTTTTAACTATCTTTTTTACATTTTGATTAACTTATACAGGACTTGGTCCTCGACACTTACCTTTTGGGGTAATCCTCCCCTTTCACTATAATCACCTTCACCTATAATCTACCCACACCTATTAAACCTAAACCCACTACATGACCACAAACCTACCAACTCATTCTCATATTCTTCCCTAGCTCATGGGAGAACTACATTGGCTTGAGGTCCCTTTTCACTAGGGACTATGTAGGCAGCACTCTGAGGGCATGGGGCCCTTGGAGGTTAGCTCAGCCATTCTCTACCCTAAACAATTCCTCAACCATGCCTAACTCACCATTTACCCCACATTTCACTTAGTTCCCCTTTTCTAACAAAATTGGAAATTAAGCCACATACATAACAAGTTGTTTACCATTTTATACATTTGTTACACCTACCATCTCTCTATCATCACTATGCATAGATTATACAACATTTCACATATGACCCATCGTATCATTCATTGCACCCAATAATGAATCATTAACTAACCTAACTCAACCATGCCTATAACCTAACTCAACCATGCCTATAACCTGACTCAATCCATGCCTACCAAACCTGACTCGATCCATGCCTATAACCTAACTTAATCATGCCTATAACCTAACTCAACCATGCCTATAACCTGACTCAATCCATGCCTACCAAACCTGACTCGATCCATGCCTATAACCTGACTCGATCCATACCTACACTGACCTGACTCCATCATGCCTAACTCACCTAATTTCAAACCACATTAAAATAACAAATCCATATCTCATCTAACACAAGCCATAAAACCAATATCTCATAAACATATTAACACATCACAAAATACCATGAATCTCATCGTATAAATCAATAAATGTGTATCTCAAAATACATGCCTATCTCATCATGGCCATCATCTCAAAAATGTCGCATGCAGGCCGATATACAATACAAAATGTCATCGGCATGCAGGCGGTCTCATATATACACAAAGAATGAATGAATCAATACAAAAAATATTTGGCACGCAGGCCAATATATGCTCACAATATAAAAAAATCACTCGTACATCCTCACTATCTTTGGCACATAGGCCGGTATGTGATAAAAATACAACTATCTTCGGCACATAGGCCGGCATATATATCAAAAATAATCACTACTATACATCAAAAATCGGGGTGGCCACATATCAGACATCTCGCCAGATGTCCTCCATCTCTGTATCACCTACACCCTTGGCCTCATGTGTCCCTACTGGCACATCACCTAACTCTGGTCATCGTGCACTAGTGGCCTCTCCCTGATCAAGCCTCGAAGCTCGCTGACCTCCTGTGCTCTCCACACTATGTGTGTAGGATCTCGTCCTCTCATTAGACGCCTGTTGTGCCTGTACTCTTTGTATGAGAGGAAGTCTATCCTAGCTGCCATGAGCTGGTCTTGATAGTATCGTACCTCACCTAGGGCATCCCGTAGCCTAGATATAGGCACGGTATGAGGTGGTCCCATAGGTTTCATCCTCTATACCCTGCCTGCGCCATCCCGTGAACTAGGACTAGCTCCCGCATTTGTGGTGGTTTTGTCTACCCCTATTCCCGTATCTGGACTCCGTAAGGCCCCAATACGTGTCAAGGCTATGGCCAAATGGCCCTGTAATCCCGCCACCCGAGCTGTAGGGGGCTTTCACGTGACCATATCTATCTCCATCTCCTCCATCACCTCCACCCTCTCCCTATGCCATTTGGGCCTACAGACTGGCAACCTATACGCATAGATCTACTACCTCCACCTCTGACCCCTCCATCTATGTCTACAGTATACTTATTTGCGTGATCAACATTCACTACCTACCCCGTAGGGTGTCTCTCTACACTGTCATGATAGCTAAATCTTGCTGCCTTGGTCTAGGGGGTATGGCTTGTAACTGAGCCGCCCACCACTGCCTTTACCTATCTTTGCATTTGACATCATCAATCCACCAATCCACTAGCTACTCCTCCTCTCCTATAAGCACTATAGGCTATGGTAGAGGTAGAGGCCTCTCCATGTCATCTCTCCAATACTTATGGGAAGGGCGGAGGAATATCCTGTACAAGCCCAAATTGCATTGTCGAGACCCTATCAACTCGAGATCATCTAATCCTCCCCAGCACGGCGACCCTGTATCCACCTCTCTAGCTGGAGCTTAGTTAGCTCCTCATGGATGTGCTTATATGAGGGGAATCCCACATATGGCCTCTAGATAATGTCCACTCTGGACAACCCCTCTAACAATTGCCAAAAATGGGCCACATCATATATTGGCCTATCTAACCTATGCTCTCCTGTAACTAACACCCATCTCCTGTATCCAAATCACACACATCTCGGTGGGAATGCATCTACTTGGGGCATCCCTATAGATCAAACATATACTATGTGCTCGTAGGCCTAGCAGTGCAGTATAAATGTACAACATAGGCTAAACCTACATAGCCGCCCATATGCCCACAACTCTCTATAAAGCTATACTAAGAATGTTGGTGCCCAGGCGAAGCATGTCTCATGTACCATCATATCATGGAGTACCCCATTAGTGATCGGGAAAGCATCCACCCTCTACATCAGGCAGTGCATAATAGCACACTACCTCCATCAATAAAACTACTAGCCTCGTCTCATCCGGATAGGCTAGGTACATCTTGCCATAGCTCAAACTGGTGCTATGGAAGCTCAGCTCTACTTCACCCCCTCACCAAATATGGTCCCGATCAGCTCCTCTGAGGCCTCAAAGGAGATAGAGTACACTTGGGCCCCCAATATGGGTAACCTCAGAATCTGGAACACATCCTCCAGGGTGATAGTCATCTCACCCGTCGGAAGGTGGAACGTGTTGGTCGCGGAGTCCCATCTATCAATGAGCACGACCATCAAACTAGGCTACTAAATAGCATGTCGGTAGCACCAAATACCACTCAAGCCCATTGCCTCCACGTGTTGCAGCTCTAATGGGCTCACTAGGCCATGCAATGTCACCAATAGTGGCGAACCCTATCTTGCATGTGTAACTGTGATTAACCCTGCATCCAATCCAAAGCACAACATTAATCTACCTTTACCATGACCTTATTCATCACTTATCATTACCCACCACCCTATTTTTACCTTACCCATCTCAACCACCTAACCTACATCATTTTTTTGAACCCTTTTTCCTAAAATCTTGACCGGTGCCGGTTCCTCCTAACCGACCCTGGTCACCCTTAAACCGGCATCGGTCACCTATTTAGTGATCAATATCGGTTCAACTTAACTCGACCACAAGCATTACATAATCGGCATCATCGAGTCACCTATTAGGTGACTTATCCCGGTTCTACCTGACCGACACCGCCAAGCTTAATCGATGCTAGTCACCGCGTGGAAAAATCCGTAACTTCCCAAACCCCCTTTTTCTAAACCCTCCCACCTGTCCCTAAAACCCCACCTACAATGACTTACACTACCCCAAAACCCCTACCCACCCCACCTATCCAATTTACTACCCTCCCCTCCTCTTTTTTTGGCCCATTATTCCCCCACACCCGATTTAACTTTTTTCCACCCACAAAATACAAACACCCACAAAACCCTACAAATACCAATTATTACACCATCTACTCTATCTAATTAACATTAAAGAGTTAGGTGCTTACCTCATTACACTGCGTCATCTCGGTGGCATGTCCGCCACTGTGCCAATGGTCCACCCGAGCCCTCTCCAGCCTCTGCCATCACCGAATATCTACCCACACACTCCAACCAATCGAATCCCTCGCAAAGATCTCGTGGACCCGCTACTCACCAACCCAACCACCGTCAACTCACACTACCAGCTCACTGTCCCGTTTCCTCTGGATGCTTTTCTCACTTTTCTCTCTTTTTTGTCCTTTCTTCACTTCATAATTCACAAATGAATAATAAAAACGTGGATTTTTTTATACCAAACCCGACCTAACCAACGTTGGTTCCCCTAGACCGGCATCGGTCTTGTGCCCTACCTAACCATCACTTGGTTTTCCTATACCGACGTCGGTTATCCATGACCACCATCGGTCACCCTTACCTACACATTTCCCTTACTTTTCCATTTTACCCCACCCTCTACCTTGCTCTTTACCCCATACCTTTACCCAACCCATTAGCTTACCTTTCCTGACCTCATCACTTCCTACCTCCATTTTTCCTCCTTTGGGGACTCATTATTTTACCCTTACCTTGGCCTTACCCATGCCGTGACCTAGATATTTAGACCTAGACCATCACTAGTGACCTTTGACCTCATGTGTTTGCTATACCTTGCAGCACTGTTACCTGTGTTGATTGACCTAATGACCTTACCTAGCCTATTACCATGACCATTTATCCTGACCCTACCTTTGGTGTATCGAACATACCTAAACGTTCCTGCACCTAACCTACATTGTGTTTCTTGACCTTATCCTATACCTTGGATACCAAATTCACTACAACCTTGTCTGGATAAACCTATCGACCTTAGACAATGTAGAGTTTACTCCGCTCTTCAACCCGGTAGCGTGCTTTAGTTTATAGATGTGCGTGTATTTAACTATCTGCTACCTTTGACCCTGACCCATTACCTAGATCACATGAGTAGACCTTTCACCCCTTTTTCCCTATCCCATTTTCCTTTTCCTCACATTTACCTTTTACCAAACCACTCACCACTTCAGCCTGCTACCTTGTCAATTCCTGGTTTGAGGGGGATCACCTTCACCCTCACATGGGGCAATCACATCTTATTTTTGTTATCTTCGCTTCTCAGTAAAAGCTACGCAATAAAAAGGAGAAAAATGTAGACACTAAAATTAGGTCACACTCCCCTTTCATCCCTCGACATATAAGCACCCTTTTTTACATTTACCTAGCCATGACCCCCTTCACCCCACTAATATTAATTTAATTAAATTAATGCATTATCCTCACTATATTTATTATTTAAATAATATCTACACATATAGTTCATTTAGACACCACACCAAGCTAACTCAACCTAAGACCTATTCTTAGCAAATTACCATAACTAGCTAAGACTTACCCAAACCCTAAAAATCAATGCCTGCATTCCCTCTAACCACATTCACGCATGCTCACAAGAAGCTTCTAGTCTAATCCACAGGATAACGACACAAGATCTAAGAAAATCAGGAGGATCTCCCTAAGTATAAGCCCTAAATACAAGATCAAAACAAAACACCAATGCTCTAATACGAGTTCACACATTTTCAAATCCTTAAATAAGAATAAAACTTCTAGCTCAGAGTATATGTACAAAACAAAAACTCATCGATTCAACTACAAGTTTGAATCACACAAGTACTGAAAATGAGTACAATTTTGATCGAAGAGCTTTAACAAAAGTTTAGTATAATATAAATTCTAGTACTAGATCAAACAAAATACAAGAATACAATAGAGATTTAGAACCATACAAGCAACAAATGCCAGTTCAAAATGACCAAGAAGCTCTACTACAAATTCAATGAAACATGGGCTCAAAATAATAGTTCAGAATGAAACATAAGGCAATGAATGCCAGTTCAGTCAACACTAGCCTCAAATACAAGTTACAGAGCTTCAAATACAAGTTCACATGAATATCACCATTAAACTAGCATAGAGAAAGTTCCCAAAAACTATCATTACCAGCAATGGATTTACATTCCAAAAACCACAGAGATTTCATGAAAACATGCAAGTAAATAACCAGACAAATCATGCAAATATTTATCTCAAGAGAGAAGAATTGTTTTAATGAATCATTTAGAAGAAAGAAAGAAATCTTAATGGGTAGAGCCTATCATGCCTGATAGTGCCTCTGCCAATTCGAAGGAGACTTCTAGCGAGCTTCCAACTCTTTTTCTTCTCCACGACAGATCAACAACCAAAATTTTTTTCTTCCAATGCCTCTTATACATTCCCTTGATCGAAAATAGACTAGAGAAACCAAAAATAGCCAAGAAGAAGAAGTCAAACTGCTGGTTCAAAGAACTAGATAGCTCCATGCAGAGAAAAATTCGTGAGGCATGCAAAACCAAACAACCTCTCACAAACCCACCTCCCGTGTTTCCAAGATGGTTTGCACATAAAAAATGAGATTCATTAATGCCATAACTCCTAATTCTCCCACTTATCTCTCCTTGCCACCACCTCCCAAAACTGGCGGAGTACCAATTCCAAATCAACATGCAATTCCATACTTAGCGAAGCCTCCACGTAAGCCCCACTAAAGTTTAACTAGCCCTTTCCAAAATGGCAGTACTTCCATGCATTTAAATCCAATCAAATCAAATAAAATCCATTGGAACTGTCGCCATAGTGCCATGTGACCCTAGGTCCCTTTTAAATAGTTTAGGCTAGATTTCCCAAAAACTTAGGTTAGTCTAACAATTAATTACCTTAGGTCTTAAAACATTGCCTTAGGTAGTTTCCACCTTAGGTTAGATTAAATTCACCTCCATATAGTATTAGGCATTAGGTTAACATAGTCAAGAATTACTATAGTACTCTCCCCTTCCCATATTCATTTAGCACAAGAGCTTAGGTTAGGTCACCCCCAACACAATAGAATAAGAAGCTTAGGTTAGATTATAACCCAATTAAATAGACGTAGCTAGGAAGTAGGTGTTCTTACCTAGTTTAGGATACTGTTTCACCTATTTTCTTAGTTTTCTGAGAAGTATTTGATGAAACAGATAAGGTAAAGGTGGTAAGAGGAATACCTATTTTTGAGATGGTTGAAGGTTGTATGCACGCGTATCTGAATCCTAAATCAAAGTGATTGTGAGACCTTCCTTTTGGCTAGGAGGAACTACCTGTATAAGAATCAAAACAAGACCACCAACAAGAGTTAAAAAATATATGTAGTGGACTTCCTAGCATGTGTTAGATCCCTGATGTGTGATACTTCCTAGATGGTTGCCAGTCCACTTTATTTTAAACAATTCGATGCTAAAATAAAGTAATTATTGTCCTACTGTAGTTTAATATGATTTAGGCATCTCATACAAACACAATAGGCTAGATCTAATCTAATAGGATAGGCTAGAAGGAGATCCAGAGGTCAAATAGGTTGGTTATAGGTGAATTTGAACTAACAGCTAGGTTAGATTAAGATCGAAGGTCAAATAGGTGTTCGGTAGGTATATGTCGAAACAGTTGTAATTACGGCGAGATCGGGTGACACAAAGATTGACCACGGTTTTATAAAACCGATGACGGTTGGAATGTAACCAATGATGGTTAGGGAGAACCAACGGTGGTTAGGTCGAGGTGGTGGACTCACACAGTCTAGGTTTTAAAAGGTTTAGGCAAGAATGGAGTTAGTAGAAGGTGTTGGGTGATCACAGAGGAGGTATAGGTATGTTGTGAAGGTTTGGGGTTGGTGAGGAAGTCAAGTAGGTGGTTGGGAAAGGTATTACAATGGTTGGGTAAGGAGGGTGGTTAAAACTGGATAGGAGGAATGAAGAAATGGTAAAAGGGATAAGATCCTTTGTCAGGAGTAATACCAATGTTAATAAAAACTGAAATAGATGAGAGGGAAAAACTTACTTTCTAGTGAGCTACTGATCTAAATCCCAGTGGAAGAGTGGCGGTGTTGGAAGGTGTTGGGAAGAGGCTTCACTATTGTCCCAGTGAACCTGGTTATCTTGGCTGATCACAAATTAATCCTTACTTTGCTGCTACGTCTGAAAAGATCAAATTCACGATAAGGAAATCCAATGCCGAAGGTTCAACCCTCATTACAAAGGTTTAGATGGGTCTATATAGGTTGTTTGGTTAATTCCACTATAATCGGCATCGGTTTAGGGAAATCGACATCGGTTTAGGGGTAACCGACATCATTTTGGGCGAGATATCTCAAGCTATTCAAAAGCTCCCTAGGAAGTTGTTCCACCATTTCATAAGGGTCTCTTCCTTTTCTCGGGAAAAAAATGATCTTAGGAGGCTTTTAATGTGAGGTGAGGGAATGGGTGTAATGTTAGGTTTTATTTAGGAAATTGGTTTAGGGTTTAGGTTAATGGGTCAAATGATGAGGGTGGTTAGGTGAGGTGTATTTAATAAAGGAAATTTTATTAAATAGGTGTGTGAGGGTAGTGAATTAATTTAATGTAAATAATTAAATTAATATATATGGAGATAAATGGCATTAATTTAATTTAAAGTAATTAAATTAAAATGTGTGGGTGCGGGGCGTAGGTCTTGGGTGTTGAGGATGAGGAAGTGATTATAGGGCTGTGGTAGGGGACCAAGGTGATTACGACACGATTTCGGTGTCTACATTTTGCCCCTTCTTGTTGCGTAGCTTGTATTGGTAAGTGACGTGAATAAGAATAGAGTGTGGTTGCCCCAAGTGGGAATGAGGGTGATCCCCCTCAAACCAGAACTGATGAGGTGATAGGGTGAATCGGTGAGTGGTTTGATAAAAGTGGATGTGAAGAAGAATAGTGAAAAATGGGGAAAGGAGTAAAGGGAAAATCGGGCATATAGGTAAATGGGTAAATAGGTCGGGTCAAAGTTAGTGGCGGTTGAATGTATGCACACATATAAACTATGACATGGTACCAGGTTGAAGAGCTTGCAAACTCTACACCATCAAAGGTCGATAGGTTTATCCAAACAAGGGTGAAGTTATTCTGGTATCCAAGGTATAGGATAAGGTCATGAAGCACAACATAGGTTAGGTACAAGAACCTTTAGGTATGTTCTGTACACTAAGGTAGGGTTAGGATAAATGATCATGGCAATAGGAAAGGTAAGGTCTTAAGGTGCGGCAAGGTATAGTGAGTACATTGGGTCAAAGGTCACAAACAGCTTTTACAGTTGCGGGTAGAAATGTCACAATATGGGTAAGGCCAAGGTAGGGATAAAATGGGAGGCATCAATGGCTAATGAGGTGAGGTTAAAAGAAGGTGGAGGACCGAGGGAAGGTAAATTGGGCCGTAGGTGTGGGGAGGCAGCAAAAAAAGGAGGTAAGGAGAAGGAGGTCAATGTGTAGGAAACGAGTAGGAAGGGTAACCGACAAAGGGTTAGAATGAACCGACGATGGTGGAGAGGAAATGATGGTGGTTGGCTATGGCGAAGACCGACCGATCGCAGTTAGCGAAAAAATTGTTGAGTCGGGTAGGGTATAAAAATGAAAGACCCGTGTTTTGAAAATTCATTTATGGATTGCAAAAAGAAGAAAAGGAAAGGAAGAGAAAGAAGAGGGAAGAGGAAAAAGAGTATGGCGAGAGATCTTGGTTGGTGAGCCACATAGGTGGGATTGGTTGAGTGGGAGGTGGGGCCGAGAGATTGGATCGAGCGAGGTGATTGGTGGAGAGAGTTGGAGGTTGTTTGAGGATGGTGGAGGCTAGAGAGGGGATCGGTAGGAGCGGAGCGGAGGCTAGAGGTTCCACCACAATGGTGGCAATGGGATCGGTAGGATTCAAACCTTTTGATTCCGTGTTTGGTGAATTTGATGTAAAATATAGAAAATATTAAAAAATGGGGGTTTGGGGGAAGAATTTCAAAATGGGAGAAAGAGAGGAAAAAGGTAATAGTGAAGGGTTGGGGTAGGGAAAAGGTAATTTAGGAAGGGGGGTGTAAGGAGGGATTTGGGAGGGTAGAATAATATAGGAAGGGAAAAATTAGGGTTGGGAAGTAGGGAAAAGGGGTAATTCATTTTAGAGAACATTCGGAGGGGAGAATACAGTATCCCCAGGAGGGAAGGCGAATTTTTGAGGGTAGAATAATCAAGGAAGGGAAAAATTAGGTCAGTAAATGGGAAGTCAGGAACGTCAATAGGTCTATTGGCACGACTTGCGACATTCCGTCGCCGCGCTCGCCACGGTACGACATCGGTCGATCATTATGGCGAGGCGTCGGGGTAGAGACCGGCACCGGCGTCAACAAGAACAATGACCGGCTGCGGCGCCAAATAGAAGCCTTATTAGCGCGTCAGCAACCTTAGTGACGCGCGTCACTAAGGCCTATTGACCTCAATTAAGGGACGCTTGACACGTGGTCATGATATTTTTATCACGAGGACCTTAGTGACGCAGGCGTCGGTAAAACTTTGTAATTTAAGGCCTTAGTGACGTGCGACTAAAAAAAAGGAAGAGAATAGGCCTCGGGTAGGTTGGGGAAAAAATTAGGTAAGAAAAAACTCCATGTCGGGGTCAAGGGTTTCCTTGTCTGGGCATGAGAAACTAGGGAAAAAGGTGGGTAAGGGTATTTTTCAAGAGGGTGGTTTTTTAGGGTGAGGGTAGGGCCTTTTCAGATAGGAATATTCGCCATATTACGAATATTCGGATCCACTGGGTTTGGGTAGGTGTGGTGCCGTGAGGGTTAGGGTAACCGATAGGTAGATTATAAAAAGATGGGTAGGTTGGGTTAGGTAGAGGGGAAGGGTTTAGGGTAGAAACTAGGGTAGGTGGGTGGATGGTTTGGGTGAGGGTAGGGTAGATAGTTTCGGTGGATGGGTTTGGGTAGGTGTGGGTGAGGTTAGGGTAGATAGGTAGATTAGATGGGTTTGGGTGTAGGGTAGGGTGGATGGGTTTGAGGTTGGGTGAGGGTTAGCATGGGTAGATGGGTTTGGGTAGGTGTGGGTGAGTGACAAGTCCAATGAGATGGGGGTGGGGAATGAGATTAGGTCAAGATGTGTGGGTAAAAATAAGGTAAGTTGGGAAGGGTGACTAATATAGTTCTTTTGTTGGTATGAAAGCCCGAGACAAGATTCGGATGAGGGAAAGAGAGCCACTTATATTGCTAGAGCTGCACGACAGGTGACCTTCGACGAGTGGAGTCACATTGATGATGTTGGCCTGATTGGGATCCATCATTATGGGCAGATTGTGAGAGACCAGAGTTTGATGGTCACACTCATCGAGACATGGGATTCTGTGACCAACACCTTCCATTTTCCGACAAGGGAGATGACCATCACCCTAGAGGATATATATAGGATATTGAGGCTACCAATTACTGGAGACCAGGTTTACTTAGTGACATCTGAGGTCATGGCGAGGTGTATAGATGAGGTGTTTGGAGAGAGAGAGGTGAGTTGTGCTACCATAGCGCTAGCCTGAGTTATTAATACATTTACGCTACCCATCCTGAGGAGATGAGGTTGATAGTGTTGATGATGGAGGCGATCGGGTGCTACGCATTTCCAGATTCAAAGGGTGGGAGGTTCCCACGGTCACTAATGGGTGTCCTTTGAGACATGATGATTGATCATACCAGTTTTTCATGGGCACCGACTTTCTTGGTGCATTTATATAGAGAATTGTGGGCCTATGGATGATTGCAGAGATATAGTCTCGTGTTGCTTTTTTTCTTCTACATTGTTAGGCCTATGAGAACATTATGTGTATGCAATTGATGGGCCTTCCCAGTAGATGCATTTGAGTGGGGATTCATTCGAGTTGGTTGTAGGCGATGGGTGCCAAAAGGTGGTGTATAAAGATCCTGGGATACATATGACGTAGTGTATTATAGACAAAGACTGGAGAGCTTGTCCAGTGTGGATATAGTCTGGAGACCCTATGTGACCTATCCCTCTTACAAAGGGATGTATGTAGAGCTAGAGGGACTACAGTTATAGATGTGGATAGTGGTATTCCGTACTAAGGAGCATGAGTTGATACACATCGACCAAGTGAGGTGACAGCTTTATTTAGTGCAGATGTGCCCCTGCCCTTCCTACACAGATAGGAGAGATGAGGTGGAGAGACCTTTATCTCCACCCCATCCGGTAGAGTTGACAGGGGAGGAGGAGGAGCCTATGGACCATCACACAGATGATATGGGGGTGAAAATGGCATATATCCGGTGGTAGGACGTCTGGCGGGGTCGAGCAAGGATAGCTGGGAGGCAAGGGTCACAAGTATAGGCTAAGAGGCCAGAGCCATAGATATAAGTAGAGAGGTGAGAGCCTTAGAGTGCAGTACAAGAGGAGGAGCCCGAGCTACAGATATTAGTAGATGGTGTGATGAGACCACCATGGACAGTCTTGAGTGAGCAGACACAATCTCACACATATAGTGCTTTGAGAGTGTAGGTGGCCGGTGAGCCCAAAGGAGAGAGCAGAGGACATCTATCAGTGCATGGGGTCAGCATCAGATGTCGGGCCGTCTAGTGGTAGATTGAGAGTAGCGAGCCACTACTCCAGATCAGAGGGGACTATCGACACTATAGATGAGGTAGATATGTTATAGCAGATGTGAGATAGTATATCACCTATTTTTGTATTGTTGGATTTTGGATGTATACCAGCCTGCGAGCTGAAGAGATATTGTATTTATTTTTTCTACATGATACCGGCCTATGTGCTGATGACATTTTGTATTAGATAGTGGCCTGCGAGCTAATGATGATTATTTTTGAGATACACATTTATGTGATACAGGTGTACATTGTATTTAGATGATATTCGGTGATGTTGTTGTAATGTGTATGAGTTTTACTTTATGATGATATGGATGGAGAATAGATGAGTTAGGCATGATAGAGTCAGGTCATGGGCATGGATCGAGTCATGTCAGTTTAGGCATGGATTGAGTAAGGCGATAGGCATGGATTGAGTAAGGTGATAGGTATGGATTGAGTCAGGTTGGTTTAGGCATGGATCGAGTAAGGTGATGGGTATGGATTGAGTCAGGTTGGTTTAGGCATGGATTGAGTCAGGTGATAGGCATGGATTGAGTCAGGTTGGTTTAGGCATGGTGGAGTCAGGTGATAGGCATGGATTGAGTCAGGATGGTTTAGGCATGGATTGAGTCGGTATGGTTTAGGCATGGATCAGTCAGGTGAGTAGGCATGGATGTTCATTTCAGTATTTTGATAACAAATGGTAATATAAATGCATGAGATGGTGTAAAATGTGGAAAAATGTTGGTCATGTATGAAAATGTGAAATAATATAAGTGGTGAAAGTTATTTGGTACATGGTTTAGATGTCAAGGTTTTTGATATGAATAGGAAATCAGGTAAAGAGGGGAAAATGGTTAGGGTAAAGAGTGGTGAGCTAACCTTCCAGGGCCCCATGCCCCGAAGTGTTTCCTACATAGTCCCGTGAAAGGGACCTCGTTTGATGTAGTTCTCCCATAAGCTAGGGAATAATATGAGAAGATAGAAGAATAGGTAGTGAGGTTGATAGTTAGGTTAGATTCGAGGTCATAGGTATGATTAGGTAAAGGTCGATTAGGTTAGGTGGAATATAGGTAGATAGGTATAGGTGATTTTAGGTTGATAGGTAGTGTTGATTCTAGGTCATAGGTATAATTAGGTAAAGGTCGATTAGGTTAGGTGGAATATAGGTAGATAGGTATGGGTGATTTTAGGCTGATTGAGGTGTGAGAAGAAAATCCCAAAAGACAGGTATCGAGGGTCTAGTCCTATATAGGAAGATCAAAAGGTAATGAAGAAGAAAAAAGATAAGAGGGGTCAAGAAAGCCACCCAATTGGAAAGGATTAAAACGTATGAAACACAACTATAGATAGGCTAGTGAACATAAGACCTTAAATAAATTACACAATTGATTACTCTAAAGGTGAAGAATAGTCATAGAATCACCAAATGTCATAGGTTCAGCACGTCCCTTAAGGAAGTATGAGGTGAAAAGACAACGAGTAAGGAGGTGAAGGTAAGTAGGTCATAAAATGGGAAGTAAAATACCTTGGGCGGTAGAGCCAAGATCATAATAGGCAAGTCCATGACGAAAAAGGTTACTTTTATTTTTCTTTTTCTTTTGACTTTGAGATAGATTGATCGATGTGGAATTCTATACGGGATGAGTTTATGTCTCCTTGAGGTCTTCGTAAATCTGATCGATGCGGGAAGATTCTGAATTTTGATTTTTGAGAAGATAGTCCTCTTTTTGGAAAGACTATGTATAAATTTGCGAGCTTTTTATAGTTGTCCTTCTGAGGGATTCATCTTTTATATTGGAAGTTTGACTCAAGGAGTTGATCCCTTATATTGGAAGATGTCCTTATGAGGGATTCATCTCTTTTTTTTTTTTTTGGATTTTAAGTCATGGACGAGACTATAACGAAGCATTTGGTTCTTATTAAGAAGGCAAGGGTGACCCACCATGGGATCTCATATAAAATCAGATAAAAAGTATCCATGAGAATCATACCATGTGTAGAGT
This sequence comes from Taxus wallichiana var. yunnanensis, assembly GCA_018340775.1. NCBI lineage: Eukaryota > Viridiplantae > Streptophyta > Pinopsida > Cupressales > Taxaceae > Taxus > Taxus wallichiana. Next base: position 369,328,844 of record CM031244.1, on the reverse strand, counting down.
CGTGGTGCACATATTTAAGAGAAGGCAAAAGGGTGATGGGTAATCACATGATTCTTGTTTAGTCGTTGAAGTGGAGGGGTGGGAAAGGTAAATGGCGCTCAAGGGATGAGCATGAACTAGATAAGTAGTGATGTAAGACTAGAATTCACTAGTAGAGACGATCGAAGATGCAAGGCATTAAGGGGCTCGGGTTCGGGCTTACCATGAAGTGAAGACAAACGATAAGCACCTGATCCATAATCATGGGTCACAATGTATGGTCCAAGCCAATTAGGAGAAAATTTGCCCCATTTTCTTTTTCTACTTTGGTTACGTGTTGATTTTCCTTGAGGACAAGATCACCAACCTTGAAGGTGCACTCATGAACATGTTTATCATAGGCATGTTTGATGTGTTTTTGGTAGACTTGAAGATGGTCGAGGGCATGAAGATGATGTTCATCTAATAACTCAAGTTGTGCTAAATGGTCTTGGAAAAATTCATCATCGGTGAGCATATCTTCAAGGGAGATATGGAGAGATGGGATTTGGTCTTTGAGAGGAAAAATAGCCTTAGTACCATAGACCGAGAGAGAAGGGATTGGCAGCGGTGGAGGTTTGAATACTAGTATGGTATGCCCAAAGAGTGAAAGGAATGTGCATATGCTAATCCTTCCCGATATCATCAACTACTTTCATGAGAATTTTGTTTAAGGTTTTGTTGGTGGATTTGGCTTGGCCATTGGTTTATAGTTAATATGGTGAAGAGAAGCTTAGCACGATGTCGAAGGCATCGTAAATTTTTTTGCAATGCTTTGTTTTTGAATTGTTTTCCATTGTTAGTGATGAGGCGATGTGGAACACCGGCGACAAATAATGTGATGATTGATGAACTCACATATTTTCTCGGCTTTAGTGGAGATGAGGGTATGACTTCAACCCATTTGGTGTAATATTCGGTAGTGGTTATGATCCATTAATGTCTTAGAGAGGAGTGGGGATTGATCTCTCCGACAAGATCCAAACCCCATTGAGAGAATGGCCAAAGGTCACGAGTGACCTGTAAGGCATGATTTGGGCGTGTGATGAAGATTGACATGTTGTTGGCATTTTACAAAACATTTAACGTAGTCATAACAATCATGATTGAGGGTAGACCAATAATAGCCTAGACGAAGAATGCGCTTAGCAATATAGCAAGGCCACCAAGTGACCTCTGCATATGCCAAAGCATGAACTTCTATAATGGTATAGGGGATTTCACAACTGGTAAGGCATCATAAAAGAATATTTTCAAAGCCGTGTTTATAGAGGAGGCCACCCATGATGACATAACGAGAGGCCTTCTTGAGTGACATAACAAGAGGCCTTCTTGAGAAAGGTGCGTTGTCCATTATGTGTGAGGTAAGGAGGCAACAAAGAAAGGGAAAGGTAGTCTACAAGCTACTTATACCAAAGGTCTTGTGTATTTAGTGAGGTATTTCAGATGAGGTTAATGCAACAAGATTGATAAGAAGGTCTCGGTATGCATTTTATGGTAACAAAAATGTCTGAATCGGTAGGTGAAGCAGGTATTTGAGAAGCAAGGAAGGCCATGGTATCCATGAATTTATTGGTGGATTACAGAATGGTTTGAATGTTATAGTGATCAAAGGTAATGAACATGATGCCGAAGTAACATTTGTATTCTTGAAGTATTTCATTATGACACTAATAAACACCATTGACTTGGTTTACTACCAGTTGAGAATCACCAAAGATATTAATGGATCTGACATCTAAGGCATAGGCAGTCATGAGACCTAATATGAGTGCTTCGTATTTGGTGATATTTTTGGTGCATTCAAAGTCAAGTTTGAATGATAAGGGCATGGGTTCACCATCAAGAGGAATGAGGATAACACTTGCACCACCCCCATGCTGACATTTGGAAACGTAAAAAAATAAGGTCATTTGGTAAGGGTCATCATCCAAAGAGAGGTTAGTAATGGATTAATAAGGAAATCAAAGTTCAAATATTGATTCCACGAAAGAGGTGCATCAACAAGCCGGTCAGAATGGTCCGGCCCTTGATAGATTTTTGGTGGATGTACTCATGGTCTAGGTCAGCAAGAAGCATGAGCCAACATGTGGCACATTGATTTTGGTAAGGTTTAGCATACATGGAGTGTAAGGGGTCAGTGTTGGTCACCACATAGGTTTTTGGTTGAGTAGGTAATGGAAAAATTTTGTGGAAACAAAAACTAAGGCCAAGAAAAGTTTTTTAGGGTGAGTGTATAAGGTTTCGTACTCCGGAAGGGTACGACTTATGTAATAAACCACCCACTCCCTATGTTGTTCATCACGATGAGTGAGCACACCCCTTAGAGAGTGATCGGTAGCTGAGATGTATACATATAAAGGTTGGTCATCTTTAGCTGGAATAAGTATGTGTGGTTGGAGAAGGTATTGTTTTAAGGCCTCAAAAGATTTATGGTAGTTTCATCCCATTTGAAGGAGACATCCTTTTTGACAAAGTGATGAAATGGTTGACAATGATAAGATAATTGTGAAATGAAGCGGAAAACGGACTATAATTTACCTTATGAAGCTATAAAGTTGTTTAAGGTTAATGCGTGGAGGCATTTCCGAATGTCCTTGAATTTAGGAGGGTCAACTTCTATACCAAAGAGGGAAACAATAAATCCCATGAGCTTTCCTAAGAGAACCGCGAAGATGCACTTTTTAGGTCAAGGCATACACAATATTTAATGAGGTGGTCAAAGATGGTTTGAGGATGATGAGGTGCTTGGCACGACATTTAGATTTGGCCAAGATATCATCCACGTAGTCTTCCAATATTCAATTCATGATATCATGGAAGATGTAAGTCATAGCCCATTGATAGGTGGCACTAGCATTTTTAAGGCTAAAAGGCATGACTCAATAGCAAAAGGTCCCCCAAGGGGTGATGAATGTGGTTTTGTGTTGATCCTCGGTAGTGAGAAAGATCTGGTTATAACCCAAGAAACCATCCATAAGTGATAACATCTCATGACCAAAGTGGTAAGGTCAACCAACCGGCCAATTCTAGGCAGAGGAAAGTCATCCTTCGGGCAGGCAAGGTTGAGGTCATGGAAATTAGTGCAAATGTGAAGTCCCCCTATTGCCTTAGTGATAGGGACAATGTTGGAAATCCATTGGGGGTAATCGATGGGTAAGATGAAGAAACCGCGAGAGAAGGCGTTGAAGTTCTTCTTTGACCGGAAGAGCAATGTGAGGGTGCATTTTCCTCAACTTTTGTTTTATGGGTTTATCATCGGGAATGGTTACAATATTATGGACCATGATAGTGTGATAAATTTTAGGTATGTCAAAGACAGACCAAGCTAAAGCATGGCTATGATTTTTAAGAAAAGAAGTTATAGCTTCTTGTTCAAGAAGCATCCTAAGATTGGCCAATCTTAAGATTGTGGGGTCATCCTCGAGTGTGGATGTTGACTTCGATAGTCAAATCATTCAACATTGTTTACATCTCGGAGAAGGTAGCGATTGATGAATATAAAATTCTTCAAGACCAAGGTAAGTGAGTATGGATTCATCATCTTGACATTGAACGACATTAATAGGAGTATCGTCCCCTATCATGTCGATACAAGAAAGGAAGAGAAGAAGGAGCCTCACCATCGTGATGATAGGTCGAGGTCCCAAGGAAATAGTATTTATGAGGAAAAAGGTATGAGGGATAGATTCAAAATCTATCAACTCTATTGGTGAAGGTGGAGAGGGGTCAATGTCTTTAATGAGTTCAATACGGGGCTTTTTGGTAGGTAGTTCGGTAAAATTGATTCCACTATGATCATTGTGTTTACGTGTGGTACATCAAATAATGGTGTGATGACCTTGCTCATAAAGGCCAAAGCCAAAACCCTTCCAGAAGAGCGGTGTAAGAAAGTGTGAGTGAATCAGCGGTTGGTAAGTGACTAAAGGTTAGTAAAAAAAGGTTGGGTTTGTGATGGTGGTTTGGGTGTGTAAGTGGAAATGTCAAGTCCCCCATAGGTAAGATGGGTACGGAGGTAGGGAGGACCATAAAGGAGGCACTCACCTATGTGGTGATCATAGTGAGGATGTTGATGAAGGTTTCCATACTCTTGTGGAGTAAGGAATGTGTTGACATTATACAAGTAATACTCCCCCATAGTGAGGCATTGAAAAACACCTTCCAAGGGATTAGTGGTTGATATATTAGTGGATGGAATGGAGGAAGTATTAGAAGTAATATTGGCAGAGGTGTCGGTTAGTTGGGAAGTTGATGTGTGACTGGTAGAAGCTACAATAGTGGTAGGAATAGAAGATTTGGGTGAAGGTGAGGTTGCAACGGCACTAGTGGATGGGGTCATGTGTGAAGAAGATGTAGGCAGGGAGGTAGATGCCTTAACAGGTATAAGGACATCATTGGGTTGGTAAAGCATGTTGCAGGTTTTGAAAGGTGATGGGTCAACTAGAATGGTATAGGAACGTCCTTCATGTTCAAACTTTACACATCGGTGTAAAGTGGAAGGAACACAACCCATGACATGAATCCAGGGTCTGTCGAGAAAAAAATTATATTGAAACTCCCCTTCCAAAACGTAGAACAACTCGAGAACAGTACGGGGACCCACACGAACGTGGAGGATGATAGTGCCGAGTGTAGAGGTGATAGCGTCATTGAATGAATGCAACATAGTTAGATGTTTGTGCATGCGAGTTGTTGGTAGGCGTATTTGTTCGAATTCATGTGAGGAGATAATGTCAATGCTAGTTCCCCATCGATCATAACATGTTGGATGCGTATATTATCAATATGGATGGAGATGAAAAGTGTAAGATCTGGGTCATCAGTTTGGTGGGGGACAATTTCTTCATCCAAGAAACTAAGGATAACAACTTGGTGAAAAGGAGGAGGTGATGAGGCGGATGGCAATTTGGTGAGTGAGGAAACATGATGAGGTGTGATAATAAATGCTATAGGTGTGGGGTCATTAGATAAAACTTCAATATCTTGAAGGACCTCTATGAGGGCTTGATGATGTGAGTTTGAGGTTTGGATAAGGTCTTATAATGAAATTTTCAGGGGATATTGGTGTAGTTGTTTGAGCATGGTGCAATGTTTGACGCCATTAGAGATGGGGTATGCGGGGTCATGGATAGTTATCTTAGGTATGGGTGTGGATGGTATGTTGGGTATAGGATTGTTTGGTGGGTCAACTGCCTTTTCTTTTCCCTTCTGCACACGTGTGGTGATGTGTACCATGTTGATCTGAGGGGAATTAGCAAATGGAGAAGGTGTAGGGTAAGTGGTATAAAGACAGGAAGGGAAAAACCTAATAGAGGAGAAAACCTTGTGAGGTGAGTTGGGCGCAACGACATTTAGGTGGTGTCATGGCAAGTTCTTTGATGGGAACCATGTTAATTTCAAATTTCAAGGGTGGCTTGATAAACCGTGTGAGGGTGGTGGTTATGGTATAGGTGTAGGAGGAAGATGTGAAGAAGGTGGTGAGGGTGAAATAGGTTCATCATCTAGGAGGTCATCATCATCAACATTGGGGTTAGAAGGGCATAATTAATGAGGGAAGCCTTTATCCCTTTATAGTTCTCAACATCATATCTTGGCACATGATGGTAAGCGCAAACTTTAGTATCATCAAACCCTTCGGTTTGGGTTTAAGAATGTCGTAAGGTCTAAGAGGAGGGAGAGTGATAGCAGAGCTTTCTAGGAGGTTAGCCAATATGGTGGCATACGATCCACCAATGGATGATAATGCGAAGTGAAAGTAGGTTTCATTGGAATATTGGGTAGTAGTGGTGGTAGTTGAGGTGATGCAGTCTTGGATTTGGGTTGTACTTTATTTGGTGTAGGTGCGGAGACACGAAAGAGGAGTAGGTTTAAGTAGCTCTTTGGAAATTAATAGGTTTTTCAATTTTGGTGCTTTTTCTTAGGTAGAGGTGTAGGGGGAGCTCATGATGTAGATGGAAAAGTAGATAGTGGGAGAGGACGAGTGACCCAAGGGGAAAATTGAGGTATAGCAAGAGGGTGTTAGAGAATTCGAGAGGAAGGTGCGGGTAGGGTGGAAGAAAATGTCATAGGTAGTGAAGGAGGTATAGAAGGTAATGGTGGTATAGGAGGAAAAAAAGTTCTAGATGATGATAAAGGATGCAAGGATCACCTAGGTAGAGTTACAGAGTGTGGTGAAGGGGTCAAGGGAATTTTAGGTTTACCCCAGCAAGAGTAGATTTTTTTAATGTAGAGGGGTGAGGTCCCAAGATAGATGGTAGGGGTGAAGGTGATAAAGTTGTAGTTGGTGAGGTTGGTGCATGCAGATTAGAATGTTGGGCTTTTTGTTTAGGTTGAGGGATCATTTCGATAGGTATATAGGAAGATGTGGTAAAGTGTATCCCGACGGAGGATGAGCAAGGTTTGATGTGGGTGTGACCCCTAGGACACTAGTGGGTTTAGATACAAGAGATGGTGTTGGAATACGTCAACTAGTAGGTAGAGAGGCGGGTATAGATGAGGATGATGCAGTAGAAGATGTATCGAGAGTTATGTTCATGTGTGGTTTGGGTTGTTGAAACTTCTTCGGATAAATGGTAGAGGTGTCAGTGGAAGATGATTGCATTTGGGTCGAGACTGGGAGTAAGAGACACCCCCAAAGTAAAGACCTATCAACATAATCCAGGTGGTCGGCCAAACGTGAGAACGGCACTATGGTAGATGAGGTAGATGTGGAGCACGTGGGGATTCCCATAAAATGTGTCTGAGAAACAGGGAATTCACTAGCTTCGGCCTCTGTAGGTAAGAGAGCTGAAAGTAGGTCCGTATGATCTTGGGTAGCTGATGGAGAATGGTCACCGAGTAGTAACGTAAAAATATATTAGTTCTTAAATAGGTAGAGAAGAGGATGAGTACTCCTCTGTGGGTGGAGGTACAATTGGTAGTGGTTCACCGGGTAGGGAAGCTGAAGGGGAAATGATATCGGTGCTAACGAGAGACTCCTTCATGGGTGTATGGGGAGGTGAAGGGATTTCCTCTATGGGTAGAGGAACAGATAAAGTAGGTTCTTATGCAGGTATAGGATTTCAGGCTAGGATTTCCTCGATGGAGGTGATAGGACATATTTGGGAATCAAGTGATAATTCAATAAAGATAACATGTACCTCATGTGTATTACTTTCGTTGTGTGAGGCATTACTAGTTTGATCATTAGATGGGGAATGGTTAGGGAATGGTTTCTTGAAGATATGAAGGTCTTGATAGGTGCATTGGGGTTATCCAGGACTAACTCGCCGCTCTCGAGCATTCCCTGAACAATATTTTTAAAGGTGATACAATTGTTGTCACTGTGACCATTTACACGGTGATAGTTACAGTAGTCATTTTCCTTGTACCAACCTTGGTATGGGGTGAGAGGGGTCAAAACCAATATGTGGTTTGATAGGAGGAAGGGTGATGGCATTAGCTTTAATAAGCTTTTCTAAAATAGATGAATATGGTTCCCCAATTGAGGTGTATTTATTTTGTTCTTGTTTGAATTGGAAGACTTGGACTGGTGACAGATTGGATGAAGGTTTAGCATGATTGGATGGATGAGTAGGGCCAGCCTTAAGTACCACTACGTTGGCAGTTCCCTTGGCTTTGGAATAACTCGTCTAAGGTTTTGAGGAAGAGGAAGTATCATGTGTTTTAAACGAGGAGTTATTGTTTCATAATTGTATCTTCTTCTCTTTGATGGCACAAATTTCGAGCTTATGTGCCATGGTGAAAGCCTCATCAAATGTCTGAAAGTTTTGCACTTGTAAGGTACGTGAGATAAGTCTAGCACAATCTCACGTGAAGAGCTCTATGAGTTTAGTTTATGGTAATTGGAAAGTGAATTGGTTGATTAGGCTACACCAACGAGACAAAATATGCAATAGATTCATCATCATATTGATGAGTGGAATAAAGATTGGTCATGGTAACCTTCTTGAAAATGTTAATAAAAAATGATCCAAGAAGGCTTGGACTATTTGGTTTAATGAGAAGATGGAATGTCTAGGTAATCCACTATACCAGAGTCTAATGTTGGACCAATTAGGGACATGGGAAAGGTTCACAAAACCAGAGCATCATCATGGGCGATTAAGTAACACCCATGTTTAAAAGATCGCAAATGTTGCTGCGGGTCTTCCTTATTGTTAAAGTGGTTAAACTTAGGCATCTCCCAAAGTGTATAGGATATGGGCGAATGGGGATGGATGGGTGAATAGGCCCATTACAAATATCTTCATAGGTGAGAGAATTGCAGGCACCGGAAATAGATGCTTCTAATGTCTCGCATCTTGACCATCATTAACTTGATAAATTCATTATTAGGTTGAGAAGATTAGGTACCCCCTCGGAATAAGAGGAGGTTGTTGTGGGACCTATGAAGAATAGGACATTCTATAATATGGTGGTGTCATATAAGGAGGTGGAAATTGAGAGACAAACATAGAAGGTACATAGCCAAAGTGAATGACAGATGAAACAAGAGGTGGATGGTAGTAGGTATATGAGGGTGGGACACTCGTAGTGACCACAGGTAGAGATGGGGGTAGAGATTGGGGAAAGAAAGGACAAAATTTTGAAATGGGGTAGAGGTTACCGACACCAAGGGTGGTAGCATTGCGACTGGTATATATGAGACAACAGTGTGGATGATGTTATGCTTTGGGTGGTGGATGAAGGTATGGTGGAGACTGCAGCGCAATGGATGTGGCATACATGGCGGTCAAAGCTAGCATAGGACCTAGCTATGACACAATTGGGGATAGAATGGGTGAAGTCACCATGGTAGGAGGTGGAGCCGAGGTGGAAGGGATCATTAGGGATGGAGAGAAGGACACGGGCATGCCATAGATCAATTGACCCGAGGCACCTCGAGTGGAGGCATGGGTGAGGTAGTGGATCAAAGTAGCGGAGTTCTAATCCAAGATTCGTGCAAACTCCATGTCACCTGTAGGAATGGTGATGGGTTGATTAAGATCCATGAATGATGAGATGGAAGGTGGTGAAGGACTAGGTGATGAAGGGCTAGGTGGGAGTGGTAGTCAACTAGTGTCAAATATGAGGTTGTTCGCCTGACTACGGGTCAGCACCATATGGGTAGGAACTGATTTGGTGAGATCAGTATTATGTCCGAATGGTACAGAACACCAAAAAATTTGAAAACCATCAATAGTGAGTGAATTAGGTCAGCTGGTGAGCTGTAAAATAGCAAGGGTGACCGACACCGCTTTGGGAAAAGCTGATGTCGATTAGGCTTAACCGGTGCGATTACTATGAAAAACGAGCGATCTATTAAATGATGGTCCAAGACTACCAATTTCTGCATGCAGGATGAGACGTAAGGTAATTATGATTGAAGTGAAAAAAATATGGAAGGTGATAGGAGCCTTTATAGCTCAGAAATTGAAATAGGTACCTTTTGGATAGGTATCCAAGAAGACTTCAAACCGACGTCGGTTGGGTTAAACCGATGTTGGTTAAAGATAACCGTAGCAGGTTACTATGAAATTGAAACAGAGAATAAGAAAAGTGGTTGTAATTTAAAATTTTGGTTTTGAATCAAACCTAGAAGTATTAGAATGATGTAGATGTGGTCCAGGGACACTCAGATGAAGTTAGAATACACCGACTATGATTGGGAGTGTGTAAGGAAAGAGAAAAATAATGATCGAAAGCTCTCTCCTAAAAACACAAATCAAGCGAACACTAAGAAAGAACATTCCTAGAGTGCCTATTTTATTACATTTGTTCAGCTTATGCTATTTTTATGGACTGAATGTTATGAACAGAATAATAGAATTTTTTGGTGAGGAAGGATTCCTATGAAGAAATAATTCTAAAGGGTGAGGTTTCAGGAATGTTATGGTGGGGCGGTTTTCAATCAAGTATGACTCGCCAAAATAGCGAGTTGGGTGCCCAATGTACCATGATCGTGTGATCACCTATAGCTTCTTCCATGTAGGATGTTGTTTAAGAATGTATGTATTTTGAATTTTTGTGTGGTTTGGTAAGATTCAGAGAAAGAGAAAAGGTTATAAGTTCTTTTCTACGATTCATTTATCAACCATCAACTGGTCATGACTTCCAGCATATAGGTTGCCCTCAATTATGTGAGCTAACGAGTTAAATCGAATGCCGTGCACTTGTTTTAAACCCAAATCAAAAGTATGATATTCAATGACAGTAATAGATGAACAGAAGAGGTATTCTCTTTCACTAAAATGCGAAAACAAGAATAAGAAGGTTCTTTTAAATATACCAAAAGAAATGTTTCTTTCGGAGCAAATAGAAGAAGAGAATGTTACCAAGGAGAAAGTTTTAATGTGAATGCTATTAGAAGGAAACAAAAACACACAAATTTTCACCTAGGAATAAAGAAAGATGAAAGGAACCCCAAATGTATCCCACTTTGGACATGCCAAAATGTTTCACCTGATTTCTTAGTTTTCTGAGAAGTATTTGATGAAATAGATAAGGTAAAGGTGGTAAGAGGAATACCTGTTTTGAGATGGTTGAAGGTTGTATGTGCGCGTATCTAAATCTTGAATCAAAGTGATTATGAGACCTTCCTTTTGGCTAGGAGGAACTACCTGTATAAGAATCAAAACAAGACCACCAAAGAGAGTTAAACAATATATGCAAAGTGGACTCACAGCGTAGCATGTGCTAGATCCCAGAAAGTGTGATACTTCCTAGATGGTTGTCACCAATTGTTTTAAACATTTCAATGTTGAAATAAAGTAAATATTGTCCTACTGTAGTTTAATATGATTTAGGCATCTCATACAAACATAATAGGCTAGATCTAATCTAACAGGCTAGGCTAGAAGGAGATCCAGAGGTCAAGTAGGTTGGTTATAGGTGAATCTGAACTAACAGGCTAGGTTAGATACAAATCTAAAGGTCAAATAGGTGTTCAGGTAGGTATATGTCAGAAACAGGTTGTAATTCTAGCAAAGATCAAGTGACACAAAGACCGACAATGGTTTTATAAAACTGATGATGGTTAGAATGTAACCGGTGACGATTAGGGAGAACGGCGGTTAGGTCAGAGGTTGGTGGACTCACACAGTCTGGGTTTTAATGGTTTTAGGCAAGAATGGAGTTAGTAGAAGGTGTTGGGTGATCACAGAAGAGGTATAGGTATGTTGTGAAGGTCTGGGGTTGGTGAGGCAGTCAAGTAGGTGGTTGGGTAAGGTATTACAATTGTTGGGTAAGGAGGGTGGCTAAAACTGGATAGGAGGAATGAAGAAACGGTAAAAGGGATAAGATCCTTTGTCAGGAGTAATACCGATGTTAATAAAAAACTAAAATAGATGAGAGGAAACACTTACTTTCTAGTGAGATACTAATCTAAATCCCAGTGGAAGAGTGGTGGTGTTGGAAGGTGTTGGGAAGAGGCTTCACTGTTGTCCAAGTGAACCTGGTTGTCTTTGTTGATCACAAATTAATCCTTACTTTGTTGTTGGGTTTGAAAAGATTGAATTCACGATAAGGAAATCCAATTCCAAAGGTTCAACCCCTATTATAAAGGTTTAGATGGGTCTATATAAGTTGTTTTGTTAATTATGGTATAACCGGTGTCGTTTTAGGGGAACCAACATCGGTTTAGGGTGAATCGACATCGGTTTGGGTGAGATATCTTGGGCTGTTCAAAAGTTTCCTGGGAAGTTGTTCCACCATTTGATAAGGGTCTCTTCCTTTTCTCGGGGCAAAAACCGATCTTAGGAGGCTTTTAATGTGAGGTGAGGGAATGGGTGTAATGTTAGGTTTTATTTAGGACATTGGTTTAGGGTTTAGGTTAATGGGTCAAATGATGAGGGTGGTTAGGTGAGGTGTATTTAATAAAGGCAATTTTATTAAATAGGTGTGTGAGGGTAGTGAATTAATTTAATGTAAATAATTAAATTAATATGTGTGTGGGTAAAAGGTTATTAACTTAATTAGAATAATTAAATTAATGTATATGGAGGTAAATGGCATTAATTTAATTTAAAGTAATTAAATTAAAAATTTTGGGGTGTAGGAGGTAGGTTCTAAGGTGTTGAGGATGAGGAAGTGATTATAGGGCTGTGGTAGGGGACCAAGGTGATTATGACATGATTTCTGTGTCTACAATACTATTAGGATAGTCCTTTAGATTTAAGATTTTGATCCCCTTCATAGTCATGAAGCAGACTATATTTTGTTTATGCCAATAATGTCATGCAGAGGTCAATCCCAAAGACCCAAGCAAAAACATACAACCGAATGAAGGCACTTTCACACAAAACCATAGAATTTGCAAAATAAAAAAGTCTAGTCTGTTGTGTCTCTCAACTAATGAATGTCAATTTACCATTCAATTTTTTAAGAAGATTTTAAACATTCCTTGGATCACTGAAATTGATCTAAGGATGAGTCAGTCAAAAAGAGATAAGTTTGTAACTCTCAAAATCTGATTGCAGCTTATCAACAAGAAGTGAAAATGGATTCTGGAGGCCATATCATTCTTTTCTAAGGAATCTAATAGTAGAAATGATTTATCCATAACAAGCATGATTTTCAAAAATCAAGGGAACACACCTTATTCAAGAAAATCACATGCCAATGTTTGTAATGCAAAAGAGAAATATAACAATTTGTCCAAGGTGTTACATACTTCCCTCCTAAAAAGAATCATCGTCCTGATGATTATCTCATTTATTCACTTTCTTAACATATGTTTGCAACAATATCGATTTAAAGTTCCAGAAATCAGCATTCACATAGTTGTTTATTCAAAAATAAATAGTTGTCTGTCCATAACTAACAAACTTATTGTCATATAAAGATAAAATCAACAATTTTTTATTAGTCATCATAGTCAATTATGATCAAAAAAATATGGAAAAGGTTTCATATCTTCTAGGTTTTTGAGGTTGCACTTTCTTCATTAAACTCATCCCACTAGACCTTGAATTTATTTATCTCATGATTTCTTAAATGCAACCGGTGATTTTACAAAGACTCATATGGGTTTAACCATGATTATTCTTGTGTCTTGGACTGTAAGGAATTATAATTTAACACACATGATAAATCTAGAACGCATTTCTTAAGAAAAGAAATATGGAAAACATCATGCATTCGTGATAAAGTAGGAGGTAATGCTAAACGGTAAGCTACAGGGTTGATTACTTCAACTATCTCAAAGGGTCCCACATAACGAGGCGATAACTTAGCAGACTTGCCAAAAGTTATAGAGCTCTTTTTCAGTTTAACCCGAAGAAATAATTTCTCACCAAGTTCAAATTTCCTATCAACCCGCTTTAAATCAACATAACTCTTTTTCCTATCTATTGCTTCTTTCAAGTGCTCATGAATCATTTTAACTTGCTATTCCATTTCAAGTAAGAATTTCAAGTCCGATTACCTCTCTATCCTCAATGATATCCTAACTAATACGGGTTCTACATTTTATTTCGTATAATGCTTTGAAAGGTGTCATCTTAAGAGAGGAATGATATGAGTTATTATATGAAAACTTAACTAGTGGAAGGTACTCTTCCCACTTATACTGCCAGTCCATGCAATACATTCGTAATATATCCTCTAAAAATTGATTAACTCTTTCAATCTTTCCATCCATTTCTAAATGATATGCAAAACTTAAATTCATCTTAGTTCCTAGAGCTACATTAAGCATGTTCTAAAACCTTTACATCATTGTAGGATCTCTATCCAATATGATTAATTCAAGTACTCCATGTAATCTGAAAATTTTGTGAACAAATATTTTAGCCAATACAGGAGAATCATCCTTCTAATTACCAGAGATACTAAAATGTGCTACCTTCATTAGTTTATTAACAACTACTAAAATAACATCATGCTTATTTATTGACATAGGCAACCCTTGTACAAAGTCCATGCTTATCACTTGCCACTTATACTGCAGTATGCTATGAGGATACAATAAACCGGTTGGGTGCATATGTTCTACTTTAACATGTTGACATTCAAGGCAATGTGTCACAAAATCAATAACATCCTTTTTCATTCCTTTCCAAAAATATTGTTGTTTTATATCAGCAAGCATCTTTGTAATACCAGGTGTCCAAAAAGGTGAATTATGAAATTCTGCTAACAATTTCTTTCTTAAATCATTTAGCAAAGGTATGTATACTCTGTTTTCAAATCTTAAGATTCCTTCGTTATCAAAGTGAAAACATTTATACCTCAAATCATTTGGATCTACAGAAAGCGCTGTCTTTACTTGTTGAAAGTAAGAATCAGACTCCATAACACTTTTTACTTCATCCTTAAATTGAGTTCTCAATGTTATAAGAGTAAAAATGTGCTTCCTACGACTTAGAGTGTTAGCCACTCTGTTTTCCTTACCCTTGATATAATTGATGTCAAAATCATATTGAGACAAAAACTCTAACCATCTTCATTGTCTTACATTAAGATTTGGCTGAGTGAAAATATACTTCAGCCCAAGATGATTATTTTTCAATTCAAAAGGCTTACCAAGAAGGTAATTCCTTCAAACTTATAGTGCATGAACAATGGTAGTAAGCTCTAAATCATGTGGAGCATAATTCAACTCATGTAGCTTTATTTTTCTACTTTTGTAAGCTATGACATGATCATTTTGTAAAAAATACCTCCTAGACCTTCACCAAATGTATCTGTTACGACCATAAAGTCCCCATTAGGATCTGGTACTGCTAGAATAGGTGTTGAAGTTAACTATTCCTTTAAAGTTCTGAATGTAGATTCACATTTTTCACTCCAAACAAACTTCTTATCCTTCTTCTGTAAAGAAGTTATTGGTGCATCCACCTTAGAAAAATATTTTACGAATTTTGTATAGTAACCAGCAAGCCCTTTGAAGATTCTAACTTCATGTATATTCTTTTCGGTGCAGGCCACTCGGTTATAGCTACAATTTTAGAAGGATCTACAATAATTCCATTCTTACTTATTACATGTCCCAAATAGTGCACTTCTATGTCATAGAAAGAACATTTAGATAGCTTACCATATAACCGTCTCTTTCTCAAAATTTCCAAAACTATCTTCAAATGCTCATGGTGTTCCTCAATACTTTTAGAATATATGAGAATGTCATCCAAGAATACGAGCACAAATTTTTCCAAGTATTCTTGAAAGATATTATTCATTAAATTCATAAATGTTGCAAGTTCATTTGTTAATCCAAAAGGTAAACCGTGAACTCATAATGTCCATACCTTGTTCTAAAAGCTGTTTTATGAATGTCCTCATCCTTAATCTGTAATTGATGATATCCAGATTGAAGATCTATCTTAGAATATACCAATTCTCCACACATCTGATCAAATAGATCATCAATCCTAGGGAGTGGGTATCTATTATTTATTTTTGCTTTGTTTAACATCTTGTAATCAATGCACAATCTAAGTGTTCCATCCTTCTTTTTCAAAAAAATTACTGGTGCTCCCCAAGGTGAAACACTTGGCCTAATCAAACCTTTAGAAAAAAGTTCTTGCAACTAAGCCTTAAGCTCTACTAATTCTATAGTAGTCATTTGATACGGTGCCTTAGAAATAGGCTCGGTTCTAGGCTTGATCTCAATTATGAAATCAAACTCCCTTTTGGGTGGAAGACTGACAATTCTTCCGGAAATATGTCACTGAAGTTTCATAACAATGGATATCATTCCAAGACATCATTGTTCTCTTCATCTATTTCTGTAATTTTTACTGCATATAAGGTACAACCTTTATTTTTTGCCTTTTTAAGTTGCATAGCTGATAGTTTTCTAACAAAAATCTCACATTTCACACCTTGAATCTCTGTTGTTTTCTGTAGGTCATCTAAACAACTAATGTTTTTTTCAAAATAGTCCACTTTAGCCTTATGTTCTACTAACCAATTAACACCTATGATTACATCATAAGACCCCAAAGGTGCAACATAAAGATCAACTTCAATGGAAAAGTTAGGTAAATCAAGGACTACTCCAAAAAGACACATACTAACTATATGAACAACATTGTTTCCATATTGTACAGTCCATGTTTTATCCATGTTTCCATCTTTTATTTTTATTTTTGATGTTAATTTACTAGAAATAAAACATTCAGTAGCCTCATTATCAAAAAGAATATTTATAGGTAACCCAATTAACTTACCTGGAACCTCTATGGGCATGGCCTCGCTTCTCGCCTTGCTTGTCGCCTACTTTGTAAGCGCGTGTATCTTGTGCTGTTGATTATGATCCTCTTTCTTCAAAGAGTATTGATTTACGTAATGATATTTTTCATAGTTATAAACTCCTCCTACAGTCCCTTTCTAGGATCGGTTTTATTTCCAGCCTTAGAGTTATTTTTATGACCTCCATAGGACTTCTCCCCATTTTTATTGTTCATGACAAATTTTTTCCGTGCATTACCAAGAAACTTGTTTGTTGTTTATTTCTTATTATTATCAGATGAAAACTTACTTTTCGTTCCAAATTTCTTCTATGGTCCTTTCTTAAGTGCAAGAGATGATGAAGAGGAGTTGGGGATTTTTTTCCTTACTCCTCCTTATGAGAAAAAATTTCCTTCAATTTTTGTTCCTACCTTATGGCCTTTTCAACAACCCCTTCCATCATGGTTGGGATGTGAACATCCACCTCTCCTCCTATAACAGATTCAATCCCATGATGAATTTTTATATCTTGAACTTCTCATTAGTTTGGTACTAAGGTACATACTTAAGGAGTTTAGTAAACCACTCCCAATACTCAGTTATAGTTAGCTTTCCTTGAGCTAAGTTCTAGAATTTAGTCATTTTCTAATCATAGTAAAGTTACGGCAGCCAACGTTGCCTAAAGTAACCTTTAAATTGATCCCATGTGATATTAGTTTCATCAATGTTTAACTCATCCTTATGGTTGTCCCACCATGAAGATGCCTCATGGGAAAGTTGATATGCTCCCCATATCACCTTTGTTTCTTCTGAGAAATTCCTTATTGTAAAGTATTTCTCCATTTTTCTGAGCCAATTCTCAGTCCCATATCCTAATGTGGTGCCATCAAACTTGGGTGGACTTATCCTTTTTATATCATTAGTGAGTTTAGCTGCCATCCTAGCCTTTTTGTTCTCAGGCTGATTAGGTATGTTCACATTGTTATTATCAACACCTACATTGGTGTTGTCCTCAGGAGGTGGCTGATTATTGTTATCAACATCTTCTTCCTCCTCATTGCCCATTACTTTTTGTTCAAGTACAACCAAATGATCTCTTGTGTCTAATAGGGCAGCAAGGATCTCATTGAGTTTTTGGGCAGTTACTGCTCCTTCCTTAGGTAGAGGATTATTTGCAACATTTCCTCTTGTTCTAACCATTTTCTGTTAACAATAAAATTTAAGTTTCATCAGATTATGGACACAATAGGTCCAAGAGCTACAACCTTCAGCTCTGATACCAAGATGTAACATTCCCATTTTAAGACTTTAGAAATAAGGGAATTTTTTTTTGAAACATAATGTTCTCTGTTCTAAATAAAACATCATTTAGAACACACATTCGTGTCAATCAATCTCATAATAGATAACCATATGTAGCCGTAATGACTTGGTATACTACCGATCTCTCATTCCATAACCTCGCTACCAAGCAATCTTTCATGTTAACTTAAAGTATAGAATAATTTATGTATACTTGGTTATCCTACCCTATTCCAAGTACTGAGTGATTTTTGTAAAGAACCTATTTGAATATTTGTTACCAATATTCATCTGACATCATCTTGCTTTAAACTAGGTGATAGAGGACAACGCAACAAGCAGCTTGTGATTACAACATTTCCGCCTTTAGGGCCATTGAGGATTTCATCGAGGGGTATGCCAAAAGTGTCTCCAACCTCAGCGGTGTCCCTACTGCACTATGGGGCAATGAAAAGAGCAAAAGAACCATCGACAAGCTCGACAAGACGGATGTCTTGCCCACATGACCACATTGGGTATGTTTCATGCTTGGAAAAAGTCAAGACCAGCGTTGATCAAGCAGCCAAGAAGTAGTCCTACCTGCTTCTCCTGCTCTCTTTGTTATTCTTACTTGTTTCTTGGTCGGTCGGGTTATTGCTTTTTCTTTGCCGTTTCTTTTGTTAAGTCTCGCTTGTGTAGTCAGTTTTTAAGGCTACGTTGATTTCCATTGTATTTCTTGGACTTGATTAGTCCCGCTATGTTTCTCACTCTTAATCCGGCTTAAAGGCCTTATTTTGTATTCAAGGGTATAGTCCCTTTTTAAAAAAACTATTTGCCAATATTAAAAAAAAAAGCAAATTTTGTGATACTTTTGCCAAATATTTTCAACATATTATTCATGTTACTTATTCCTAGATGACATATTCCTCATTCTGGAATACGTCATTCACCTCACTCTTCTATTATCTAGAATGGTCTTACTAACTCCCATCATTCCACTTGCCCAAGGTTTGACCCTAGCCCAAATTAGCAACATAATTTATTATAGGAAGATGCTCAAGATGAATTAGGGTATATGGGCATACTCGGATGATAGAAATCAACCGGATGTGCCAAGGTACCTTGAGTCATTGAAAGCTATTACCTATCCTAAATATGCTAATAACTCGACCTAGAGAGAAATTGAGTTCAAGTCTAGATGTGAGTAGATCTAGATGAACAAATACGAAGGGTGTTGCCACATGTCAACTACAACACTTTGTATCCTCAAGAATTCCCAGGACTTCTCAAGGGTATAGTCCTGTAGTTGGCGTGTGCCAACATCTCGTTAGAACTAATTTATCAAGATGTACATACCCCCTAGTGTTCATTAATCATAATTAAATTGGATTAAGATTCAGATTACAACAACTATGCCTAGTCCTAATTCCAACATTCATTAAGTTTTTTACCCATACTTATCCTGATTAGATATGGAGAAATTCATTAATTCAATTTTGCATTATTGTTTATTAGCATGGAATAATAAGCAGTTATCCCAAAAATAGGACAACAAACATCAACGTTTAATTCATAATGCAACCTAGCTGTCCAAATCAAGTGTGACATCCACCTAGATTCAGCTAGTTTTTACTTTATAAATTAAGTTATAAAGATTAAGGATCATAACCACTATTCATCTTATCTTTCGTTCTTTGGGAGAGGAAGAGTCTTCCTCTACATGGTTAAATGTTAGTTTTAACATAACCTTTTTTATCATTCGTTACTCATATAGTTTAATTGTATGTCCCAAACATATTTCATTATTAAACTATAGTTGTGTAGTTAAAGAATGACATCTTTTACAATTTAACAAGTTCATTATAATAAGGGAGATTATATTATCTCCTTAATCCAACTCATTATCTAATAACAACAATAGTATACAAATAGATATAAAGAATACCACCAAGATATCACTATTATTTCTGGCATACAAGTACAAAAGATTTCACTTCACAAATTGGATTCCAACACAAAACCTTTTAATTCATGATTTTAAATATACATTTACAAGACTATGCATTTTAGACATTCTGCATGTCAATCATAATTAATATCTTAAAATAACATCACTTTTCTTTTCCAATACAACTCAAGAATGATTTGAAACTCTTTACATAAGATCCATAATTAAATAAACCAATGCATCATAAAAGTTTGTCTTCTTTTATCACTTATGATGTCCATCTACAAAAATTGCTAGCATGGGCCAGTTCAATGAACTGAGCATGATAAGCACTAAGCATTAAAGTAAAGTGCATTCCACTAATTGTTCCATTAAAAAACTCTTCTTTAATGAAACAATTAATATATCATATAAATAATCATAAGTAATAACATCTAGAAAAGAAGTACAATAAAAGAGTCTCGAATTTACTTTTAAGAAAGAAATTAATATAATCCAACATCTGAATTATATCACAAGATTTAATTGATCCTATTAATTAATTTAAAACAATCAACAGCTTCATAGTTCTATAAGAATAGAAATACACATTTATCTTTACTAAGCAGTAAAAGAAGTTAATTACAACATAGCTCATATTAGAATGCTTCATCATTCCATATAACAAAGGAAGAAGAATCAATACATGCTATTCCCAAACACTAATCATCAGAAAGACAAATATAGGTTTAGAACACACGAATCTACCTCACTTCAAAGATAACAATATAAGGATTCAACATTAAGGAAATCATCTATCAAGAATCCCAAATCAAACAAAGTAGGGTAGGAGTCAAAAATACCCCATGTAAGTCAAAACTAACTCCCATATGTTAGAGGATATAATTCAAGATCTGAAACCAAATGTTCCACAATAAATTTTCCATCTCAGAAGAAGATCAAAAACAAAAAAATTCAATCAAATGAACTTATCCAAACAATAGAAAAATGATCTCAAATAGAAAAGGACCCAATCTATAATTCATTTCATTTATACTATGAAATGAATTCTCATTTATATTTCAAACTTAGAAATTCCTTAACTAGTTCCCAAAAGAGAACACAAAACCAAATGCACAGTTAAAGAAATCACACTTCTAATTTTCCTTTACAAATCTTACAAACTGGTTTACCTATTTCCATTCATCAAGCACAAGTTCAAATTCAAACCTCGAGAAAAAGTACACAAGATGACTCTAAAACAAGATACTATCCCCGTAGATCATATTCATTTCTCTTTTTAAAGGCCAAAGATTCATTCAATGAATCCAACAAGGAATAGAAATCCACAAACAGTGTAAGATATACAAGGTTCAATACAACTCATGAACTCAAAATAATGAAATCCCATTACAAGGCTTCAACAACTTAATGCAAAGGAGTAAGTAGTTCGTGATCCCAAATAAGAACAATAATACAAAGCATTCTGAACAGTGATATTGTATCCTTTCATACAAAACTTAGTATACTAGGTTTTAGATTCAACATTCTATTAAAACCCAAGAATCAAATAAAAGATCAGAAGAGAGTAAAAAAACCCCAACGACGTTTAAGTCAAGAGATGTTCCAATCTTACTTCCAACTCAACTGAAATAGAATCACAACCAGACTCTCAAGTTCCAGTTTAAAAGATTAAAATAGGGAAAGTATTTGTTTCAACATATAAACAAGAAGGAGAGTAAATACTGCACTTCCAAAAGTCTCTAAAATTGTTATGAATTTTCCAAATGAACCACAAAATCAACCAAACCCATAACAAGACATAGTTCCAGTCAATTAATCCTATGAACAAAATAGTCAAACTTCAACAGGACATGGGTTTACTCAGGGTAGAGAAGGAAAGATATACTTCGCATTCACTCACCCTATCTAGTTCAAAGAAGGTAGTATAGTCTCCAAAACAGAAGTGCCACAATCATTCCAACAAGAAGCTACAAGGAGAAGATCTCAAAGAGATTACCAGGTCTACTTCTAAAAACAAATCTCTCAAGACCCTTTTGAATAGACAATCCTTAAATGAGATTAAAGCTTTTCAAATCCTTAATACCAACAAAACTCTAGCTCATAATACAAGTATAGAATCAAACATGTCAATTCCAACACAAGTTCAAACACACACAAATGGTATACAATAGATATTTGAACATGAGCTTCAAACAAAATTTTATAACTTCATAAGGCTCTAATACTGGCTCAGATAAACACGAAGTTCAAATATGAGCCTATAACGAAACACAAATCCCTAAATACAAGCTCAGAACAAAACACCAATGCTCTAATATGAGTTCAAGCATTTTCAAATCCTTAAATAAGAATAAAACTTCCAGCTCAAAGTATATGTACATAAAAAAAAACTCATTGATTTGACTACAAGTTTGAATCACGCAAGTATTGAAAATGAGTACAGTGTTGATCACAAAGCTTCAACAAAAGTTCAATACAATACAAGTTCTAGTACCAGCTCAAACAAAACACAAGACTACAATAGATATTCATAACCATACAAGCAACAAATTCCAATTTAGAACGACCACCAAGAAGCTCTACTACAAATTCAACGAAACACAGGCTTAAAATAATAGTTCAGAACGAAACATAAGGCAACGAATGCCAATTTAGTCAACACTAGTCTCAAATACAAGTTACAGAGCTTCAAATACAAGTCTCGCATGAATATCACCATTAAAATAGCACAGAGAAAGTTTCCCAAAAACTACCATTACCAGCAATGGATTTACATTCCAAAACCACAGAGATTTCATGAAAACATGCAAGTAATTAACCAGACAAATCATGCAAATATTTATCTCAAGAGAGAAAAATTGTTTTAATGAATCATTTAGAAGAAAGAAATAAATCTTAATGGGTAGAGCCTATCATGCCTGATAGTTCCTCTCCCAATATGAAGAAGACTTCCACCGAGCTTCCAACTCTTGTTCTTCTCCACAACAGATCAACAACCAAACAATTTTTCTTCCAATGCCTCTTATACATTCCCTTGATCGAAAATAGACCAAAGAAACCAAAAATATCCAAGAAGTGTAACACCCTTGATCGTTGTTAATTTCCTCCTTTGCATTCAAGTGTTGATATGTGATTTTCCTTGTAAGGATATGTTCTTCTGATTTTTGGAAATCATGCTTGATATGGGTAAGTATTTTCTGCTCTTAATCTCCTTTGATCGAATTGGTATGACTTCCCTGAACCCATTTTTCAGTTCCTGATAGGTGAATTTGTAACTGCTTTTAAGATTTGTAAACTTGTCTTTTATCCAACTCATCCTTGGATCAATTTCAGTGATCCAAGGAATGTTTTTAAAAATGCTCTATTGAAGTGAATGGTAAAATTGACATTCCATGAGTTAAGCTACATGTTGGACTGAAATTTGTTGTTACCAGTTCTTTGATTACTATTTGAATGCAGTTCCATTCAGTAGGTTGTTTGGTTTGTGTCTTTATAGATCAACCAAGACAGGTCATCATCGAAAAATAGGCATGCAAACTTCAACATGGCATAAGGGATATCCGGGACCCTATAAGGTTTGATTTACGGAATCCTAAGCTAGGTGAAAGTATTCCTACCTAAGCTATGTTAATTGATATAATTTGGTTGCTAACCTAAAATCGGTGCTAAGAATTAGAGGGTTGTTAGGTATGAAAACTAGAACCTAACACTACAAGGTTATTAAGTGATCTAACCTAGTTTCTAAAAACTATTGTATTTTGATTACTTACCTTTGTGGAGTTATCCAACATAATAGCTAAGGAATGATGTTGGGGGTTAGTGGTTAGTGTTATATCCTAAGGTATAAACTCTAAACTACCTAAGATCTAACCTAAGTCAGCGATCTACCCTAAACTACTAGCATGAAGGGGAACTTAAAGGGTCACATACACGTTGGAAATGGGTTATAAGGCATTTAATGAAGATGATAAGGTTTATTAAATCCTATGAACTACCAACTTTGATAGGGGCTAGTTTGGTTGGCAGAGGCCTAGGTGGTAGTATCACTAGAAATGGAATCACATGTTTTATTTGATTTGGAACTCGCCAGTTTGGCAATCAGTGGCAAAGAAGATTGGGCAGATATTTGGAAATTAATGAAATTAATTGTCTTGTTTGATGAGCCCGAACCACTTTGGTAGGCATGCCAACAGATTTTTGTGGGTTGTTTCATTTTGCATGCTTTTCGATTTTCTTCTACTTGCACTCTGGTTTTTCAACCAGCAATTTAAACTACATTACATGGCTATTTTTGAGGTTTCAAATCTATCTTTGTTTCATGGAGAGTATATGAGGCATTGTGGAAGAAGTATTTTGTTATTTTGGTTTTCGTGGAGAAGAAGGGAAGAAGCGAGCTCAGCTAGAAGTCTTCTTCAATTTTTCAGTGACACTATCAGGCATGATAGGCCCTAACTGTTAAAATTTCCTGCTTTCCTCTAAGTGTTTTCATTAATAAAACTTTTCTCTGATGAATTTTGTGCATTCATTCTTAACTGGTAAATTGATAGATGGGTTTTGTAAAAAAATAATTGCATTCTCGTGTTTTTGAATCTGTTTGTTTCACGATTTTATTGAAAGCTTACTTTGCATTGCTTGTTCATAGAGAAACCATGTATACTTAAACTAAATGGGTAGCACTATTTGTTTCTTTAGTGGCTTGAAAATCATGTATTCGTAAATAAAACTGCAGCACTTGTTGGTTTCTTCAAAGGGTTTGAAATTGATTTTTGGGTTCGACTTCATTTGCGACCTTTTAATGTTATAGAGATCTGTCTGTATTCGCTAGATATTAATGTTGCAACCTTGTGTTTATTTACACGAGCCGGTAAGAAACTCTAGTTATTATTGATACTATAAACTGGTTTGAGCTATTTGATTGGAAAATTGTTTCAGTGGATGGAACCATTGTAGAGATTATTTTCTCTATGATGTTAGCATTTTATTTCATGGTTATTTGGACTGTGAATAAATCCGTAAATGGCTTGTTTTGTATCACCTTGTGGAAACTTTGACTGTTGCAAAGTTTGCATGCACAAGTAAAACCGTATATGGTTTAGTTTTTTCTTTCTTCTTCCGAAAAGCAATTATTGTTATTGAAATTCATAGGCATTGTGAATAAATAGTATATGGTTTAGTTTGTTTTTCTTCTTGTGAGAAACATTGACTGTTATTGAAACAACATGCACTGGAGAAACCATATATGGTTTAATTTTGTGTTTTATCCTACGCAGACACTGATTGTTTTTGGAACAGTATTGAACTTGAAACTTGGGTTTGTTGTCTTGGATGTTTTGTACTATAACTCGAAGTCTCTTAGCATGGTGCTTGTGAAATGTTGTCCTTATGACCACATTAATGTTTTTTTGGAGATTCTTTGTGAACTGATTTGTGAGTCGTCCATCGATCTTTGTCAAGCATCTTATGTTCCATTTGAGTTTGGAAATGGGGTTAAAAGGAGGTTAACAGAGAATGGAAAATTTCTTCTTACTCTGTATTGTATGAAAATAGTTTCATTGCAATCGATTAATCTTACGGTGTTAATGAATTATGTGATTGTGTTCATAATATTAAGATGCATCACTATACAATCCATTTAATACTTGGTGTTTTTAATTAAAATAGAAACTCGAAAATTGTGACAGTTCATACATTATATTCTTTGGATTATTCTATAAACTATTGAGGGAACCTACTGTTACCCTAACTAGGTTACATGTATTTGAATAGTTTTGATCCTTCAATGATGTTATGATTTGCATTACACTTGGAATTGTAAAAGAGTTTTGGAATGTATGTATTATATCTTGATGTTTGATCTTTTCTTTTGTGGGAACCCAATTTTATAGCTCTTGTAATAATGTGTTGGCATACCATTGAGATGGTTCTACTTTGCCTCGAGCTTTTGGGAAGTCTTGAGTATTAGCAACTACTCGGATCATTACCTCTTGTTGGGTCTATAAGTGTATGTTATGAATAAGAAGATTGAATGTGACCTAAACTTGAATGCAATTGTGTTTGAACTTCACTATTTGTCTTAGAGTTTAAAAAAGGGAAAGTTAATGGAAAGGTTTGATGGAACTTCACCGATTGATTTTGAAGGGCTCTAAGAAAGAGTAATGATAACATGTTTTCTTCTTTTCTTGAGGTTGTTCTAGTCCAATGAAAGAATATTAGGTCTTTTGAGAAATACTCTTTTATGAACTTAAATTGTATGTAGGAGAGGAAGGAAACAGTTCTATTAAGTTGTAATGAAATGATTATAAATTGGGATCATTTTTGTTAGGCCTCCTTCTCTAATTTATTAGGGTTAAGTTCATTAGTTTGAACCTTCGATATTTATCCTTACTGGAAAAGAAATTCAGTGTTATTAGTCTTATATACCGTCATTTGACTGAAATGAAGTAGATAAGATTGAAGTAAGGTTGGAAAAATAAATTGTAGATAGTTATTGATTGTTAATCCATCACTTCTTCTTGGATTTCTTTCATATGAATCTGTTTTGATGAATACCTTAAATTGTTAAGTTTTAAAGTAGAGTTACTTTAAAGGAACAGTTTAAATCATGATATACATTGTTTTAGCTTTGATGATGGTTATGTACTTTGGAAAATGGAATGCTTTCTCCTCTTCTTGAAGTAAGATGAGTCATCCAAGAGGGAATATGCTATAATTACTTATGTACCTTATAGTAGAGATATGAGTTGTGTTAATTTTGGTATATTGGAAACATTGAAATGTTATGGTTTTTGGTTGGTAAAGATAATCGATGAATTAAATTAAACTTTAATTTATAGGACATGTGATATAAGGTTATATTATTATCTTCTTTTACCTGTTTAGTATTGCTCTTCTTTTTATTTGTATTACTTATGCTTGGGAGTATGAATTACTTGTTCATTAAAGCAGGGTTGTTTTTATTGGAAAAATTAGTCAAATGCACTTTGTTTTAAGGATTAGTGCTTATCATGCTTAGTTCATTGAACTAACCCGTGCTAGCAATTTTGCGATGGACTTCATAAGTGATTAAAAGAAGGCAAAAACTCATATGATACATTGGCTGATCTAAGTTGATTCTTGTGAAGAATTCTTATTTGTTCTTAAGTTTTATTGTAAAAGAAAATTTACTCCCTTTTAATGAAGGTTTTTGTTATGTAGTATGTATGAAATGCATAAGTTGTAAATGTATAAGTTGAAAAGGGAATGTAGAATGAGAATTTACTCGGCATAGATTATTAAAATTATCTTGTACTTTAGAAAGAAATGGAATCCTATTCTATTGATATTCTTAATGTTATTTATATGTTTCAATGATTGTTCTTAGATAAGTACGAAAAAGGGGATTAAATTATTATCCCTAAATGTGAAGCAACTAAGTAAGTTGCGGATAATCAATGTTCTTATCTAAACAACTCAAATTTTAAAGTAATGTGTGATGAACTTATAATGAAAACTAAGAATGTTATAGGGGACATAAATGGTTTGTTAAACCCTATAACTTAAGAGGAAGACTCTTCCTCTCTTATTAAAACGTAAGAAAAGGGAAAGTAAGAATACAATCATTAGACTACTTTTAATAAAGTCTACTAGGTTACAACCTCGGTGATTGTTTCACTTCCTTGAATAAGTTAATGGAAGGAAACTTAAGATGTTTTTGCCCTTAGTTTTGGTTGAATTTTTCTCAGCCAATGTTAGAAAACATCGAAAGAAATCTTAACAAAAGGAAGTTTTGCAAGGGTTATTATAACCTGATTGGAAAGGAACTTAGGGAGAGTTGGATTAGAGTCTAGGTAGGATTGCTGAAATCTTCCTTTAGGAATCCAAATTAATTAACTTTAAATAATCTCCTAGGGGTATGTATATCTCGATGAGGCTATTCTATAGGATGTTGACACATGCCAACTATAGGGTTGTACCTTCAAGAAGATTAGGATCTTCTTGATGATACAACATATTGTAGTTGACATGTGGCAACACCCTTTTGCATTGATCGTCTAGATCTACACACTTTTGGACTTGAACTTAGTTTCTCTCCATGGACTGGGTAGTAGCGTAGTTGTGATACGAAGTAGCCCTCAAGGACTCAGGGTATCTTGGCACATGGGGTTGACCTAGGTTGACCTAGTATGCCAATACATCCTAAGTCTTTGTGAGCTCCTTCCTATCCTAACCTATGATGTTAACCAGAACTAGGGATAAACCTTAGGCAAGAGGACTGATGAAAGTCGGTAAAGGACATTCTAGATAACAATAGAGTGATGTGAAGGATGTATTCCGATTGATGAGTATGCCATCAAGGAATAAGTAATACGAATAGTATGTTAAAATCTTTGGCCAAAGTATCACAAGCTATTGATTGTGTTGTCCTAAGTCACCTAGTCTAAGGATCATGATGCAGATGAATATTGGTAACTACTATTTAGTTAGGTTCCTTGGATAGATCACTCAATACCCGAATGGGTAAAGAACCATGTATACGTAGTATACATAAAAGTATTCAATACTTAGTGTTAAACATGAATATATCGGTAGTTTATCGAGTCATGAAATGAATAGATCGGTAGGTTACCAAGTCATTACAGCTACATATGGTTATCTGTTATAAGAATGATTATTTAGAATGTGTGTTCTAAATTTCTTATTTAGAACAGAGAAACATTACGCAAAAAAAAAAAAATCCTTGTTTCTAAATTCTTAAAATGGGAATGTTACATCTTGGTATTGGAGCTAAAGGTTACATCTCTTGGACCTATTGTGTCCATAATCTAATAAAAATTGAAATTTCTTGAAACAGAAAATGGTCGAACAAGAGGAAACATTGCGAACAATGCTCCACCTGAGGAAGGAGTAGCAACAGCCCAAAAACTTGATGAGATCCTTGCTGCCTTGTTGGACACAAGAGATCGTTTAATTGTGCTCGAGCAACAAGTAATGGGTAATGAGGAGGAAAAGGAAGCTAGTAATAGCAATCAGCCACCTCTTGAGGACAATCCCAATATGGGTGTTGATAATAACAATGTTAATGTACCTACCACCAAAAAAAAAAGGCTAGGTTGGTTGTTGAACTCACTAATGATATAAAAAGGATAAGTCCACCTAAGTTTGATGGCACCACATTAGGTGATGGAGCTGAGAACTAGCTTAGTGAGATGGAGAAGTACTTTGCAATAAGGAACTTCTCAGAAGATACCAAAGCTATTTGGGGAGCATATCAGCTTTCCCATGAAGCATCGTCATGATGGCACAGCTGGAAGGCTGAGCTAAACATCGATGAAACTAACATCACTTGGGATCAATTTAAGGGTTATTTCAAGAAATGATGGATGCCAAAAGTTTATTATGATCAGAAAATGACTAAATTTCAGAACTTAGCTCAAGGGAAGTTAATTGTAACTGAGTATTGGGAACAGCTTTACAAAACTTCTCAAATACGTACCTCGAAAGATCAAACCGATGAGAAGTTCAAGATATGGAAATTCATCATGGGATTGAATCCCATTATTGGGGGAGAGAGTTTGATTTACATGCCCAATCACTATAGAAGGGTTTTGAAAAATCCATAAGGCAAGAATAGAAGTTAAAGGCCATTTCTACTCATAAGGAAGAAGTACGGAAGAAAGTTCAAAACTCTTCTTCAGCTTCTCTTGCACCTAAGAAAGGACCATGGAAAAAGTTTGGTAACAAAAGTAAGTTTCCAACCAATAATAATAAGAAGACATCAATGAATAATCCTATTAGAAATGCACATGAGAACAATTTTAATGAAATAATAATAATAGCGAAAACCCTATGGAGGTCGAATGATAACTTTAAGGTGGAAATAATTACGAGCCCAAAAGGACCGATAGGAGGCTGTTATAACTGTGGAAAAAGATCATTACGCGAAATAATGTCCTTTGAAGAAGGATGATTGTAATCAACAAAGACGAGATACATGTTGCGAAGAGGTGACGAGAAAGATGAAAAGCAAGTTACACCTATTGAAGTTCCTGATAAGTTATTTGGCATACCTGTAACTATTCTATTTGATACGAGAGATACTGAATGTTTTATTTCTAGTAAACTTGCTTCAAAACTTAAAAGAAAAGCTAGAAAAATGGATAAATCATGGACTGTACATTATGGTAATAATTATGTTCATATAGTTAGTATGTGTCTTTTCGGGGTAGTCCTTGACTTACCTAGCTTTTCCACAAAAATTGATCTCTATGTAGCACCTTTGGGATCTTATGATATAGTCGTAGGTGTAAATTGGTTAGCAGAGCATAAAGAAAAGGTAGACTATCTTGAAAAACATATTAGTTGTTTAGATGATCTGCAGAAAATAACAAAGATTTAAGGTGTAAAACAAGAAATTTCAGTTAGGAAATTATCGGCTATGCAACTTAAAAAGGCCAAAAATAAGGGTTATACCTTATATGCAGTAAAAATTTCTGAATCCACAGAAGTAAACAATAGTTTTATAGAATGTTATCCACTATTACAAAGCTATGGTGACATATTTCCAGAAGAATTACTGGGACTACCACCCAAAAGGGAGTCTAACTTCACAATTGAAATAAAACCAGGTAGTGAACCTATTTCTAAAGCACCTTATCGAATTACTACTATAGAGTTAGTAGAGCTTAAGGATCAGTTACAAGAAATTTTGTCTAAGGGTTTGATTAGACCAAGTGTTTCACCTTGGGGAGCACCAGTGATCTTTGTGAAAAGAAGGATGGAACACTCAGATTGTGCATTGATTACAGGATGTTAAACAAAGCAACAATCAAAAATAGATACCCACTTCCTAGAATTGATGACCTATTTGATCAGATGTGTGGAGCATCGATATATTCTAAGATAGACCTTCGGTCTGGATATCACCAATTACGAATTAAGGAAGAGGACATTCATAAAATGGATTTTAGGACAAGGTATGGACATTATGAATTCATGGTTTTACCCTTCGGATTAACAAATGCACCTACATCTTTTATGAACTTAATGAAGAATATCTTTCAATAATACTTAGACAAGTTTGTGCTTGTATTCTTAGACGACATTCTCATATATTCTACAAGTGTGGAGGAGCATCATGAACACTTGAAAATAGTTTTAGAAATTCCGAGAAAGAGACAGCTTATATAGGAAGTCGTCCAAATGTTCTTTCTATGACACTAAAGTTCACTATCTGGGTCATGTTATAAGTAAAGATGGGATTGTTGTATATCCTTCTAAAATTGTAGCTATAATTGAGTGGCTCGACCTAAGAATGTATATGAAGTCGAAGCTTCATGGACCTTTCAGTTATTATAGAAAATTTGTTAAGGATTTTTCTAAGTGGTTGTACAAATAACCTCATTGCGAGAAAAGAATAAGAAATTTGTCCAGGATGATAAATGTGAATCTGCATTTAAAATTTTGAAAATTCAATTGACTTCAAACCTATTTTAGTTTTACCTAATCCAAATGGAGACTTCACGGTTGTAACAGATGCATTTGGGGAAGGTCTTAGAGGTATTTTGTTACAAAATGATCATGTCATAGCTTATGAAAATAGAAAACTTAAGTTACATGAGTTGAATTATGCTCCAAATGATTTAGAGCTTGTTTCCATAATTCACACACTTCAAGTTTGGAGGCATTATCTACTTGGTAAACCATTTGAATTGAAAACTGATCATCTTGGATTGAAGTATATTTTTACTCAGCCAAATCTGAATGCAAGACAATGAAGGTGGTTAGAGTTTTTGTCTCAATATGACTTTGACATAAGTTACATTAAAGGAAAAGAGAATAGAGTGGCTGACACTCTAAGTCGTAGGAAGCACATTTCTGCTCTTATAACACTAAGAACTCAGTTTAAGGATGAAGTAAAAAGTGCTATGGAATCTGATTCTTACTTTCAACAAGTGAAAACAACACTTGCTTTGTAGATCCAAGAGATGAAAGGTATAAAGGTTTTCACTTTGATAATGAGGGAATCTTATGATATGAAAATAGAGTATACGTACCCTTACCTAATGATTTGAGAAAGAAATTGTTGACAGAGTTTCACAATTCACCTTTTTCTGGACACCTTGGCATTACGAAAATGCTTGTTGATATAAAATGGTAATACTTATGGAAGGGAATGAAAAAGGATGTCATAGATTTTGTGACTCATTATCTAGAATTTCAATGGGTAAAAGTGGAACATATGCATCCAACTGGTCTGATATATCCTCATAGCATACCACAATACAAGTGGCAGGTAATAAGCATGGATTTTGTACAAGGATTGCCTATGTCAAGAAATAAACATGATGTTATTTTGGTAGTAGTTGACAAACTAACGAAAGTAGCCCATTTTATTGCTAGAAATCTAAAGGATGATTCTCTTGTTTTGGCTAAAATATTTGTACACGAAATTTTTATATTACATGGAGTACCTGAATTAATCATTTCTAATAGAGACCCTAGAATGACGTTAAGGTTTTGGAAAATGCTTAACATAGCTCTAGAAACTAAATTGAATTTCAGTTCTACCTATCATCTAGAAAAGGATGGAAAGACTGAAAGAGTAAATCAAGTTTTGGAGGATATGTTACAAATGTATTGTATGGATCAGCGTATAAGTGCAAAGATTACCTTCCATTAGTTGAATTTGCATAAAATAATACATATCATGCTTCTCTTAAGATGGCACCTTTCGAGGCACTTTACGAAAGGAAATGCAGAACCCCTATTAGTTGGGATAGCATTGAGGATAGGGAGGTAATTGGACCTGAAATCCTTACGGAAATGGAACAACAAGTTAAAATTATTCATGAACGCTTGAAATAAGTAATAGATAGGAAAAAGAGTTATGTTGATTTGAAGTGGGTTGATAGGAAATTTGAACTTGGAGAAAAAAATTTCTTCGGGTTAAACCATAAAAGAGTTCCATAACTTCCGCAAGTCTACCAAATTATCACCTCGTTATGTGGGACCTTTTAAAATAATTGAAATAATCAATCATGTAGCTTATCGTTTAGCACTACCACCTACTTTGTCACAAATGCATGATGTTTTCCATATTTCTTTGCTTAAGAAATACGTTTCAGATTTATCACGTGTTAAATTGGAATTCCTTGCAGGTCTAAGACCCAAGAATAATCATGGTTAAGCCCATTCGAGTGTTGGAAACTCACTAGTTGCATCTAAGAAATAGAGAAATAAGTCAATGTAAGGTCCAGTGGGACTAGTTTAACAAGGAGAGTGCAACTTGGGAAAATCTGGAGGATATGAAAACTACTTTTCCATATCTATTTGAATGCAATTAAATCTATTGGTCGATAATTTTTATGAATTTATCCCGTATGACATTGAATAAGTCAGTTTTGGGAAAATACTTAATTGAATTGAATAAAAGGTTATTTAATACGATTTCTAGAACTATAAGGTTTTGAAATACTTGACTGTCTTGGATGTAAATTGTTAAAGAGGTAATCATTGGGACGATGATTCTTTTTAGGAGGAAGCATGTAACACCCTTGAATATTGTTAATTTCCTCCTTTGCATTCAAGTGTTGATATGTGATTTTCCTTATAAGGATATGTTCTTCTGATTTTGGGAAATCATGTTTGATATGGGTGAGTCTTTTCTGGTCTTAAGCTCCTTTGATCGAATTGGTATGACTTCCCGAACCCATTTTTTAGTTCTGGTAGGTGAATTGCAATCTGGTTTAAGAGTTGTAAACTTGTCTTTTATCCGATGCATCCTTGGATCAATTTCAGTGATCCAAGGAATGTTTTTAATAATGCCTTGTTGAAGTGAATGGTAAAATCGACATTCCATGAGTTAAGCTACACGCTGGACTAAACTTTTCGTTATAAGCTCTTTGACTATTGTTTGAACACACTTCCATTCAGTAGGTTATTTGGCTTGTGTCTTTGTAGATCAACCAAGATAGGTCATTGCTGATAAAATAGGCATGCAGCCTATACATGGCATAAGGGATATCCAGGACCCTATTGAGGTTTGATTTACGGAATCCTAAGCTAGGTGAAAGTATTTCCTACCTAAGCTATGTTACTTGATATAATTTGGTTTCTAACCTAAACTTGGTGCTAAGAATTAGAGGGGTTGCTAGGTATGAAAACTAGAACCTAGCACTATAAGGTTATTAAGTGATCTAACCTAGTTTCTAAAAACTATTGTATTTTGATTACTTACCTTTATGGAGTTATCCAACCTAATAGCTAAGGACTGATGATGGGGGTTAGTGGTTAGTGTTATATCCTAAGGTATAAAATCTAAACTACCTAAGATCTAACCTAAGTCGTGATCTACCCTAAACTAATAACATGAAGGGAACCCTAAAGGGTCGCTTACATGTTGGCGATGGGTTCCAAGGCATTTAATGAAGATGATAAGGTTTATTAAATCCTACGGACTTCCAACTTTGAAAGGGGCTAGTTTGGTTGGTGGAGGCCTAGGTGGCAGTATCACTAGAAATGGAATCACATGTTTTATTTGATTTGGAACTTGGCAGTTTAAGCGGGTGGTAAGGAAGATTGGGTGGGAGATTTGGAAATTAATGCAATTAATTGTCTTGTTTGATGACCTCGAACCTCTTTGGTAGGCATGCCGGCGGATTTTTGTGGGTTGTTTCATTTTGCATGCTTTTCAATTTTCTTCTATTTGCACTCTGGTTTTTCGAACCAGCAGTTTACACTACATTGCATGGCTATTTTTGGAGGTTTCAAATCTATCTTTGTTTCATGGAGAGTATATGAGGCATTATGGAAGAAGTATTTTGTTATTTTGGTCTTCGTGGAAAAAAAGGGAAGAAGCGAGCTCATCAAGAAGTCTTCTTCAATTTTTTGGTAACACTATCAGGCATGATAGGCCCTAACTGTTAAAATTTCTGCTTTCCTCTAAGTGTTTTCATTAAAAAAACTTTGCTTTGATGAATTTTGTGCATTCGTGCTTAATTGGTAAATTGATAGATGGGTTTTGTAAAAATAACTTGTATTCTATGTTTTTGAATCTTTGTGTCTCACAATTTTATTGAAATTTTACTTTGCACCGCTTGTTCATAGAAGAACCACGTATACTTAAACTAAACGGGTAGCACTATTTGTTTCTTCATTGGCTTAAATCTCATGTATTCATAAATAAAACTGATAGCACTATTAGTTTCTTCAAAGGGTTTCAAATTGATTGTTGGGTTCGACTTCATTTATGACCTTTTAATGTTACGAGATCTTTATGTATTCGTTAGAGATTAATGTTGCAAACTTGTGTTTATTTACATGAGCCGGTAAGCAACTCTAGTTCTTATTGATACTACAAACTGGTTCGAGCTATTTGATTTGAAACTGGTTTCAGTGGATGGAACCTTTGTAAAGATTATTTTCTCTTTAATGTTAGCATGTTATTGCATGGTTATTTGGACTCAATAAGTTCGTAAATGGTTTGTTGTGTATTGCCTTGTGGAAATTTTGACTGTTGTAAAGTTTGCATACTTAGGTAAAACTATAAACGGTTTAGTTTTGTCTTTCTTCTTATGAAAAGCATTGACTATTATTGAAATTCATAGGCACTTGTGAATAAACAGTATATGGTTTAGTTTTTTTCTTCTTGTAAGAAATATTTACTTTTATTGAAACAACATGCAAACGGAGAAACCATATGTGGTATAATTTTGTGTTTTATCCTACGCAGACTTGATTCTTTTTGGAATAGTATTGAACTTGAAACTTAGGTTTTTTTGTCTTAGATGTTTTGTATTGTAACTCAAGTCTCTTGGCATGGTGCTTGTGAAATGTTGTTCTTATGACCACCTTAATTTTTTATTTGGAGATTCTTTGTGAACCCGACTTGTGAGTCATCTAGTCTAAGCTCATCAAGCATCTTACGTTCCATTTGAGTTTGGAAATAGGGTTGAAAGGATGTTAACGGAGAATGGAAGCATTTCTTCTTACTCGTATTATATGAAAATAGTTTCTTTATACTTAGATTAGTCTTATGGTGCTGGTGAATTATGTGATTGTGTTCGTAATATTGAGATGCATCACTATACAATCCATTTAATACTTGGTGTTTTTAATCAAAATAGAAACCGAAAATTGTGATGGTTTAGATATTATAGTCTTTGGATTATTCTATAAATTTTTGAGGGAACTGTTGTTACCTAACTAGGTTACATGTATTTGAATGGTTTTTATCCTTCAATGATGTTATGCTTTGCATTGCACTCGAATTGTAAAAGAGTTCTAGACTATACGTATTATATCTTGATGTTTGATCTTGTATTTTGTGGGAACCCAATTTTATAGATCTTGTAATGATGCGTTGGCATACTATTGAGATGGCTCTACTTTTCTGAGCTTTTGGGAAGTCTTGAGTATTAGTAACTACTCAGATCCTTACCTCTTGTTGGGTCTATATGTGCATGTTATGAATTAGAAGATTGGATGTGACCTAAACTTGAATGCAATTGTGTTTGAACTTCACTATTTCTCTTAGAGTTTAAAAAGGGAAAGTTAATGGAAAGGTTTGATGGAACTTCACCGATTGATTTTGAAGGGTTCTAAGAAAGAGTAATGATAACATGTTTTCTTCTTTTCTTGAGGCTTTTCTCGATCTAATGAAATAATATTAGGCCTTTTAAGAAATAATCTTGTATGAACTTTAACTATATATAGGAGAGGAAGTGAAACAGTTCTATTAAGTTGTAATGAAATGATTATAAATTGGGATCATTTCATTAGGCCTCCTTCTCTAATTTAGTAAGGTTAAGTTCATTGGTTGGAACCTTCGATCTTTATCCTTACTGGAAAATAAATTCAGTGTTATTAGTCTTGTATACCTATCATTTGACTAAAATGAAGTAGATAAGATTGAAGTAAGGTTGGAAAAAGAAATTGCAGATAGTTATTGATTGATAATCCATCACTTCTTCTTGAATATCTTTAATATGAATTTGTTTTGATGAATACCTTAAATTGTTAAGTTTTAAAGTAGAGATACTTTATAGGAACAATTTAAAGCATGTTATACACTGTTTCAGCTTGTTGATGGTTATGTACTTTGGAAAATAAAATGCTTTCTCCTCTTCTTGGAAGTAAGATGAGTCATCGAAGAGGGAATATGCTATAATTACTTATGTACCTTATAGTAGAGATATGAGTTGTGTTAATTTTGGTATATTGGAAACATTGAAATGCTATGTTTTGTTGGTTGGTAAAGATAATCGATGAATTAAATTAAACTTTAATTTATAGGACATGTGATATAAGGTTATATTATTATCTTCTTTTACCTGTTTAGTATTGCTCTTCTTTTTATTGGTATTACTTATGCTTGGGAGTATGAATTACTTGTTGTTCATTAAAGCAGGGTTTTTTTATTGAAACAATTAGTGGAATGCACTTTGTTTTAAGGCTTAGTGCTTATCGTGATCAGGTTCATTGAACTCCCGACCCGTGCTAGCAATTTTTGCAGATGGACTTCGTAAGTGATAAGAGAAGGAAAAAACTTATATGATGCATTGGCTGATCTATGTTGATTCTTGAGAAGAATTCTGATTTGTTCTTAAGTTGTATTGAAAAAGAAAAGTTATTACCTTTTAATGAAGGCGTATGTTATGCAAAGTATGTATGAAATTCATATGTTGTAAATGTATAAGTTGAAAAGGGAATGTAGAATGAGAATTTACTTGGCATGGATTATGAAAATTATCTTGTACTTTGCAAAGATATGGAATCCTATTTTATTGATATTCTTAATGTTATTTATATGTTTCAACAAGTGTTCTTGGATAAGTAGGAAAAGGGGATTAAAGTATTATCCCTAAACGTGAAGCAACTAAGTAAGTGTGGTTAATCAATGTTCTTATCTAAACAACTTAAATTTTTAAAGTAATGTGTGATGAACTTACAATGAAAACTATGAACGTTGTAGGGGACATAAAGGGTGTGTTAAACCCTAGAAATTAACAGGAAGAGTCTTCCTCTCTTATTAAAAAGTAAGAAAAAGGGAGAGTAAGAATACAATCATTAGACTACTTTTAATAAAGTCTACTAGGTTACAACATCGAGTGATTGTTGCACTTCCTTGAATAAGTTAATGGAAGGAAACTTAAGATGTTTCTGCCCTTAGTTCTGGGTGAATGTTACTCAGCCAACGTTAGCAAACATCGAAAGTAACCTTAACAAAAAGGAAGTTCTGTAAGGGTTATTATAACCTGATTAGAAAGGAACTTAGGGAGAGTTGGATTAGAGTCCGGGAAAGATTGCTGAAATCTTCCTTTAGGAATCCAAATTAAATTAATTTTAAATAATCTCCTAGGGGTATGTATGTAACATTCCCATTTTAAGACTTTAGAAAAAGGAATTTTTTTATTTTTATTTTTACATGATTAATGTTCTCTATTCTAAATAAATACATTAGAACACACATTTAATAACAACCATTCATATAACAGATAACCATATGCACTGTAATGACTTGGTAAGCAACCGATCTATTCATTTCCATGACTCGGTGAACTACCAATCCATTCATGAGAAACATTAAGTTTTCAGCATTCTACCGAATACTTCATATTCTTGGTTCTCTTACCCTATTCGGGTTCCGAGTGATCTACCCAAGGAACCTAACTGAATACTTGTTACTAATAGTCATTGGCATCATGATCCTTAGACTAGGTGACATAAGACAACGCAATCAGCAACTTGCGATACTTTGGCCAAAGATTTCTAACATACTGTTTGTATTACTTATTCTTTAACGACATACTCATCAATCCGAATACATCCTTCACCCCACTCCATTTTTATCTAGAATGTCTTACACTGACTTCTGTCAGTCCCCTTGCCCAAGGTTTAACTCTAGTTCGGTTAACAACATAGGTCATGATATGATGTGGCTCATAAAGACTTAGGGTAAATTGGCATACTGGGTCAACCTAGGTTAACCCTATGTGCCAAGGTACCCTGAGTCCTAGAGGGCTACTTCATATCCTGACTATGATACTAACCAGTCCTAGAGGGAAATCTTGATCAAGTTCAAAGGTGTGTAGATCTTGACGATCAATGTAGAAGGGTGTTGCCACATGTTAACTGCACTGTTGTATCCTCGAGAAGATCCTAATCTTCTTGAAGGTACAACCTTGCAATTGACGTGTGTCAACATCCTACAGAACAGCCTCATGAAGATGTACATACCTCCATGAATTTACTTACGTTAAGATAAGTTTGGGTTATTAGATGACATAATTTGGTAGCTCGACAAACCCCGAGTCCAACACTCTTTAAGTTCTTTTTATATTTCAGATTCATATAATCCTAAGAACTTTAATTAACTTAAGATTGCTTCGATTTTTAGTTTTAACCTAACAACCCGTTATCCAAAATAGGACAGCAACAACTTATGTTCCTTTATTTTAAATAACTTAACCAATTAAGGAAGTGTAACAACCTACTAAATGTAACATATCAAACTTATTATAATTAAGTCTTAATGATTAACAATCATATCTTCCTCTTTTATTTAGTTCATTACTAGAGAGGAAGGGTCTTCCTCTTCATAGTTACATTCTAGGGCTTAGCACACCCTATAATGTCCTTTATAATT
Organism: Taxus wallichiana var. yunnanensis; assembly: GCA_018340775.1. Taxonomy (NCBI): domain Eukaryota; kingdom Viridiplantae; phylum Streptophyta; class Pinopsida; order Cupressales; family Taxaceae; genus Taxus; species Taxus wallichiana. The sequence continues at coordinate 369,289,815 of CM031244.1, read as the reverse complement.
ACAATAATTTTTATTATAGTTTTATTTCACATCACATGATATAATGAAATACTTAAATAGGAATGTTGTATTCAGCCACTTATTTATCTATAGCTTACTTAGGAAATTCATCTAAATTCCTTTTTATAATACCAACAAGAATACACATCCAATCATATAGATAATAAGAAGATTATCCTCAAAACAAGATAATTTACACAATCTATGCAAGTAAATTTTCATCTTTCAATTCATTTTCAAACTTATACATTTACAACTTATGCATTTTAGGCCTACTTGCATGACAAAGAAATTTCTACATTCGAAAGAGATAAGTTTTCTTTTTACAATACAACTTTTTGAAAAAATCAAAATTTCATCCTCAAGAATCATCTTAGGTTAGCCAATGCATCATATAAGTTTTTGCCTCCTTTTTATCACTTACGAAGTCCATCTACAAAAATTACTAGCATAGGCCAATTCATTGAACCGAGCCTCGATAAGCACTAAGTCGTAAAACGAATTGCAATCCACTAAGTGTTCCAATAAGACAACCATACTTAAATGAACCACTAGTATTTCATGCCCCTAAGCATATGTAATATTAATAAAAGAAGAGTAATACTAAGCAAATTTAACAAAATAGAAGAACAGAATATACTCCATAAATTCAGTCCTTCAAATCAAAGTATAATTGACCTTATCAATTATCTTTATAAAACAACAATCATAACATATCATTATTTCTAATCTTGCTAGATTATATTACAACACTTATCCTTTCTAAAAGATACAAGATATTTTTCAGCATATTCACATTAAGATGTTTCATCCAATTTGTCAAGTAAAGCAGAGGAGAAAACATCTCCGATATGCCCAAGCACTTGACATCCAAAAAGGCAGAAACATATGCATATCATAATTTAACTATTCCTCTTAAGGGTTTACTACTTTAAAATTCAACATTTTAAAGTATTCATCAAACAGATTCATATAAAGGTAATCCTAGAAAACATGATAGATTATCAGTCAACTATAAGTTTACAACTTCTCTTAGCCAGCCAATCAACCAACTTTTCCTACTTAATTTCAGTCAATTTAAAAAGTGCAAAAGACTAAATTAAGTATTGAATCTCTTTTCTAATCAGAACAAAATCAGGAAGTTCCATCCATTGAACTTACCCAATCTGCATTAGAAAAGGTTACCTATCATAATATGATCCCAATCTATAATCAAATCTTACAACTTAATTAAACAATTTTTACTTCCTTTTAAACATACAGTTCATGTTTAAGCAAGAGTTCCAAGAAAGAGATAACCAACTGATACATCTTTCTCAACTTTTCCAATATAATACATTTTTTCTACTTTCCATTAGAAACATTTTAATAATGCAACTCATACGCAGCCCACAAACGGTAAGGAATTACAGTATATCCCTCAAGACTTATTATTCTTTCATTGTTCAAAATAGTCTTCAGATAAGAAGAAATCATGCAACCATTTTCTTTCTTAGAACCCATTCACTATCTATAGAAAAATTCCATCTATCTTACCTTAAATTTTTCCCTTTTTAAACTTGACAACAAAACAGTGATGTTCAAACACAGTCTAAAATCAATTTTAAAATCACTATTTACTTTTCCAGACCTGACATCCATTTATTGAGCTCAACAAGAAGTAAGAAATCTGGATTGGTACTCACCCTCTAGACTTCCATGATAGTCCAGGTAAGGCAGAACTATCCCAACCATGTATCGATGCATCACTGTAGGAACTATAAGTTGGGTTTTCCCAATAACGACAAGTTCAACAATAATATAAATATAATTCATACTTGAGTAAGACTCATATTTCAATTCCGAGCACAATGAAATAAACATAACTTTCTCAAAGAATCGAATCATTTAAAGTTTAAAAACCAAGTTAGGGTGACAACATGTCCCCTCTCAGTTATAAATTAATCAATAGACAATAATATCTGAACCAATCACAATGTTCAAGTTATCATTTCAATTGAACACCCAACAAATTTATTACACAATATTGCTTCTCAAAATTCAAATCATGAATTCCCAAATACTCAAGCATCGTAATGATAATAGAAAGAACGAAAGGAATTACTTGTATATGGTTCAAAATAAGAAATGATTTTCTTTTCCAATTTCAGTGAACACCTTTGTTTCATACTTATTATAAGATAGAAACTAAAACCCGACGGAAATGAAATACGAAGGCCAGTTTCAAAACAAATCTTCAATAATAGTTAAACATTCAAGACAACAGTTTGTAAGCACCATAAGTTAGGAAAACTCAATCAACAGTCCAGTTTAACTGACATGTCTAACACAGGTTCCAGATGCATGCGGGTTCCAAGAAAACAGTCACGTTTTCACATGGAGAATACAAAGGCCAAGCCATATACGGGTTTTATTCACAACCCAATAATCATTAAATAAAACACTGTCACCAAAGTACCGAGAACCTCTACAATGGATTTATCCACCGAAGCAAGTTTCCAACAAAAACCTCTATTTGCATATAAGGTTTATATGACTGGAGTTTATTTCTAGTTCGTGACCATCATACACAAAAAAAAATCAAACAATAAACTCCACACATAGGTAGAACTCATCTAGTAGTTCATGGCCAACAAAGTGGTCGAAACCAAACAACAATTTCCATCAACCGAGAGAGTTATCAGAGTTACAAATTTTCCTCGCATGCTAAGTTCTTCTATGCAAAAGACAATAAAACTAAAGCTTCCAACTGAATCACTTATTTCATGGTTTCAAACCCAGAATACAAGATTTTACAAAACCCAACAAATTAAATAACCAGATAAGCATGAAATGCACAAACACATCGAGAAAAGTTGTTTTAATGAAAACACTTAGAGGATGCAAGATATTTTAACAGTTAGAGCCTATCATGCCTGATAGTGCCGCTGTGAAATCGAAGAAGACCTCTGATCGAGCTCCTTTCTTCTCCTCTTCTCCACGAAAGGTCAAACAACTAGAAACTTCTTCCATAGTGATTTTTATACATTCCACAAAACGAAAATAGATCTCGAAACCTCAAAAATAGCCATGCAATGAAGCTTAAATTGTTGGTTCGAAAAATCAATTCGTATGAAGAGTGAAAATGGAGCACATGCAAAATGAAACAACTCATCCAAAATCACTGGCATGCCTACCAAGGTGGTTTGGGCTCGAAACCCAAATGTAATTAATTCCATTAACTCCAAGTTTCCTCGCTCGCTTTCCTTGCCACCGACTACCAAATTTGGCGAGTGCCAAATCAATTTTAACAAACATTTCAAACTTTAGTGAAACTGCCACCTAGGCCTCCACCAACCAAAAACCCCTACCAAAGTTGGCAGTCCGTATGCCTTCCAACCTTATCACTTAACATTAATGCCATAGAAACCGTCGCCAACATGTATGCGACCCTCCTTAGGTTCCAATTCATATCCACTAACTTAGGGTAGATTAATGGCTTAGGTTAGATCTTAGGTAATTTAAATTTTATACCTTAGGATATAACACTAACCACTAACCTTAGCATATGTCCTTAGCAATTAGGTTAGATAAACCTTTAGGTGTATATCAAAAATACATAGTTTAGGAACTAGGTTAGATCACCAATTAACTTGTAGTTTTAGGTTCCCGTTAATAATACTTAACAACCCCTTTCTAACTCTTTAGTACTAGTTTAGGTTAGAAACAAAATTGTATCAAGTATCATAGCTTAGATAGAAATACTTAAATATATTACCTAGCTTAGGATCCCGGTTCTCTTCAGTGCCATGAATGGCTGAAATCTCAATTACACCAGTAATGACCTGTCGGGTCGATTTCCAGGGATCCAACAAAAATTTCCACTGAAAGGAACCATTTTCACACAAAAGTGAATTAAAGAACTTACATCTACTAAGTTCAATCCAAGCTTAATAATTCATGGAATGCCATTTCATCATTTGTTCATTCTGAACAGATTTAAAACATTCCTTGGATCACTGTAATTGATCCAAGGATGAGTCATAAAAATAGGTAAGTTTACAATTCTTCTTAAATCAGATTGCACTCAATTATGAGAAATAAAAGAAAATGAATCCAAGCACATTCCAATTCAATCCAAGATCTTAAGACAAAAACGACTTAACCATATCAAACATGATTTCCCATAATCAAAAGAACATATCCTCATAAGGAAAAATCACATGTCTACACTTGAAATGTAAAAGAGGGAATATAAAATTTAATGGGTGTTACAATGTATATCTCGATGAGGTTGTTTTGTAGGATGCTTTGACACATGCCAACTATAGGGTTGTACCTTCGAGAATATTAGGATCTTCTCGAGGATATAGTACTTGTAGTTGACATGTGGCAACACCTTATACATTAAGTGTCTAGATCTACACACTTTTGTACTTGAACTTAGTTTCTCTCTAGGATTGGGTAGTAGCGTAGTTACGATACGAAGTAGCCCTTAAGGACTCGGGGTATCTTGGCACACGGGATTGACCTAGGTTGACCTAGTATGAAAATACATCCTAAGTATTATTGAGCTCCTTCCTATCCTAACCTATGATTTGAACCAGAACTAGGGATAAACCTTGGGCAAGAGGACTCGATTGTGAAGTCGAAAGGACATTCTAGATAACAATAGAGTGGGGTGAAGCACGTATTTTGGATTGATGGGTATGCCATCAAGGAATAAGTAATACAAATAGTATGATAAAATCTTTGGCCAAAGTATCGCAAGCTACTGATTGCATTGTCCTAAGTCACCTAGTCTGAGGATCGTGATGCAGATGAATATTGGTAACTACTATTCAGTTAGGTTCCTTGGACAGATCACTCAATACCCATAACAGGGTAAGAGAACCATGTATACATAGTATACACAAAATTATTCAATACTTAGTGTTAAACATGAATAGATCGGTAGTTTACCGAGTCATGAAATGAATAGATCGGTAGGTTACCAAGTCATTACAACTGCATATGGTTATCTGTTATAAGAATGATTATTTGGAATGTGTGTTCTAAATTTTTTATTTAGAACAAAGAACATTACACCAAAAAAAAAAAGAAAAAAAATTCCCTTGTTTCTAAAGTCTTAAAATGGGAATGTTACAAGAAGAATAAGAAGTCGAACTATTGGTTCAAAGAACCAGATAGCTCCATGCAGAGAAAAAATTGTGAGGCATGTGAAACCAAACAACCTCTCACAACCCTACCTTCCGTGTTTCCAAGATGGTTTTCACACAAAAACTGAGGTCCATAAATGCCATCACTCCTAATTCTCCCACTTATCTCTCCTTGCACCGCTCCCCAAAATTGGCAAGTACCAATTCCAAATCAACATGCAATTCCATACTTAGTGAAGCCTCCATGTAAGCCCCACTAAATTTTAACTAGCCCTTACAAAACTAGCAGTACCTCCATGCATTTAAATCCAATAAAATCAAATAAAATCCATTGGAACCGTCGCCATAGTTCCATACAACCCTATGTCCCTTTTAAATAGTTTAGGATAGATTTCCCCAAACTTAGGTTAGTCTAACAATAATTTCCTTAGGTCTTAAAACATTTCCTTAGGTAATTTCCACCTTAGGTTAGATTAAATTCACCTCCATATAGTATTAGGCATTAGGTTAATATAGTCAAGAATTACTATAGTAATCTCCCCTTCCCATATTCATTTAGCACAAGAGCTTAGGTTAGGTCACCCCCAACACAATAGAATAAGAAGCTTAGGTTAGATTATAACCTAATTAAATAGACGTAGCTAGGGAGTAGGTGTTCTTACCTAGTTTAGGATACCATTAGGATAGTCCTTTAGTTTTAGGATTTTGATCCCCTTCATAGTCATGAAGCAGACTATTTTTTTTTACGCCAATAATGTCCTGTAGAGATCAATCCCAAAGACCCAAGCACAAAAATACAACCGAATGAAGGCACTTTCACACAAGACCATAGAATTTGCAAAATACAAAAGTTTAGTCTACTATGTCTCTCAACTAATGAATTTCAATTTATCATTCAATTCATTAGAAGATTTAAAAATTCCTTGGATCATTGAAATTGATCCAAGGATGAGTCAGTCAGAAAGAGATAAGTTTGCAACTCTCAAAATCTGATTGCAGCTTACCAACAAGAAGTGAAAATGAATTCCTGGAGGCCATATCATTCCATTCTAAGGAATCCAAGAGAAGAAATGATTTATCCATAACAAGCATGATTTTCAACAATCAAGGGAACACACCTTATTCAAGAAAATCACATGCCAACGCTTGTAATGCAAAAGAGAAATATAACAATTTGTCCAAGGTGTTACATATCCTAGAATGTTGAAGTCAAGAAAAGGATATCCCACAAATGGAATATTCTTAGAAGACATCATTACAGAAAGTGGAGGATATTAGATCTGGAAAACATTCACCAATGAAGCACCACATGGTGGCATACGATCTACTCCTAAAGAAAAGCATGGCAGTGGGTATTGAACCTATATATAGAGATGATTTGAACTGATAAAGACATAACTCGGAGGGAAGAAATATAGCATGGGGAAGGAAAAGATCTTTAGAAAGTATTAGGAGGCCCTAGGATTTGGTTTTTCATTAGAGAATTACAAACAAGGTCATCATGTCTAAGGGATGGGTTTATAAAATTTATGTAATAAGTAGAGCATAGCTAGGACTCCTGATATATGAGTTAGATATCTATTTTAAAATATATTTTATAGGTCGGATCCTCGAATTTAGTGTATTAGATCTCGACATGGACTTTTGAATATAATGTGGTTATTTTGACACTCTTTATCAATATATATGTATATGTTCTAAATAGCATGTTCATGGGTGAAAACCCTAGTGTCATGTCTTCATAGTATGAATAATATTTGTTCTTCATAATCCATGTTGTGTGGTTTCTCTCCCTTTCATGCATGGGTATAAGCATATGAAATCTCATGTTTGATTTTACATGAATATCTAGTTTTCATCAACTAATCCTTTAAAAATGGAAATATCTTTTCACAATGCTCACATAAATGAGGTACTCACCACCCACACATTCCTTAGGTGATCAACAAGTGATCGCTGGGTGATAGGCTGACGTAAAAGGGATTAGAAAGTTGTACTAAGGATATATGAAAATTTTCTACATCTTGGTTCCGTTGTTGGGACCTCTTTTTGAATTTGTTCGAGGATGATGCGGGATGACAAAGTGCTTGACCTTGGATAATGTCAAATAATGGTTTAAGAGAATGGAGGATGAGTTTTCTCATAGATTTAGTAATCGGACATGAGTTTGATGGATGAAGATGGGTAGAAGATCACCTGTATCATGATTTTTTTGAGACCATATTTCTTTCCTTTCCATAAGATTTGTATGAATGGATTTCCGCATACGCATATAGATCAATTTAGTATTATAGATCTCATGTGTAGACCCAAGATAAATATCAGAGGCTGCATGATGCTGATTTGACTTGGACATGTGTTGTTGATCATTGGTGTAAAAGAATGATGACCAATTATACCCTAGAATACACTCTTTCTACGTATTTTGTAGTCATTTTTACACCCATCACAAAGTAAATAAACCCCATGCACGCCATCCTATCACCCAAAGGGTGATGGGCACTCACCCGAGGCACGTGCAGGCACCAAGTATCTCTTTTATGTGAGTTTAGTGGGAAACATAATCTATGATCCAAGTTTAAGAGATTTGAGAGAAAATAAGGCATACAAGCACCATAGAGCTCTTAACGGCTTCTAGATCCTCGCATTCATTCTAGACAAAAAGTGCTTAACGATTATAAAACTTACACCAAAATAGAAAGGAAGTTGTACAAGCATTCATACTTAGTTCATAAACATAAACGAAAAATATCTATAAAGAAGGATGTATGCATTATAACCATTAATGTTCATATTCACATAAAATGGTAACCTCATTACATTCAGTAGGCCCATTACAAAATTTCACAGAGGGGCAGACCGCATTTATGCATTATAACTAGGTTCATATAGCTAGGCTCTCAAAAGAAAATTTATAACCCCAAATCCTTGATACATCCTTTCCTATACTTATTTACCCAAGCTAACAAAGTCCTTGGATTATTTTTGCAGAGCTCCGCCTCTATCCATTTCTTCTATATTTACTTCTAGAGACACTTGTATATATAGCCTTCTCCGGACTACTAACTCATTCTTCGTGGCCTTAGATCTATTGTCAAGTTTCTTAACATGGTCCTCAATGGGCACATGCTCCTCTAGGCCTTAGCTCACCACTCCTTGCCATGATTTCCTTCTAAAGGATTCTATCACAGGGCATATTCCTTCTATGTCACCCCGTCGTCAGCCGGAACCTTATCCACTTGGGTTACATTTTTTTCACTTCCTTACCAATAGGTCAAAAATGGCTAAGTCCCAGATTCTGCTCCATGGGTGCGCATCTTGGGTTCTACCAAAACTCTACTTGAACCCTTCCCTATGTGCCTTATCTTGCACACTTTTTTCAACCTTGCACGCCTATGATCCCTTTGTGGACTTAGTTCATAGTTTAGGGGCCCAACATCACCCCACACTTTACCTATTCTCCTCCCTTAGAAACTTCCTCAAAGAATAAAGAATACACAAAGACTTAACATCTTGGAAAAAGAATAGAGGGGGGAAAGAATGGGAAAATAAGGAAGAATGGTGAATAATGCTACTTAAAGCAATAAGAGAGGAAAGTTCTTCTACAAGTCGGCATGTAGATTCTTCTAGGAATCAACCTCATTTAGTGATATCTAGAAAATATTGCCTAATTAGGTGCTCACTTGATCAAAACCTATCCCATCCCCTTGTGCACTCATGGTGTCAAAATTTTTCTCTAACTCCTTGCCTATATCCTTCAGTGCATCCATCCTTCATATAATCTATGGGTATAGTTCCTTTAGCCAATTTTTAACTTAGCCCCGTAAGGCCTCAATAGCTTCTAATTTATTTTCTACCTCATCCGGATATTTTCCGACTCTTCTCTTTTCTCCTTGTTCTTCACCTTGAACTCTTTAAGTTTTGCTTCATCATTGGTGACCAGCATGCTTGCCACTTTGTCTTAGTTCGCGACGTTGTCATACACGTTCTCAGCTTGTTTAGGAAGAAATATTTACATCGACAAGGACCTTACCGTATTCGAGATATGAGTGCCATGACTTTTAATTTATCTTCCTTTTCTAAATGTGTGGCCACTTCTTCCATAGATTCCAAGGCTAGCAGCTGCCTCTCCATGGTGAGGATTCTTGTTAAGTCCTCCAAGAATTCTAGGGAAAATCCATACTTCTACGTGGGAGGTGATAGGTCTGAATTCTTCAACACTATTACATTTGTAATGGAATCTACCTTTTGTATACTTCGTGCACTCTATCCTTCTCGTCCTTTAACTCACACTCAGAATCTAGGTGCTAATCAGCTTTTCTTGAGTCAAGTCCTTTTTCCTCTTAGCTAGATCTTCCTCTTTCTTCTCCAGTTCATCTTCCAAAACTTTGATTCTATCATTCCACCCAAAGATTCTAGCTTCGACCTCAACAGAGACCTTTTTGAGCATGTTGCATAGTTGTTCATCTGAGAGCCGCTAAGCATTCACCACTGGGTTGTCTCCTTTTGATTTTGGTAATGTTATTATTTCCCGTGGCTTACTTCAAATTATGGATCATCAATATGGGACTCAAATTCCCATGAGAGAATCTTCCTTGTCCATGAGTATGCACCCTCATCAAAAGATGACATTTCCAGAGCTCCAAGATCGAACTATGCTTTAGAACCATACACGCAACACTTTATTCAAGTCATCAATATAACCCATCCTTGGCCTCTCCTCCTCTGCGTGCTTTCCTCCCATACACGTGCCCTTAGGAATATTTACAGTTAAAGTGGGGCCTCCAGTGATGCCGTGGTCCTTTTCCATGCTCTCTTCCTTATCCTCATTCATCACCAGCTTAGTGTTGTGTTCCAACTCCTCTTCCACCAAGGTCTTAATAATCTTCTTAGCCCCTCTTTCTGCCACCTTGTTTACCTTTTCGCTCCCTTCCTTATCCTAGGTGCCTTCCTCCTCCCGGATTCCCTTTCTCCAAGCAAAGATGTAATCATTCTTCTCCTTCTCCCTCCTCTAATTCATGTACACTAAACACAAGTTGTTCTTGGTTTATCTCAGGTTCATCTTCCTCATCATCATCCCTTCCACCCTGGTAGGCCCTCAAAATCTTAGTGTACTCGTAATCCGACTTCTCTATCATCTTCTCGCTTCTTCCTAACTAGATATTCTAGTGTAGGTGACTCTATCTCTTCTTCTTCCAATGACTCCTTGTCTAACAACTTCTTTGTCTCCAGAGTCTTCTCTTTGACTATGGAATTTTTCTTGTCCGAATACATACTTGTTCTCATGCTTGTTCAAGGGGTACCTCTTTTCCTATGTATCCACTATAGTTGGTACTTTCTTCTTTGGTTCTTTTTCCTCCTATTTAGGTACAGTATCTTCCCCGCCACTGGGTCCTTAGGTATGGACACCTCATTCTCTAGATATGCACCCTTCTCAAATTTGGGTCTTATGTGGAGGTATACACATGTCGTGGACCCTCCTGCAATGGGAAAAGTCATGGGTCTCACAATTTGGACCTCATGGGACACATACTTCTCCAAGTATGCACACTTGTTTGGGTAAACCAACCCTTTGCTCATTTTTCTATGGTCCCGGTCCGTAAAACCAAGGTCCAACTTCAACTTCTTGGATTATTTAAACCTGTTCACTTCATCTTGGAAGTGTTGAGCTCAAGGAAAAAGGGATCTTTCACCATGGGCTCCATGTCTCATCTATCAAATAAAATCTACCAAGGCAGAAATTTTGGTACACAACAAACTTGGCTTCTCCTTGGTGTTCACCGTAGTTGTTCAGGATCCTCCATTCTACCCCCGAAAGTGTTCCTCGTGCACATGTGTCACTTCTCAAGGTGCACCTTGTGCATTACCATTATAATATCACAAGTTTACTTATCAAACCTCTTTACGGGTGAAGGGTCTTTAGTAGGGTACTCTCACATGAATTTTTTCTCTGCATCCGACACTCCAATATCTCGAGAACACAATGATTATCGAGTTTAGAAAAGAGGATTTTATCACATTCATGTGTGCTACTGATAATCTCATCTATGATGTATGAAGACAAGTTGTAGATGGTGCCCTCCAAAATCCTCCTACAAACATTTAGCCAGGACTTGTTTACCTAGGTCCATCTCTCCTGGCCATTTAACTTTGTCACAAGGTGCACGGCCATCTTCATCACCAAGTCCTTGATGTCCGTGATATCAAAGTACCTCAACCCCTTTTTGTACGCATAAGAAGTGACAGTTTCCTTAATTTCCTCCTTGTTGCAAAGGTCATCCTTCAAACTTTATCCTTCACAGATGAGGCCTATGAAATGTGAAACAAGTTTGAGGGTAATGTGTAAGTAGCACCCCGAAGTGAAAGTAATCTTCGTGCACTCGTGACATCAACCATTGATATAGGTGATCATGCTTTCCAAAGTAGGGAAACTCAAAGAGTTGTAATAATCGTGACTTCTCTAACTTCACTTTTACCTCATCATTATAGATGGGCAAACCCTTTGTGTCCTTTTTATTCTTCTAGCATACTAACTCCAACGCCATTTCCTTCTTGATTATGCTCAAGTAATAATTGTAATCATTTACTGAAATTTTTCTTAAATGGGACTCCCACTCTCACCTAAGCAATACTACATCCGGGTACTACATTTCTACATACCACTCTTCATTTATACTCACGACGCTTTCTTGTTGCTTGCTATTGCATTTTCCCTTTCCCTTATTAGGTGTTCCAACTTGTTTCTTGGGTGCCATTGTTTATGTTAACATTTCAACTTCTTTCATTTGCTTTGTTTTACTACCCCTTTCCAAGTTTAGATCTCAAACCGGTGAAGAAACTCTTTTCGACCCATTCCCTAGATACCAAACCCTAATTGGAATCTATTTTCACTGCAGACGACACTTTTCCACAACTCTTTCCATGCTTGTGAATCACTTCCTTTCTAGTTTTTAAGTCCAAACTAGTCACTCACACTCAAATTACTGTAATTTTTCTTCACACGTATCAACTCTAAACCCCTAGTTCGAAAAATCTCTTCTCTTTGTATTTGCAAAGTGAATAATGAAATGTCTCGAACCTCTATTTATATTTTTTTCCTATTTTTAAGCATTAAATGCTACTTTACCTACAATTTTACTTTTAACGTTTAATGCATCTTTTTCAAAAAATCCCAACATTTTCACCCTAACTCATGTGCCCAAATTTACGTGGAAAATATTCCAACCTTTTGGCATGTAACCAATCCATCTTGACATGAGACTCTTGTGCACGCATAACCAAAGGCCGAAGGCACTTCTTCCGCCATAATTTTTCTCTCTCCTACCTCGTGTTGCTTATGTGCTTCTTCCTCCTTTGTACGTGGGATCTGAAAGTAGCCTTATCTTAACACCAACCATCCTTTCCACCTTTTCTTTCATACACCTCTTTCAATAGGTCCATTCAACCGGGATTTCCAACACAATCCTCCTTAGCATTTCACCTATCATTTCCTTCACATTACTCCACTCCACACTAAAAATATGTGTGGTCCTCTCGTGCATTCAAAACCCTAAAAAATTAACAATGTTATCGGTGCCCAAGGTGCCAAAAAAACAACAACGAAAAAGGGAAACACAAGAAAGGAAATGCATAAAGGAAATTTTAAACTATCTCGAAAAACTCGCTGTATTTACAAACACTAAGAAGTATTATTTATAGTAGGGCTTCAACCTACTCCCATTGAAGTGTCTATGTAATTTCATTCCATCCAGCTTGTAAGTGGCATGCACTCCGAATAAGGGATGTATGAGATTATATAGGGACCTAACCAATGGACCTTTAACTTCCTAGGGTGGTGCAGAAACTTAGAATCATATAGTAAGACCATCTCGCCCAACCTCAAAAATTCGTGTTCCTAATGTGGCGATCATGCCATGATTTTTTATACTTTTTTGTTGTTTGGCTCCACCTAGCGAGTGATCATATTTCATCAAGATTCATTAATTTATCAATCCTTTCCTCCAGTGCTTGTTCATCAGCCAACCCTACTATGTGCGCTATTCACAGAGAAGGTAACATGAACTCAACTGGAAGAATAGCTTCCATGCCAAAAACTAATTAAAATGGTGTGGCTTTGTTTATCCTTTTATAAGTTTTCCTATAATCCCATAATATAGATGATACCTTGTCATCCCAATCTTGCCTTCCAAAATCACAAATTTTTGTAAGGGTATGACTCAATATTTTATTAAATGCTTATGTGGTTCCATTTGCTTATGGGTGAGAAGGTGTAGTCTTGTGATGAGCCACCATAAACTTTGCTAACAGGATCCTCATGGTCTCATTCAAGAAATGTGTACCCCTATTGTTGGTTAAACTTAAAGGGCATCTATACCTCGTGATAATGTTCTCCCACAAAAATCTTGCTAATGTAGCTTGTTGTGCATTCTTTAGTTGGGGCTACCTCTACCCACCTTGTCAAATAGTATGTGTAAGTGATTACATAGCATGATCCAGTCCTACACGTTGCTGGTGCAATAGGGCCTACAAATTCTATTGCCCATTTCTCAAAAGGTTTAGCACTAGGGATAGGGTACAAAGGCATTTCATCTCTCCTTCTTGGCTTGCCAATGTGCTGACAATGGTCACACACTTTACAATAGTCCTTGCAATCCTTATACAATTTTTCCCACCAAAATCATGCTATTAATATTTTACATGTGGTGGCATCACCTGTATAATGTCCACCTGCACTTCCTCTATGTGCTTCCTCTATGATGGCGAGGAACTCATGCTCTAGTACACACCTACGCAAAACTTCATCATGCCCTAATTTGTATAAGTCCCCACTGATCAACATGTAGGGCATGGTGTGTATGGCTAGTTGTTTTTTCTCTAATGTCTTCATCCCTTCCGGTGCCACACCTTCCTTTAGAAATACTACAATTTCTAAAAATCGAGGGCACATGCCACAACTAAACAATTGCACATCCGCATAGTCTCTTCAATGCTCTGCACATCCTCCCCTGAATTAATTCTTGACAGATGATAATGTCCACAATTACTCTTTCCAGGCTTCAAAACTAGCGTAAACTCAAACTCTTGAAATAATAACACCCACCGACATATGCGTCCTTGTAGAATGAGATTTTTCACCAAGTACTTTAACACCATGTGGTCGGTGTAAAATACAAAGGGAGTTGCCAATAGATACTGTCTAAACTTGTGAAGCATGTAGATCATTGACAATGCTTAGTGTAACATCCTCAATTTATACCTTAGAACAAGTGAATTTTTTTTTTTTTTTGATAAATGCATCCTGGTTCTAAATACATAATTTAGAACTCACAAATCAAATAACCATTCATATAACAGATAACCATATGCAATGTAATGACTCTAATACCTCCGATCTATTCATTCCATGACTCGGTAATCTACCGATCTATTCATGAGTAAAAAGAGTTAGTGTTTTTATTTAACACAACACTCTTGCGGTTCTCTTCCCTAATCTGGGATTCGTAATGCTCATCTAAGGAATCTAATCAATAATCAAGTACCATTATTCATCGGCATCTCATCCCTTAGACTAGGTGAATTAGGACAACGCAATCAGCAGCTTGCGATACTTTGGCCAAAGATTTTAAACATACTGTTAATGTCTCGTATTCCTTAACGGCATACTCGTTAATCTTGAATACGTCCTTCACCCCATTCATATGTTATATAGAATGTTTTCACTGACTACTGTCAGTCCTTCCTTTCACAACTGAATCACTCGGAGACAGATTAACAAGGTGATAATGTTTTATGGTTGTCCACGAGGATTAGGGATATGGTGACATACTGGTTCAACCTTGCAGTTCAACCAGTGTGTCATGATACCCCGAATCTCCTAGGCAGCCTTATAACATGACCACGTTCTTAATCGGACTCTGAATAACTCATGCGAAGTCAAGTGTAAATCTTAGCGATCCATGCAAAGGGTGTCGCCATAAGTCACCTGCATTGTTGTATCTTCGAGAAGATCCTAACCTTCTCGGAGGTACAACCCTGCAGTTGACTGGTGTCGTCAACCTTTAAATCCGCCTCGAAAAGATCTACTTAACAACATGCATTACGCACTAGAGTTTAAATTACTATAAGGACTTTTCCCCAAGATAAGTCCTTCCCAATCCCTGGATTCTTCGTCTTGAGACGACCCTCCTCTATTAAACCCATTACATGGTAGAGGTATTAAGGTCAAGTTCTCATCAAGGAGTCATTAGAATACACCTGATTCTAAAACAACAGATTTGGACAATATCTCATAACCTTTACTTGAGATTGCCATCCGAACTCCATTGATTTATATCAGTTCTCTTAACTGAATTTATATCATACTTACTAGTATAAAGATATAATTGATTAAGAGTCCAATTTAATAATGTCCTGTCATTCTCGTGACTAGGGATTAGTAATTTAATCCACTTGTTTAGCGTTCTCTCTAGGCTCAATTTTAACCTATCTTCTAGAAAGACAAATATTTAAATCCAATATTGCTTTTACTAGAACAATTTAGAACTACCAACACTCATAAGAATTCAATCTCATTTTCTTATGAGCTTTCATTGTTAATCTCAAAAGCATCCATATTATACAATAATAATAATACCCCTTCACACATAAACCGAAGAAGGTCCTCCATGAGAAATAGAATACAACACATAAGTATCACACACTTATTTCCATTTCCTTGAAACTATACAATTACAATTTATGCAACAGCATACTTGATACAATGTTCAACGGAAAAGAAACATCTTTTCATATATAGTACATCTATAAAATCAAGCTGTAATTCATTATAAATCAAATAAACAATCTGATCAGCTTGTCAGATCTGCATTGCTTTTACCTCTTACGGCAACCATCTGCAAAAATAGTCAACATGAGTCAGTTCAATGAACTGAGCATGATAAGCACTAACTTTTAAAACAATTGCAATCCATCAATTGTTTTCATTAAACACCCTGTTTAAATGAGATCAAATATCCAAATAAGTAAACACATTCAGACTATGACCTTGTAATACAAAATGATTACAATTATGTAACTCTATCATTGTTACAAAATAGTCTTAATCTCATTCTAATATTTCATCAAATATTAAAAGAATCAAGGAACGAATGTACACAACAATCGTCGAATCCAAAATCACAACATTGGTCAGATTGTTTCATTCTTCCAAAAAAAGAATAACATAACAATTCGACTCCACCAAAATGTTACAAAACAATTTCCCACTGTTTGACAAATATCAACAAATATGAAATAAAGGAAGAGAAAGAACAAATCCATTCATACTTCCTTTCACCTATGTTCATCACACACTGCCTTCACATATGAAAACATTCAACCAAGATATATAAATGAACAAGTTAGACAAGCCGCAAAGCAAGATCGCTGTACTAAATCAAGAAATAGAAACACAAAGAACATTCCCGTACAAAGAACTAACACATCAACAATTCATATATCAACCCTAAGCCCAAAGCTACTTCTTTTAAAACACAGCAAGGCTTTAGAATCAAGTCCAAAATCAGAAACCTCTAAAGTATCGTTGTCAACAACAGACTTATTTACAATAAGCGATTGATGCATCTACAAGACCCTACAGAGATTTCCTTACCAATGCCATGATATACACTATCGCCTCCTATAAGAAATCAGAAAGGAACACAACACTCTGTATATACATCTGTACTAATCGAAGTTAGTCAAAAGTACTTACGATTAACTTATACAGGGTCGCGTTACCTGATACAGACCATTATTCTGACAAAATGTCCAATATCAACAACAGTATATCAAGTCAAGTTTCAACTGAAACAATAGAAGATACAAGTTAACTTCCTCAATCCTCTAAACCTGAACTACAGTGAAATGGTAAACGATTGTCACTGTTCCCCTTTGGACAAGTAAATAGTGTACATGCTAAAACTCAGGCAGAACTTTTTAATTAACGATTTCAAATCAAGAACCCGACTAAGTCTTGCCCATTTTTCGCACAAGATTTCAAGGAACGAACATAAAAATATATCCAAGAAACTGTACAACAAAATCCATGCAACACAAGAGTAATTCCAGGAAATACAGAGGTCTTAGTACGTGTCATTCCTTCCAACCACTGGTTCATCATTCACCAACTATTTAAACATATTCAAATTGAACAGCGGCCCAAATAGAAATATAAATCATTGAATCGCTCTCTCGAGTCATTCGTAATATATCCATTATAAATTTATAATTACACATTACATGCGTAAAACGGGTTTACGCCTAAAATCGCAGTAACCCAACAACAAAGATAAGATGGAATTAATTAATAAATTCTTCTATACCCTCCATGGCAAACATTCAGAATGAAACAAGTGAAGCAAATCAAATACCCTTTTCAAGCAAGGAAATCAACTGAGCCGCTTCAAAACTTTCAAACAACTTTCAAAAAGAAATGCAATGCATACCCAAGAAATCTATACTCCTTATTTATTTCAAATAACCGAGGTCGAAAGCATGTTCCTTTCTACAAAGCTTCCACGAAATCAAATAACAAAACACCAGATGAATTTACATCCACAAAGAAGAGATAGTAATATACACGATTCAATCATGGACTCCACTCGAGTCGATAAAATAAAGTATAGATGTTTCAATATTATACACAAACAACAAATAATCCCGCTTCCACAATAACAAGGAAAAACAACTTCCACTGGTCGCTTAGACTAAGGTAACACGACGCTTACTGCTCCTAAGCAAAATTAGAAGACAAATGAAACCCACAAAGTATCATTAGTCACTCACAACAAAACCACGACAGAGCTTCCAAAATTTCCAAAACACTCGAACAATCAAACAGTACACCAAGATCCTTCCCTCCCTACCGTCTCACAACAAAGATTGACAATCAAAAATCGACGGCAAGACAAAGTGGTCTACACCCTACACAAGATATTCGACGGCTCACGCCAAACAGGCCGAGCATTCATACCTTTATAAATATAAATATCTCTCATATTTAAACCAAAAAGGAATACACAAAGGAATAGAGCCACTATTCGATTTTAACAAATACCCATCAAAAGGAAATTGAAAAATCGAACCAGAAGAGATACAGTACCAAAATTTAAACAAGATCTCTATAGAAATTTATCTATTTCCTCAAAACATTTGAACAGAGTTGTTCTAATGAAATCATTTGAAAGACAGCAAGATATTTAAAGGTTAGGGCCTAGCATGCCTGTATTTTTTTTGATCAAATTTCCAAAGCAGACCACTGGAGGAGCTCAAACTTCCTTTTCTTTTTCCAAGATAAAGCGACCAACAAAATTTCACTGTCTCCATCACATATATATCCTCCATGACAGAGAAAAGAGCCGTAGAGAAATTCATTCTTGCCATGCAACTCAAAGAGAATCAAAAGAAGAACTAGTAAACAAGCAGAGCAAAAACCGAAAATCGCGATAAGCCAAACAAACCCACAAACTTCCCGTTTGCATGCCTTCTCGCGAGTTCCGAGCTCGCTTTCCGAGAAAATTAAATGCCATTAAACCAATTTTCCCGCTTAAACTCAACTTCCACCGACCGCCAGATTTGGTGACAGTCCATCTAAAACTCATGTTCATTTCCAAACTTAGCGACCTACCACGTCCTCACCGGTTAGCCGTCGCCTAAGCCTCCGCCATGACCTATCCTTCATCCTTATCCCTTACATTTATTGCCATAGAAAACACCGCCCATGGTTCGCCACCCTCCATAGGCCCCTTCATAATCTCCTCATTAGTTAGGTTAGTATCTTAGGTTAGAGTTTAGGGTAATACCCACACTAACAAATTTACACATAGATACTAACTTAGGATATTAACACATAGCCTAGGTCTAGGTTAGACTAACAATAATCTAACCCCTAGGTTAGGTTTTAGTTTTAGGTTACTAACCCTTAATAATTCCAGTTTGGTCCTTGTCCTGCAAACTCGGAAAGACCTGTATCATACCTTCTAGAACAGAGTTAGCTCCTGTTCTTATTGCAGAATTGTATGTAAACGAATTATTACCTGGTCTACAATCGAGACCTTCCAGATATACTTTGATATCGGGAACCATTTCATTTCCCAAGATCAGCCCGAGTCATACTCCTGACCAGCTTAATCAATGCTTTCATACCTTGCAACCTGTTCAAGGTCTATGATCTAATTTATCACAAACAAATTTAAAGCATTACTTGGATCAATCCCACTGATCTAAGACTAGATATTATAGATGAATATCTCTATAATTCATTCCGTGATCAGATTAATATTCAGACACAAAATGAAATAAATAAAAGAGTCTAATCATATTCTGACTCAGTCAAGATCTGCAATCTGCAAGAAATTCAGTACATATCAAGCATGATTTCTGAATCGAGGAACACATCCTTTTACAAGAAATCACATATCAACACTTGTATGCTTAGGAGAAAGTAACAACAGTTCAGGGTGTTACATGCTTCCCTCCTAAAAAGATTCATCGTCCCGATGAATTACATATTAACTAACCTTCAGGTCAATCAATTTATTAGT
Organism: Taxus wallichiana var. yunnanensis; assembly: GCA_018340775.1. Taxonomy (NCBI): domain Eukaryota; kingdom Viridiplantae; phylum Streptophyta; class Pinopsida; order Cupressales; family Taxaceae; genus Taxus; species Taxus wallichiana. The sequence goes on along the minus strand of CM031244.1, from coordinate 369,270,095 downwards.
ACACAAACAAAGTGACTACTTCCATATTTGAATAGTTTCAAAAATCAATGTCACAACAATTTTATTCAACTGAATAAAGTCTGCCTTAATCTGGCTTTCAAAAATACTTAAAACAATCAGTTCATAAAAGTATATTTTTGTCAACAGTTTTCATTCTGTTGCAAAAAGAGAAGGAAAAGCAATTTTCATCTCTTCCAGATTTTCCCAAGTTGCACTTTCTTCGCTAAACTGGTCCCACTGGACCTTACATTGCTGTATATCACGATTTCTCAAGTGCAATTGGCGAGTTTCCAGTACTCGTGTGGGTTTAACCACGATTATTCCTGGGTCTTGGACCTGCAAGGAATTCCAATTTAAAACATGTGACAGATCTGAAACGTATTTCTTAAGCAAAGAAATATGGAAAACATCATGCATGCGAGATAAAGCAGGTGGCAATGCTAAACGATAAGCTACAGGATTGATTATTTCGACAATTTCGAAAGGTCCCACAAATCGTGGTGACAACTTGGCAGCCTTGCCAAAAGTTATAGAACTCTTTCTGGGTTTAACACGCAGGAAAACCTTATCACCAAGCTCAAACTTTCTATCAACCCGCTTAAGGTCAGCATAGCTCTTCTGTCTATCCGCTGCTTCCTTTAATCGTTCACGAATCAGCTTAACTTGCTGTTCCATTTCTGTGAGAATCTCTGGTCCAATTACCACTCTATCCTCAACACTGTCCCAACTAACAGGGGTTCTGCACTTTCTTCCATAAAGTGCTTCAAATGGTGCCATCTTAAGAGATGAGTGATAAGTGTTGTTGTATGCGAACTCAACTAATGGAAGATACTCTTCCCATTTATACTGTTGATCCATGCAATACATTCGCAACATGTCTTCCAACACTTGATTTACCCTTTCAGTTTGCCCATCCGTTTCTGGATGATATGCAGAACTGAAGTTTAGTTTTGTTCCTAGGGCTGCGTTAAGCGTTTGCCAAAACCTTGACGTCATTCTAGGATCCCTGTCAGATATAATCAGTTCTGGTACACCATGTAATCTGAAAATTTCGTGTACGAACCTCTTGGCCAAAGACCGTGAATCATCCTTTAGATTTCCAAATGATGAAATGCGCTACCTTAGTTAGTTTATCTACAACTACCAGGATAACATCATGCTTATTCCTGGACATAGGTAGTCCTTGTACAAAATCCATGGTTATTACTTGCCATTTGTACTGCGGTATGCTATGAGGATATAACAGTCCAGCAGGGTGCATATGTTCTGCCTTCACCCGCTGACATTCCAGACAATGAGTCACAAAGTTGAGTACATCCTTTTTCATACCTTTCCAGAAGTATTGCTGCTTCATATCAGCAAGCATTTTTGTGATGCCTGGGTGTCCAGAGTAAGGTGAATTATGAAATTCAATTAACAACTTCTTTCTCAAATCATTCAGCACAGGTACATATACCATGTTTTCATAACGCAAGATTCCTTCATTATCAAAATGAAAACCTTCATACCTTTTATCTTTAGGTTCTGCAGCAAGCGCTGCTTTTACTTGCTGAAAATATGCATCTGGTTCTGAGGCACTTTTTACCTCGTCTTTAAACTGAGTTCTTAATGTTATAAGAGCAGAAATGTGCCTCCTACGACTTAGAGCATCAGCTACTCTATTCTCCTTCCCTTTGATATAGCTAATATCAAAGTCATATTGTGATAAAAATTCTAACCACCTTCTTTGTCTGGCATTCAAATTGGGCTGAGTAAAAATATATTTCAGTCCTAAGTGATCCGTTTTCAACTCAAAAGGTTTCCCAAGCAAGTAGTGTCTCCAGACTTGAAGTGCATGAACAATAGCAGCAAGTTCCAAATCATGAGGGGCATAATTCAGCTCATGTAACTTAAGTTTTCTACTTTCATAAGCTATGACCTGATCATTTTGTAACAAAACACCTCCAAGGCCTTCCCTAGAAGCATCCGTTACAACAGTAAAATTCCCATTAGGGTCTGGTACAGCCAATATAGGTGCAGAAGTCAACCGGTCTTTCGTGACTTTTTTGAAAGCCGCTTCGCACTTGTCATTCCACAAGAATTTCTTATCCTTCTTTTCGCAATGAAGTTATTGGTGCAAATACCTTAGAAAAGTCCTTTACAAATTTTCTATAAGTAACCAAAGAAGACCCATGAAGCTTCTTACTTCATGTACATTCTTTTGGTACAGTGCCACTCGCTTATTGCCACTATTTTTGAAGGATCTACAAAGCAATTCCTTCCTTACTTATGACATGACCCAAATAGTGAACTTCTGAATCAAAGAAAGAACATTTGGACAACTTACCATACAACTTTCTCTTTCTCAAAATTCCCAAAACTATCTTCAGATGCTCATTGTGCTCCTCAACACTTTTAGAATAAATGAGAATATCGTCCAAGAATACAAGTACAAACTTGTCCGTATTCTTGAAAATATTGTTCATTAAATTCATAAAGGCTGCGGGTGCATTAGTTAACCCAAAGGGTAGAACTGTAAATTCATAATGTCCGTACCTTGTTCGGAAAGCTGTTTTATGAATATCTTCCTCTTTAATCCTCAACTGATGATAACCAGATCGAAGGTCTATCTTAGAATAAACCGCTGCTCCACGCATCTGATCAAACAGATCATCAATTCTTGGAAGTGGATATCGGTTCTTGACTGTTGCTTTATTCAACATCCGATAATCAATGCACAGCCTTAGTGTTCCATCCTTCTTTTTCACAAATATCACAGGTGCTCCCCAAGGTGAAACACTTGGTCTAATCAATCCTTTAGACAAAAGCTCTTGCAACTGTGCCTTAAGCTCGACTAATTCAGTAGTAGTCATCCGATAAGGCGCTTTGGAAATAGGTTCCGTTCCCGGCTTGATTTCAATGGTAAAATCAAATTCTCTCTTGGGTGGTAACCCTGGTAATTCCTCAGGAAAAACATCCCTGAAACCTTGTAGCAGAGGAAATTGTTCCATGAAATCATCATCTTCTTCTGAAGATTCAGATATCTTTACCGCATAAAGGGTACATCCTTTATTTTTAGCCTTTTTAAGCTGCATAGCTGACAGTTTTCTAACTGTAATTTCTCGTTTCACACCTTGAATCTCTGCTGATTCCAGCTGATCATCTAAACATTTTATGTTCTTTTCATAGCAATCTACCTTTGCTTTATGGTCAGCCAACCAATTGACACCGATGACAATGTCATACGATCCCAAAGGTGCAACATAGAGATCAACTTCCGTGGAAAAGTTAGGTAAGTCAAGGACTGCTCCAAAAAGACACATACTCACTGTATGAACAAAATTATTACCATACTGTACAGTCCAAGATTTATCCATTTTTCCGGCTTTTCTTTTAAGTTTAGAAGCTAGTTTATTAGATATAAAACATTCAGTAGCTCCTGTATCAAAAAGAATAGTGACAGGTATGCCGAATAACTTACCCGGAACTTCTATAGGTGTCACTTGCTTTTCAGCTTGCTTGTCCGCTACTGCAGCATGTATCTTATGCTGCTGATTACGATCATCCTTCTTCTGAGGGCAATGATTTGCGTAATGGTCTTTACCACAAATGTAGCAGCCTCCTACAGGTCCCTTTTTAGGCTCAAAGTTGCCTCCAGTTTTATAGTTGTCACGCTGTCCTCCATAGGGCTTCTGCCCATTGTTATAATTTTTAACAAAATTATCCTTTACATTACCAGCAGGCTTATTTACTGCTGCTTTCTTATTGTTATCTCCTGGAAACTTACTTTTGTTTCCAAACTTTTTCCATGGTCCTTTTCTGGGTGCAAGAGAGGTTGAAGAAGGGTTTGCAGTCTTTTTCCGCACTTCCTCCTTATGAGCAGAAATAGCCTTTAATTTCTGTTCTTGCCTTATGGCCTTTTCAACAACTCCTTCCATAGTGGTTGGACTGTGAACGTCGACCTCTCCTCCTATCACAGGATTCAATCCCATGATGAATTTCCGTATCCTGAACTTTTCGCGCTTTGATATCATGCGGTACATACTTGAGGAGTTTTGTAAACCGCTCCCGAAAGATTCGATTGGCCACTGTTAGCTTCCTTGAGCCAAGTTCTGAAATTCTCGTCATTTTCTCGATCATAGAAAAGTTGTGGCAGCCAACGTTGCCTAAAATAGCCTTTAAATTGATCCCAAGTAATATTGGTCTCATCAATGTTTAACTCAGCTTTTCGGCTATCCCACCACGAAGATGCTTCGTGTGAAAGCTGATAGGCTCCCCAAATAGCTTTGGTTTCCTCTGAGAAGTTCCTTATTGCAAAGTACTTCTCCATTTCACTGAGCCAGTTCTCAGCCCCATCTCCTAATGTGGTGCCATCATACTTAGGTGGACTTATCCTTTTTATATCATTAGTGAGTTCTCACGCTAATCTGCCTTTTTATTTTCTGGTTGGACAGGTGCATTTCCAACATTAACATCAACACCAATTTCGGGGTTGTCCTCAGGAGGTTGCTGATTATTATTACCAGCTTCTTCATCCTCCTCATTTCCCATCACTTGCTGTTCAAGTACAGCTAAACGATCTCTTGTGTCCAACAGGGCAGCAAGGATCTCATCAAGTTTCTGGGTTGTTGCCACTCCTCCTTCAGGTGGAGCATTACCCGCAACGTTCCCCCTTGTTCTAACCATTTTCTGTTACAAGAAAATTCAGGTTTTTATCAGATTATGGACTCAATAGGTCCAAGAGCTGCAACCTTCAGCTCTGATACCAAGATGTAACATCCTCAATTTATACCTTAGAACAAGTGAATTTTTTTTTTTTTTTTTGATAAATGCATCCTGGTTCTAAATACATAATTTAGAACTCACAAATCAAATAACCATTCATATAACAGACAACCATATGCAGTTGTAATGACTCGGAATACCTCCGATCTATTCATTCCATGACTCGATAATCTACCGATCTATTCATGAGTAAAAAGAGTTAGTGTTTTTATTTAACACAACACTCTTGTGGTTCTCTTCCTAATCTGGGATTCGTAATGCTCATCAAGGAATCTAACTCAATAATCATTACCATTATTCATCGGCATCTCATCCCTTAGACTAGGTGAATTAGGACAACGCAATCAAGCAAACTTGCGATACTTTGGCCAAAGATTTTAAACATATCATTAATGTCTCGTATTCCTTAACGGCATACTCGTTAATCTTGAATACGTCCTTCACCCCATTCATATGTTATATAGAATGTTTTCACTGACTACTGTCAGTCCTTCCTTTCACAACTGAATCACTCGGAGACAGATTAACAAGGTGATAATGTTTTATGGTTGTCCACGAGGATTAGGGATATGGTGACATACTGGTTCAACCTTGCAGTTCAACCAAAGGTGTCATGATACCCCGAATCTCCTAGGCAGCCTTATAACATGACCACGTTCTTAATCGGACTCTGAATAACTCATGCGAAGTCAAGTGTAAATCTTAGCGATCCATGCAAAGGGTGTCGCCATAAGTCACCTGCATTGTTGTATCTTCGAGAAGATCCTAACCTTCTCGGAGGTACAACCCTGCAGTTGACTGGTGTCGTCAACCTTTAAATCCACCTCGAAAAGATCTACTTAACAACATGCATTACGCACTAGAGTTTAAATTACTATAAGGACTTTTCCCCAAGATAAGTCCTTCCCAATCCCTGGATTCTTCGTCTTGAGACGACCCTCCTCTATTAAACCCATTACATGGTAGAGGTATTAAGGTCAAGTTCTCATCAAGGAGTCATTAGAATACACCTGATTCTAAAACAACAGATTTGGACAATATCTCATAACCTTTACTTGAGATTGCCATCTGAACTCCATTGATTTATATCAGTTCTCTTAACTGAATTTATATCATACTTACTAGTATAAAGATATAATTGATTAAGAGTCCAATTTAATAATGTCCTGTCATTCTCAGGACTAGGGATTAGTAATTTAATCCAGCTTGTTTAGCGTTCTCTCTAGGCTCAATTTTAACCTATCTTCTAGAAAGACAAATATTTAAATCCAATATTGCTTTTACTAGAACAATTTAGAACTACCAACACTCATAAGAATTCAATCTCATTTTCTTATAAGCTTTCATTGTTAATCTCAAAAGCATCCATATTATACAATAATAATAATGCCCCTTCGTTACATAAACCGAAGAAGGTCATCCATGAGAAATAGAATACAACACATAAGTATCACACACTTATTTCCATTTCCTTGAAACTATACAATTACAATTTATGCAGCAGCATACTTGATACAATGTTCAACGGAAAAGAAACATCTTTTCATATATAGTACATCTATAAAATCAAGCTGTAATTCATTATAAATCAAATAAACAACTGATCACTTGTTGTCGATCTGCATTGCTTTTACCTCTTACGGCAACCATCTGCAAAAATAGTCAACATGAGTCAGTTCAATGAACTGAGCATGATAAGCACTAACTTTTAAAACAATTGCAATCCATCAATTGTTTTCATTAAACACCCTGTTTAAATGAGATCAAATATCCAAATAAGTAAACACATTCAGACTATGACCTTGTAATACAAAATGATTACAATTATGTAACTCTATCATTGTTACAAAATAGTCTTAATCTCATTCTAATATTTCATCAAATATTAAAAGAATCAAGGAACGAATGTACACAACAATCGTCGAATCCAAAATCACAACATTGGTCAGATTGTTTCATTCTTCCAAAAAAAAGAATAACATAACAATTCGGGACTCCACCAAAATGTTACAAAACAATTTCCCACTGTTTGACAAATATCAACAAATATGAAATAAAGGAAGAGAAAGAACAAATCCATTCATACTTCCTTTCACCTATGTTCATCACTGTACCGTCTTCACATATGAAAACATTCAACCAGTATATAAATGAACAAGTTAGACAAGCCGCAAGCAAGATCGCTGTACTAAATCAAGAAATAGAAACACAGCAACATTCCTGTACAGCAACTAACACATCAACAATTCATATATCAACCCTAAGCCCAAAGCTACTTCTTTTAAAACACAGCAAGGCTTTAGAATCAAGTCCGAAATCAGAAACCTCTAAAGTATCGTTGTCAACAACAGACTTATTTACAATAAGCGATTGATGCATCTACAAGACCATACAGAGATTTCCTTACCAATGCCATGATATACACTATCGCCTCCTATAAGAAATCAGAAAGGAACACAACACTCTGTATATACATCTGTACTAATCGAAGTTAGTCAAAAGTACTTACGATTAACTTATACAGGGTCGCGTTACCTGATACAGACCATTATTCTGACAAAATGTCCAATATCAACAACAGTATATCAAGTCAAGTTTCAACTGAAACAATAGAAGATACAAGTTAACTTCCTCAATCCTCTAAACTCCGAACTACAAAGAAATGGTAAACGATTGTCACTTTTTCCCTTTGGACAAGTAAATAGTGTACATGCTAAAACTCAGGCAGAACTTTTTAATTAACGATTTCAAATCAAGAACCCGACTAAGTCTTGCCCATTTTTCGCACAAGATTTCAAGGAACGAACATAAAAATATATCCAAGAAACTGTACAACAAAATCCATGCAACACAAGAGTAATTCCAGGAAATACAGAGGTCTTAGTACGTGTCATTCCTTCCAACCACTGGTTCATCATTCACCAACTATTTAAACATATTCAAATTGAACAGCGGCCCAAATAGAAATATAAATCATTGAATCGCTCTCTCTCGAGTCGCTCGTAATATATCCATTATAAATTTATAATTACACATTACATGCGTAAAACGGGTTTACGCCCAAAATCGCAGAACCCAACAACAGTATAAGATGGAATTAATTAATAAATTCTTCTATACCCTCCATGGCAAACATTCAGAATGAAACAAGTGAAGCAAATCAAATACCCTTTTCAAGCAAGGAAATCAACTGAGCCGCTTCAAAACTTTCAAACAGCTTTCAAAAAGAAATGCAATGCATACCCAAGAAATCTATACTCCTTATTTATTTCAAATAACCGAGGTCAGAAAGCCTGTTCCTTTCTCTACAAAGCTTCCACGAAATCAAATAACAAAACACCAGGATGAATTTACATCCACAGCAGTAGATAGTAATATACGATTCAATCATGGACTCCACTGAGTCGATAAAATAAAGTATAGATGTTTCAATATTATACACAGCCAACAAATAATCCCGTTTCCACAATAACAAGGAAAAACAACTTCCACTGGGTCGTTTAGACTAAGGTAACACGACAGTTACCTGTTCCTAAAGCAAAATTAGAAGACAAATGAAACCCACAAAGTATCATTAGTCACTGTCAACAAAAACCACGACAGAGCTTCCAAAATTTCCAAAACACTGAACAATCAAACAGGTACACCAGTATCCTTCCCTACTGTCTCACAACAGCATTGACAATCAAAAATCGACGGCAAGACAAAGGGTCTACACCCTACACAAGATATTCGATGGGCTCACGCCAAACAGGCCGAGCATTCATACCTTTATAAATATAAATATCTCACATATTTAAACCAAAAAGGAATACACAAAGGAATAGAGCCACTATTCGATTTTAACAAATACCCATCAAAAGGAAATTGAAAAATCGAACCAGAAGAGATACAGTACCAAAATTTAAACAAGATCTCTATAGAAATTTATCTATTTCCTCAAAACATTTGAACAGAGTTGTTCTAATGAAATCATTTGAAAGACAGCAAGATATTTAAAGGTTAGGGCCTAGCATGCCTGTATTTTTTTATCAAATTTCCGAAGCAGACCACTGGAGGAGCTCAAACTTCCTTTTCTTTTTCCAAGATAAAGCGACCAACAAAATTTCGCTGTCTCCATCACATATATATCCTCCATGACAGAGAAAAGAGCCAGAGAAATTCATTCTTGCCATGCAACTCAAAGAGAACTGGTGCGAAGAACCAGTAAACAAGCAGAGCAAAAACCGAAAATCGCGATAAGCCAAACAAACCCACAAACTTCCCGTTTGCATGCCTTCTCGCGAGTTCCGAGCTCGCTTTCCGAGAAAATTAAATGCCATTAAACCAATTTTCCCGCTTAAACTCAACTTCCACCGACCGCCAGATTTGGTGACAGTCCATCTAAAACTCATGTTCATTTCCAAACTTAGCGACCTGCCACGTCCTCACCGGTTAGCCGTCGCCTAAGCCTCCGCCATGACCTGTCCTTCATCCTTATCCCTTACATTTATTGCCATAGAAAACACCGCCCATGGTTCGCCACCCTCCATAGGCCCCTTCATAATCTCCTCATTAGTTAGGTTAGTATCTTAGGTTAGAGTTTAGGGTAATACCCACACTAACAAATTTACACATAGATACTAACTTAGGATATTAACACATAGCCTAGGTCTAGGTTAGACTAACAATAATCTAACCCCTAGGTTAGGTTTTAGTTTTAGGTTACTAACCCTTAATAATTCCAGTTTGGTCCTTGTCCTGCAAACTCGGAAAGACTCAGATCATACCTTCTAGAACAGAGTTAGCTCCTGCTCTTATTGCGAGAATTATGTAAATGAATTATTACCTGGTCTACAATCGAGACCTTCCAGATATACTTTGATATCGGGAACCATTTCATTTCCCAAGATCAGCCCGAGTCATACTCCTGACCAGCTTAATCAATGCTTTCATACCTTGCAACCTGTTCAAGGTCTATGATCTAATTTATCACAAACAAATTTAAAGCATTACTTGGATCAATCCCACTGATCTAAGACTAGATATTATAGATGGATATCTCTATAATTCATTCCGTGATCAGATTAATATTCAGACACAAAATGAAATAAATAAAAGAGTCTAATCATATTCTCTCGACTCCAAGATCTCGCAATCTGCAAGAAATTCAAGACATATCAAGCATGATTTCTGAATCGAGAACACATCCTTTTACAAAATCACATATCAACACTTGTATGCTTAGGAGAAAGTAACAACAGTTTAGGGTGTTACACTACTCAATAGTATTATTCTACTTTCTTTGGTGTCGACTTCCTACTTACAAAGCAGAGGGCTGATCAACAATTCCCTCACCAAGTTGTAATAATCGCCCCAATGGCCATTCTAGAGGCATCTACATGAACATGGAAGGGCTTCTCTCAAGAGGGAAAACGTAATATAGGCGCAGTGTGACAAGCCTATCCTTCAATGTGTCAAACACCTTTGAAGGCAATTTTATGTCCGAGAAATTCTTCCAAAGGCATGACAATCTTGGCGTACCCATTAATGAATTTCTGTAATAACCCATATTCCCAAGAAATTCACACACTACTCTTTGGCTAGTAGGATCCCAAAATACCCACAACCTTGGCGGGATCTACTAGCAAGCCCTCCTTACATATGATATGCCCCAATAACGTTCCAAAGGGGGTAGAAAAGACACACTTCTTAATGTTAAGGGATATCCTCAACTACTCAAACTTTTTAAACATCAACCTCAAAGTATCACAATGGTCTTTTACTAGCCCATACACTATCCAATCATCTAGATATACCTAAAGAAATTTATTGATGAAGTCCTAGAACGCCTATACCACTATGCACGAGAAAATAGTAGGCACATTTTTCAACCCAAATGGCATGACCGTGTATGTAAAACTTACCCATTCGGTGGTGAAATTTTTCTTCTTCTAGTCTTCCTTTATAACTGGACTTGGTGGCAACCTGAAAATCCATTCGTAAAGGAATAGATTTTACACCCAACGACTCCTCCAAAATTTCTTCAACAAAGGGGGTTGGAAAAGGATCGATGACACAAACTACATTCACCTCCCTATAATCCACACAGATCCTAATCTACCCCTCCTTCTTGATGTTGATTACCATTGGACTTATCCACTCTGATTCTTCAAGAGCTTCAATGATCCCAGATGTTATCATTTTTTCTATCTCTTCCTTTACCTTCACGCGCAAACTGGGATTCATCTAAGAGGGTCTATTCCCGATCGGGCACGCACCATCCTTCAGCTTTATCTTCATCTACCCCAAGGAATTTTGGACTCCTTTGAGCTCATGGTACCCACGCGGGAATAAATCCTCAAATTCACGTAAAATATCAATGATCTTAGAGACTTCCTTCTCTGACCAGTAATCTCCAATGATAGCTTCCTTAGGTTCTTCTCCTGATTTGATGTTAACCTTTTTAGTTTTTAAAGGTTCATGGTAGGCACGCACATGAGTATCAACACTGTCCACTACCTCACGCATCCCTATAGAATGGTTAACATCCAAGATTTTTGCTTCCTCCCCATCAATTACATATACAAGCTTTCCTTTCTCCTTTTTCACACACATGCACTCAAGCTAAACCTCCTTTGTTTCCTCTTCTTCAAAGTGTGCCTCCAAACCTGGTTCACCAAGCAAGTCCAACAGCCTATCTTCTGTCATGGCACTATCCCCCATGGTAAGGTGCTTGACAACCTATAATGCCTTATCAACTAATGGCTTGGTACTTTGATACTTAAATGTTTGAATGAGGTCAGCCGCTAGCTCTTTCCAATTCCCTGTGGGTGGTGTGTCTCAAAATGTATGTACCATGCAAGTGTGCAACCTTGCAGTGTAGAATACAGTTTGTGTACCAAGAGCGATAGTGGAAAAGCTTCCATGCCTTCCTCCGTGATCTCTCACATGTTTAGATGTGGAAATAGGTGGGCTCCTTACCATGGTATTCCTTGATGGTGGTGGGTGCATTGCTTCTAGAGAAATGAACAAAGAAGGCAATTCTCACTTCGCACCATTCCAAGAGATTATCCCAATGTGTTTCCCACTAGTGTGTAATAGTTCCTAGTAGGACATAACTTAACATCCCCCTTCTTTCATTTTCCTCCTTCCACTGAGCTTCCATATTCTGTAAAAATACCTCAGGGGAGGCTCCTATATAGTATTTAGGTAGCTCCTTTCCTCCTAGGCACTTTGGATCATACATGCCTTTGTCACCTTTGTCACTAATCCTCTCAAATTCCATCTAATTAACTCATGCATTCCATGTGCAATGCTATACTAGTGTTGTCACTAAGGGACTGATCATCCTCAAACTAAATAACTCCTTTTATGAGATGAATTATTTATGGATCCTTGATTGAGCGCACATAAATTCTATCTTGGACATCTTCTCCCAAAGGTTCAGTATAGGGTGTTGAATTCCCATCAGCCAGGGGTATGATGACACGTTCCTCCTCATTTTCAAATCTTATGTACCCCTTGTTGAACCAAAGATCTACATTGTTCTTATAACACCATGGTCACCTAAGTAGTGTTGGGATATTGTCTTCCTTGGTGAGTGCCAAAACTTGAAGTCCCCATAAACAAGTCTCGGGGCACTCTCATTTGTAATGCTCTGTAGACCCACAATTAAAATAGGTTCCATGAGGGAACTCACTTCTTCCTCCTCCGTGGTTAACAAAACCACATAATCCTCCCCAAAATCCGCTTTCACGTGCACCTCCATATGCACGCTCCTCATAACGGAAATCATCACCTTTAGAAATGCTAACAATGTTGTTCTGGCACACCCCATGATCAATGACCTCATGGATCTGGTCAATAAGCCTACAATCCTTAGTATCATGAGTTGTAGAGGTGTAGATATTACAGTAACAAGACACATTCTTCTGAATTACACATTATAATAAGGGGCATCTACTTGCAACATGGTCCCCATGAAAAATTTCATAGTCTAATGTCACGGCACATATTGTCCTCCAGGGGAAACTATCCTTGACATGCCCCTCTACTTCACAATTTGTACACCATATACCATTGCGAGTCTCGTGGGATGATTTCATAGACAACTTCTCTAGCTACTTAGCCATAGTAACAATTTTATCTTCAACAAATAGGATAACACCAAAGTATCAACACTTCTAACAGACCTCGGTGCGCGAGAAGCTTCTAACACTTCACGTGGATCTATAAAAGGTTTATGAGATAAATCTCTTCTAAAAGGAGTTATTAACCCCCAAAAAGCCACTAAGCATGGTGTGAAGGGTGAATATCATATGATAACTTAGACAAGAGAGTTTTAAAGCATGTAACATACTCCCACACACTCTCTACCATTCCCTGTTGGATTTCCTTCAGGGCACCGATGCTCTTCTATTCAAACTTAGGGATGTGGAATTCTACCAAGAAGGCATTCTTTAAATCAGTATAATCCACCACCATTTGATGAGGATCATATTTCCTATACTAGCTATATGCATGCCCCGCAACATCGTTGTAAACTAACTAGCCTATACGCTTTCTGGGGTTGTGATCCCGTTTACGTGCCATAGCAGTTCACACTTATGAATATGTTCTGCAGTATATTCAATACCTTTTAATCTAGAAAATGTAAAGACATCTCAAAGAATACTTGAGGAGGTGGCTGGGGCCCTTTTCCTCCTAAGCTAGAGCCTTAGTTCCCTCTAGTGTTTCCTCCGCCACTAGATCCACCAGATCCATCAGTCCTCTACCTCTTGAGCCACTAGATCCTCCAGATCCACCAAGTCCTATAATGGTCGTGTCGAGGGTCTTCAAGGTTCCACTAAACTATGTGCTGACGGTCTATGATAATGCCCTACTACCACTAGTGTACCCTGCACCACTCCCAGACGTGAGACCAAAGTATTTTGTACTTGATCCTTGTCCAAAAATTCCTCTCGAATACTAGAATATGCGTAGCCATAGAAATGGGAAATGAAAAATTATATCTCTTGGGTACAGATCTGTCACTTCCACTGATACCAACTGGGTCAACGATACTCCTTCCTTGATCTGGAAAACCAAGTGCCATGGTTTGGTCACTAGGTGGGTTCAAATACGTGTCAATGACTCTTCTCTCTCCATGTGACAAAATCTCATCAGAAGCTAAAGGGGTCTCTCTTACGCATTTACCAAGATGGGGTAGCACAAACTACTCAGGTTCCACGTCCTCCACATGAACCTAAACTCCTTCCTAAAATGTCTGCCTCCATAGATCCATCACACTTGCAACCTCACGTTGTCTAAATATATCCCTTCACACACTTCACTATACTTGAGTTATCTCTCCTCCCTTTCTTTCTCCATCGTAATATCTGCCATCTTCCTCCACCCTAGCTTCCTCACCCAGTGCTCAGAATGGTTTAACCGGCCATTGCAAATGCCTCTAAACTCAAGCTAAAAATCAAGATCTTCATTACTATAGGGATAACATGTACAAATTATCCTCTCGGCTCTTGTAGAAATTCAAACACAGCAAGTTTGGGACAATAATATGTAGAAATAACATACTCAGTGTAGCTAGCCAACACACCTTTCCACCAATGATCCACAACATGAGTCCACATCGATTTGCATCCTACAAGTTCTCGGTATTCTTCTTGGGTCCACACACATGATCTATAATACTAGCTTGATCTAGACACATATGCTGAGATCCATTCATACAGTTCTACTAGGAACCAACAAAAAAAAGTTTCTTATAAATCATGGTAGAGGTTATCTTCTACCCATCTACATGTATTAAACTCAGATCTAGTGTTGAATCTTTGAGAAAATTCATCCTCCGTGCTCTTGAACCATGATTTATAAATTTATAAATTTAAATTCTCTGTCATTACTCATTACACAGATCATGATGTATGTCATTTACCACTACAACTTTCAAAAGAGGTACCGGAAATGGAACCAAGATGTAGTCATTTTTACACCCATCACAAAGGAAAGAAATCCCATGCATGTTGGCCTATCACCCAACGGGCACTGGGCACTAAAATGAGGCATGTATGGGCACCGAGTATCTCTTTTATGTGATTTTAGTGGGAAACATAATCTATGATCTGAGTTTAAGATATTTGAGAGGAATTAAGACATACAAACACCATAGAGCTCAAAACGGCTTCTAGATCCTTGCAGTCATTCCAGAAAGAAAAGTGCTTAATAGATTATAGAACTTACTCCAAAATAGAATGGAAGTTGTACAAGCATTCATACTTAGTTCATAAACATAAATGAAAAAGAGCTATAAAGAAGGATGTATGCATCGGAACCATTAATATTCATATTCACATAAACTTGTAACCTCGTTACATTTATTAGGCCCATTATAGAATGTCACGGAGGGAAAAGCTGCAGTTATGCAATATAATTGGGTTCATATAGCTAGGCTCTCAAAAGAAAATTTATAACCCCAAAACCCTTGATACATCCTTTCCTACACTTATTTACCCAAGCTAAAAGATTCCTTGTAGTATTTATGTAGAGCTTTGCCCTCTATCCATTTCTTCTATATTTACTTTTGGAGGAACTTGTATATATAGCCTTCCTGAACTTCCTACTCATTATTCTATGGCCTCAGATCTATTTCCAAGTGTTTGAATGTGGTCCTCCATGGGCACATGCTCCTCTAAGCCTAATCTCACTACTCCTTGCCATAATTTCCTTCTAGAATCTTCTATCGTAGGGCATATTCTTTCTAGGCCACCTGTCATCAAGCCGGCACCTTATCCACTCGGGTCACGTTTTCTCGCGTCTTTCCTAATAGGTCAAAAATAGCTAAGTCCTAGATTCTACCCAGTGGGTACACATCCCAAGTTATATCAAACCAACTACTTGAACCCTTCCTTAAGCACCTTATCTTACATGCTTTTTTTTCAACCTTGCGCGCCAATGCACTTTTTTTGGACTTAGTTGATATTTTAGGGACCCAACATATTCCTATCCCGAGGTTATTGATTTTGAGTTATTAAGGGATCCTACTATATACACACAAAATTGGGTCACACTCCCCTTGGTCCCTCGATAAATAAACACCTTGAACACATTCACCTAACCATGGCCCATTTCTACCCCACTCTAATATTAATTTAATTAGTTTAATTAAATTAATTCATTATCCTCACAATATCTATTATTTATATATCCTAATTGGGATAATACCCACATATCCACCTCATCTAGCCATCTCACGCTAATACTTATTCTTAGTAAGTTTCCATAACTAAATAAGAGCTACCCAAACCATAAAAATCAATGCCTACATTCCCTCTAACTGCATTCCCGCATGTTAAAATGAAGCTTCCATTCCAATCATGGAGCAAACGAACAAGATCCTAGAAAATCAAGGGGATCTACCTAGTTTAGTAAATCTAGGAAATCCTTCCTAACCAATGCCAGCTATCTTAAACCACCGTCGCTTAAGTTGGAACCACCTTTGGTTACCATTTAACTCCCAAAACAACCTAATTTTTGAGGTTGGCACATTTCTAAGAGATTAACACATCTTTTGAGAACCGGATCCAAAACCGAGTTGTATGCAAGTAGAACCAACATTAGTACACACATCAGAGCACCCATAGCCAGCACCTGAAGCAACTACAAATTCATCGGCCTTCACGGGAGCATTTGAGGAAGAATCGCATCACACCAAGTTCCTTCCATCTAATAACCTTCCATTTCCAACTATACATCAAGCTTGTAAAACAAGATAAAGTGCTTTGTTAACTAGTACTTGTCCATCTATCATTTGGTAGATCCTTTTACATATATTATTAGCTTCTACTCTCATTTCCATTCCCCACCATTTACCTCCATGCAAAATTGACCATATTTTTATCCACAGTCTTGAACTACCCATACCTGGACCTTAATAATTCCTATGCATACCTTAGATCCATACGAATGTGGCCATTTCCCTTCCATTTTCATCTAGCCTTAGATCTGTCACCCCACCAAATTTTTATTGACTTTCGTGTACCATGACCGTACCAACGTCGATTACCCACAACTATCATCGATTAGCCTAATCCGACATAGGTCTCTGTGTTTTTGACCGAGAAACCTAGATCAAAGCTTAAAACCTCCATCTAATACCCAAAAGAGACTAGGACCTTAACTCGACCGGTCCCAAGACTACCACGACATAGACCTTGACCTTTAGATTCAGTCATAGCTTAGCCTATTGTAAACAAATTTACTTATTGTAGGTGAATGAGATACCTAAATCATTTTAACTACAGTAGGATTTCCTTTATTGTTTGCATTAAGTTGTTTTAAATAGTGGATTGATAGCCATCTAGGAAGAATCACATTTCCCGGATCTAGCACACGCTAGGCAGTCCACTACATATATTGTTTAAATTTTATTTGGTGGTATTGTTTTCCATTTTAGGTAGTTTCTCTAATAAAAAAAGAATCTCTCATGATCAGTTGTGGATACGAGAAGTCACATACACGCAATAACCTACGACCAACATCTTAATAGGTATTCCTCCTAGCCTTCTACCCTTATTTGTTTTGTCACATTCAAAGAAATGATCTAGAATCCGATGAAATATTTTGGTATGCCCATGGGACCCATTTCGGTTCTTTTCATTCTTTCATTTCTAGGTGAAAACATTGTATGTTTGTTTCTTTTCTATAAAGTTCTTACATTAAACTTTCTCCCCTGGAACCTTCTTCTCTTCTATTGTCTAAAAGCAATCGTATTTTGGTGTTTAAAACGAAAATTTCTTCCCTTTCATTAGTATTGCATTAGTGAAAGAGCATCCCTTCTCCTGTTCATCTATTTGTGGCATCGAATTCAAAATTTTGATTCGGTTTAAAAAAATCATTTCATTTCATTCTTCTTTTCTACATTAGCTCACACTAATTGAGGGCAATCTATACATTGGAAGTCATTCCCAGCTAATGGTTGACAAACAAATCGTAGAAATCCATTTCTTTCTCTTTCTCTCTCTATGATTCTTACCTAAACACCCAAAAATTGAAAATATACACATTCTTAAACAAAATATTTCCTAGAAGAAGCTTTAGGTGATCACATGATCATGGTACAAGGCACCTAGATCACTTTATGTTCACAAGTCATACTTCGAGAAAATCTTGCCCTACCATAACATACACCAAACCTCTCCTTGTAGACCTCCTTCTTCATAGGAATCCATCCTCACCAAAAACTTCTATCCTACAGCTTTATGAGTCAATCCTTAAATAGCATAACCTAAACAAACATAATACAAAAGTTACTCTTAGGATTGCATTTTTCTTAGAGTTTATGCTTGGCTTGTGTTTTGAGGTGAGAGGACTTCGTTCTTCATTTTTCTTATTTATCCTTGCACGCTCCTCATCACAGTTGGTGTATTCCAACTTCATCTGAGTGTGCCTGGACCATATTCTCATCATTCTCAGGATTCTAGGTTTGATTCCACATTAATTTTAACTCATAACCACATTTTATTCATCATTGTTTCAATTTCACAAGAACTAAGGTGACCGTCATTGGTTACCCTCACAGTCACATCGGTTTCACCTAACCGATGTTAGTTCACTATTCTTTTGGTTAACCTACCCAAAAGGACACCTATTCACCTTCTTTGACTATTCAGAGTCTCTCACATCATTATCATATTCATTGATCTGGTAAGTTCCATCAGCATTTTGCATACCTAGCAAATTTGGCCTTATACCTTGTTTTTGACAACTGTCCACTTTCCACAGTGACCGACAACGGTTACTCGTGACCAATGTCGCTTTCCCTAACCAACATCGGTTAGCCTATGTAATTTTCTAGCTAACATTTTGTGCCTAATCCACTTACTGCGCTTGTTCCTCTTATCTCTATTGTATTTCTATGTCATTTAGAAAAAAGCAGTCCAACCCGATCGACTGCTCACACAAGGTGTTGATGTGTTGCAAGCAAGGCAAACACCCTTATATTCCATGTCGGTTGTCAATCAAGCCTCCCACCTAGTCCTTCACCACCTTCCATTCTATCACCACCCATGGAGCTTATCCAACCTATCTCTATCGCTACTTTGGAGATGAGGAGTTCACACGCTCTCCTTCACTAAAACCCCGTCGCCTTGTAGTTTTATCTTTCCCACTCATCCACTCGAGACGCCTCAAGTCGGATGATATACGGCATGCCCATATCTATCCCCCGACACTCACTCCTAATTTTTCTTCACCTCTTCTAGCTTCACACATTGCCAAAGATCTACCTTGCCCCTAGTCATTTTGTAGCTAGGCCTTATATCCGCTTATGACAATGCATCTGCTACATCCGTTGCACCCACCACATCCACTATACCTTTGCCAACCACCTAGAACACAACCTCATCTACGCCTATTATCTCGCATATACCCATAGCTACACAACCACCCCTAGTGTTGGTGACCCCTACCCCTTTTCAAAACATCGTCCTTTCTATTCCACAATCTTTAGCCCCATTGCCACTAGGGTCACCACAACCCTTCCACCTCCATATACATACTATCAGTAGCCTCATGTTTCATCTATTATTCACTCTAGGTATATACCCCTATTTCACTACCTTCTTCTCAATCTACCTATATGGAAGCACCATATACTAGAATGTCACCCTCATTATATGCCCAACACCAACCCTCTTATGCTACAGGAGGCACCCATCCATCACAACCTACCAACGACCTAATCAAGTTAATGATGGAAAAGATGCAGACATTGGAGGCATCAATTTCTAGCTCCCACAACACTCTCACCTATGATGAGATTTGTAATGAGCCTATACACCCATCCATTCCTATCCATCCATATCCCATGCATTGGGAAATGCCTAAATTCAACCATTTCAATAGCAAAGAAGACCCGCAACAACATTTGTGGTCTTTCAAACATGGGTGTTATCTGATCACCCATGATGATGCTTTGCTCTTGAGGACCTTTCCCATGTCTCTGACTAGACCCACGTTAGATTGGTATAGTGGGTTACCTAGACACTCTATATTCTCATTTAATCAGGTATCCCAAGCCTTCTTGGATCACTTCTCCATTAATATTGTTAATAAGGTTACCATGACTGACCTCTACTCTATGCATTAGTATGACGATGAATCTATCACAGATTTTGTTTCTCATTGGTGTAGCCTGATCAATCAACTCACATTCTAACTACCACAACCTGAACTCATCGAGCTCTTCACATGGGCTTGTGCTAGGAAATATCTCACTAACCACATCGGTCAAAACCTTCCAAACCTTCGACGAAGCGTCCACCATGGCAAGAAAACTAGAGATTTGGGCCATTGAAGAAAAGAAACTCCAATTACACAATAAGAACTTAGCATTCAAGTCGAATGATACCTCTTCTTCTTTAAAACCATAGAACAAATATTCAAAATCCAAGGAAACCACTAACATAGTGGTACTCAAAGTCGGCCCAACTCATCCACAAATCAAAGCCCCTCATCTAATCTCTTACCCATTTAGAATTTTCAATTCAGATGAGAACAATAGAAATATACCCCAATTAGGGAACCTTATTCTGTTGTCTTAGAAAATATCATCAAATTTGGGGCCATCACCCTTCCTCTTGTGAAACCCCACACTATTTTGACCTGCTCACCCCACACCCATATGGTATAAAGAGCATAATTTACGTAACTACCATCGAGTAAAGGGTCATAGTGACAGATAATTGCATCACCTTCAAAAACATTTTCCAAGAAATGCTCGAGAAAGGCAAGTTAACCTTGGATAATCCTAACACACCGCTAATCAAAAGTTACACATCTTCAAGAAACCCTTTCCTAATCATGCCCATTCTTCTCGATCGATTTGGAGAAACCCTAACTCATGATAGCCATACCCACGAGGTCCATGTTATTTTTAGTTATACACTGTACTTTACCAAATTACCTCATATTCCTTCCATCAAGGAAATCCGAGCCTGAATTCCTCCACCTACACTCGAACCCACCTCTCCTATTACTCCACCCATAAAGGAACACCTTTTACCTCCTTCCTCACCCATGGAGGAGCCTTCCGTTAATATTAAGAATATTTCACCTTTTGCTTCTCCACCTAGAGAGTCTTTACCCACAATACTTCTCCATTCCATGGAAGATACTTGTTTATCTCCTCCACCCACAAGAGGAGAACCCATCATCTCCTCCACCTACAAGAGGAGCACCCATCATCTCCTCCACCTATAGAGGAGCACCCATCAGCTCCTTCACCCACGGAGGAGCACCCATCATATCCTCCACCTCTAAAAATCTAGTAGAAGTAACTTTAGCTTTAGGTGACCACTCCTCATTAGTTACCCAAGATTCTACTGACTTACTTTCGGCTCTCTTACCCATAGATGTTAAAGCTAGCAAATTACTCATTTCTAAGAAAAATTTTATGGGAATTTCCATTAGGTCCTCATCAACCTCGCCTACAGCCATGTCATTCTCATGCTTAGCCAATCACTTAGATTATGTGGATAGATCCTTACTTTGGGGGCATCTTCTACTTCATATCTCAACAAAATGCAATTATCACTTGCTAACACTTCCACTATCTACCTAAACATATTTCAACCAATCGAGCCAAACACAACCACCTCTATCACAACTTCTCCCACAATACCCATCATGGCTCAACACACACCCCTACCCATAACCCAACATGCATCTAAATCCAAACCCACACCTACATCATCTTCCTCACCTAAACCTACTACTACCTTAGGGGTCATCCCAACCACCAGCCTTACTCATCCACCCATCAAATTAAATTTAGTTACATCCTCCAAAGTCAAAACCAAACCTACTCCAACACCCAAATAGAAGAACCGAGTCCATAGAACTCATAATCTAACTGCGTTGATCACACCTTCATCACCTTCACCCTTTCCATTCATCTTAGGACCTTGACCTCCCAACAAAGTTAAGAAACCTCCACCCATCAGTAAACCAAAAACACAACAACCAATTTCTCCCTCAAATACCTCTAACATACCCAAGAACCTAACATGACTTGCCCACACCTATAACAACTTTACCACCCATACCTCTAATACCATCAGAACTTCTTCACTACCCACGAAACTTCAATCTCTTTCCCTCACACCTCCCCTGTACGACCCACACCATCTACCTTCATAGCACATTAGTTATCCCCATGGGTAACTCACCCTCTTCCACCATTCGTTTTCCTCTAGATCTCATGCGCCCATATCACCTTTACCCAAGAATGTCCAACCTAAAAACAAAAATCTGCTACCCTCTAATAAGATAGTCAAACCAACCACACATTCTCTTGCCAAGTCATCTACCATACCCATGCCTAAAACAACATGATCAGCACCTAAGACTAGACCAGCACCTAAAACCGTGGCTTGACCTGATCCCCCTCAAGAAAAGACCATTCCTCAACAGTTAACCACACCTACACCCAAACCCACTTTCACTTCCCATTGCAACCTAGTAGCGAGGTATTATGCCAAAATCTTAACCAACCTCCTTGAGATTTATGTCATCACATTACCACCACTCAAGCCTTATGACCCTCTCAAACCCAAACCAAAAGGGTTTGAAAACACCAAAAATATTTCCCGTCATCGTGTGTTAGGGCACAATGTGGAGAACTACAAGGCTTTGGAAAACCATCCTTATCCAGTTGTGTCCTCCTCAAGGTAATCGTGACGATGATGACCTTCTCGATGATGACCCCATTTCACCAACACCCATTCCCATGGTCCTTCCCTCACTACCTACTTAGAACCCAGCACCTTTACCCCCATAACTCTTAGAGCCACCCCAAGATTTTAATTAACATGGTTTGCATCAAGAGAACTCACCAAACCTCCACCCAAATGTTAGTGTGCTCAACTCATCTCACAAGGTTCCTTCCCACCACTTGGCTTTTTCCCTTCATGTCACTATACCTTTCATGGCTCACCTACCTCACCTACCTCCCCACCTCAGATCAACATGATCCACATTACTACCCATGCTCAGAAGGAAAAAGGAAAGGAAAAGGAAACTGACCCACCGACCAATCCTATACCCAACATACCATCTGCACCTACACCTAAAATCACTATCCATGGCCCCACATATCCTATTTCTAATGGGGTTACACATCACACCATGCTCAAACAATTACACCAATCCCCCTCAAAATGTCTCTGTATGACCTCATCCAAACCTTGGAATCCCATCGTCAAGATCTCATGGAGGTCCTTCAATCTATTGAGGTTTTACCTAATGACCCTACACCTATAACCTCCATCATCATGCCCCATCATGTAGCCTCTCTCACCAAATTACCACCTTTATCCACACCTCCACCTACTCACCAAGTAGCCTCCCTTAGCTTATCGACGAAGAGATCACACCGCACCGAACCGATGACCTGCACTAGCCTATCTTTATCTTTGTCCACATCGATGATATACATGTATGACGTGTTATCGTTGATGGGGGTGCTAGCATTAATATCATTTCATCCCATGCATTCACTCAAATGTGCATACCTAAAAATTACATGCATAAACATCTCGTCATGTTGTGTTGATTTAATGATACTATCACATCTACACTTAGCACCATCATCATCCATCTTCGCGTGGGCCCCATCCTATCCCAAAGTTATTTTACATCTCGGAGGGGGAATTTCAATATAACTTGTTACTTGCAGACCCTGGATTCAAGTCATGGGTTTTCTTCCTTCCACTTTGCATCATTGTGTAAATTTTGAGCATGAAGGACACACCTATACCATTCCAACTGACCCATCACCTTTCAAAACATACAACATGCTTTACCAACCCAATGATGTGCTTATGCCTATTAAATAATCTACCTCCATGACCAATGCCCCTTCACCTACACCTCTGCTTCACCAGTGTAGTCGCTACCTCAACCACACATACCTCCTCCATTCCTACCGCCACCACAACCTCCATGGCCAAACCATCATCCTCCCAATCCATTAGATCCACCTCTAATCCAAACCTCTCGACACACCATCTATTTCAGCTACCCATATACCAACCACTAATCCCTTGGAAGGCATTTTTCAATGCCTCACTCTAGGGGAGTATCGCATATATAGTATCAACACATTCCTTACTCCACAAGAGTATAGAATTCTTCACCAACACCCTCGCTATGATCACTGCATAAGAGAATTCCTCCTTTATGGTCCTCCTCACCTTCGTACTAGTCTCACCTATGAGGGACTTGATACTACCACTTACACACCTAAACCAATGTCACAAACCTGCCTAATTTTCGTTGACCTCCAATCACTCACCAATTTCCGTTTCACCCACACCTTCCTGCACTGATGTGCATGGAAGGGTTTTGGTTTCGGATTTTACGAGAAAGGCTGCCATACTATTATTTCGTGTACTACCCATAAACATAATGATTGTAGTGGTATTGGCTTTACGGAACCACCTACCAAGAAGGCATGCATTGAACTCATCGAGGACATCAACCTTTCTCCACCTTCTTCACCACCATCACAACCTTCACTCGATGGAATCGATGGATCTAGAACCCATTCCTCCTAAAAAAATTTTTTCATAAACACCATTTCCTTTGAACCTCGACTTATCAATGTGAGGGTGAGGCTCCTTCCTCTCTTCCCTTCCTGTACCCTAAAAATATCGATGATGATACACCTTCGATTAACATCGTTCAATGTCAGGATGATGAATCTATACTCATCTACCTCGGTGTAGAAGACTCATATATTCATTGGTCATTACCCTCTGAGACACAAAACATGTTGAATGAATTGACTATCGAGATCAACATTCATACTCAAGACGACCAACACATTCTAAATATAGGACCATCTTTAGATGTCGTTGAACAGGAAGCCATTACTTCTTTTCTCAAAAACCATAACAATGCTTTCACTTGGTCTTACGCAGACATGCCTAATATTGACCCCACTATAGTGGTCCACAATATCGTAACCGTTCCTGATGCCAAACCTGTCAAAAAAAGTTGAGGAAAATGAACCCTCACATTTCCCTTGTCGTCAAAGAATAAATTCAACGCCTTCTTTCCATTTCCTTCATCTTACCCATTGATTATCCTCGTTGGATTTATAACATTGTCCCTATCACTAAGGTGACAGGGGACTCCACATTTGCACAAATTTTAGTGACTTTAACCTAGCTTTCCTGAAAGATGACTTTCTCCTACACGGTATTGACTAACTGGTTGACCTTACTACTTGTCACGAGATGCTATCGCTCATGGATGGCTTCTCTAGTTATAAACAAATTTTTCTTGCCCCAGAGGGTCAACAAAAAATCACATCCATCACCCCTTGGGGGACCTTCTGCTATCGAGTTCTACCTTTTGGCCTTAAAAATACTTTGGTACCACATATCAACGTGCTTTATGACTCACATGTTCCATGACATCATGCATCGTATAATAGAAGATTACATGGACGACCACCTTGCCAAATCCAAACACCTCTCTGAGCACCTCACCATCCTAAAATCCATCTTTGACTATCTCATTAAATATTTTTTCACCTACATGGTATAGAAGTTGACCTACTGCTAAATTCAAGTCCATTCTCGAGATGCCTCCACCCACTAACCATAGATAACTCCGTAGCCTCGCAAGGTAAGTTGTAGTCTATTCACCATTTCATTTTGTAATTGTCTGATCGGTGTCAACCATTTCATCACCTTCTCAAAAAGGATGTTTCCTTTAAATGGGATGAGGACTGCCACAAATATTTTGAGGCCTTAAAAAAATACCTTCTCCAACCACCGTACTCATTCCACCTAAAGATGATCAACCCTTCTACCTATAAATTTCAGCTACCAATCACTCCTTGGGGGCCATGCTCGCTCATCGCGATGAACAACACAGGGAGAAGGTGGTTTATTACATAAGTCTTACTCTTTTGGACTATGATAATCGATATAAGCATGCTGAAAAACTTTTCTTAGCATTAGTTTTCATTGCCACCAAACTTTGCCATTACCTACTCAACCACAAAACCTTTGTTGTGACCAAACCCCTTACACTTCATATATGTCAAACCTTACCAAAATCAGCGTGTCGCATGCTGGATTATGCTTTTAGCTTTCCTCAACCTCGAATTCATTCATCAAAATTCCATCAAGGGCTAAGCTATCACTGACCAATTGGCCAACACACCTATTTTCCGTGGACCAGCCCTCTAACTTTGACTATCTTGATGAGTCAATTGCTACCCTCTCCTGGACGAACCCACTTACCAAATGACACTATTCTTCAATCGTTCTAAGTGTTAGCGTGGGGTGGGGTTGGCATTATCTACATTCGATTGATGGTGAACCCATGCCTTTGTCGTTCAAACTTGATTTTGATTGTCTGAAGAACATTTCGAATACGAAGCACTCGTATTAGGTCTATAAAGCTGCCTATGTCTTGGATGTTAATTCCATCAAGATCTTTGGTGATTCTCAATTGGTTGTAAACCAAGTCGATTGTATATACGAATGCTTTGTAATGAGACACTTCAAAAGTATAAACACCATGTGGACATACTTTTGACCACCTTTGACCACTTTGACCCTCAAATTGTCCCCCCGTTCAACCAACAAGTTTGCATATACCATGGTCCGCTTGGCGATTCTAAAATTTTTGTCACCGTGACGGTGACTCCAATCACCCTCTTATTTACCTCATGAGGTTTAATCTATCGAGCCATTGCCCACGACCCAAGTGACCTTTAGTATAGATAATACTCGACTATATTTCTCTCTCCATTTTTCCTCCTAATCTCACCGTAATGGACAAAGTGCCTTCCTTAAAAGGTCTCTCGGTATGTCATCATGGGTGACCTCCTCTATAACTTGTAGCTTCGATGGTATTCTCTTAAGGTGCCTTACTAGTTCTGAAATTCCTTATACCATTAAGGAAGTTCATGATGGCATATGTGGAGGTCACTTTAGTGGCCTTGCTATTGTTAAGCATATTCTTCACCTAGGTTATTATTGGCTGACCCTTAACCATGATTGTTGTGACTACATCAAGTGTTGTGTAAAATGACAACAACATGCTAACCTTCACCATACACCCAATCATGCCTTACATGTATCTTGTGACCTTTGGCCCTTTTCTCAATGGGGTTTATATCTTGTTGAAGAGATGAATCCCCATTCTTCCCAATGACATCAACGAATCATCACCGCTATCGAATACTACACCAAATGGGTTGAAGCCATACCTCTCATTTCCAAAAAATATAAGAAAATATGTGAGTTCATCAATCATCACATCAGTTTTTGCTTTGGTGTTCCACATCACTGATAACAGAAAACAATTAAAAAATAAAACCCTTCAAAAACTTTGCGACACCTTCAACATTCAGCTAAGTTTCTTGTCACCTTATTACCCATAAACTAATGGCCAAGCCAAATCCACTAACAAAACCCTGAACAAAATTCTCATAAAAGTGGTTAATAATACTGGGAATGACTGGCATATGCACATTCCTTTCACTCTATGGGCATACCGCACTAGTATTCACACTTCCACTACAACCACACCTTTTTCTTTGGTCTACAGTATAGAGGCTATTCTACCTCTTGAAGTCTAGATTCCCTCACTTTGAATTTCTCTCCATGACATGCTCAATGATGATGACTTTTTTCAAGACCTTTTAGCACAACTTGAGTTTTTTTATTTTTTATTAAGGGCAAATAGTTTTGAAGGGACTATACCCTGTATACAAAAGGGCTCAAAAGCCGATAGCAAAGGTGTGAGAAACATCCTAGAGAAGGGCAAAACGCGGCCAACCTAAGAGGGCTCATCAGCCCGGATATGACAATACATGAGAAGAAAGGATCCAAATGAACAATGATCCAAAAAGAAGCGTAAAAGATCAAAAAGAAACCAAAAGAGATGCAACATATAAAAACTCCACCAAAAATCAGCTCCAGCATCGCCGATAACAACAACTTCGCAGCAAAAAAAAAGAACACAAAGAACCCGTTACTTGATAGCCCTGTCAATCTTGGTTTTGATAGCTGCAAGTGACATGAAGAAGGCAATGGTAGTGGCTCGAGAGGATTCTTTCATATCCACCCGAGAAATTTCAATATCCTTTTTCTCTTTGGGCCCCAAATGTCTTCATTAATCCCACTTAAATCGCAAACAATATGAACATGTTGTTCAATGAACTTGAGTTATTATAAGAATGTTATCTTAACACTCTTGACCACCTTCAAGTTTACTAAAAATGTATCAAATGTGCCTATGAAAAATGTGTCCAGAGCACACCTTCCAAGTTGATGACCTTGTCCTACAAGAAAATCAACATGTAACTAAAGCAAAAAAAAAGTAAACCGGGAAAAATTTCTCCTAATATGCTTGGACCATCCATCACGACTCATACTTACGATCGTGCTTATCATTTATCTTCACTCGATGGTAAACTCAAACCTGAGCTCTTTAATGCCTTTCATCTTCGACCATTCTATTGTTGACTTTTAGTCCTACCTCATCTTCTGTCTCTTTCCATGCTCATACCTTGAGCGTTATCCACTTCTTACACCTCACCAACAATTAAACAAGAATCATGTGCATACCTGTCACTTTCTATCTTCTCTTGAGTATGTGTACCATGGCGCTGCACATAACATGATTCTCATGGCTACTTTTCATCTACTTTTAGATGAGATCCCATGGTTGTTTCACCCTTCTTTCTAAACAAGAATCCTATTATTCACCTTAGTCTTTTCCATGATGTAAAAACTCTCAAATGGGATCCAACTCCTTGAGTCAAACTTCCAATAAAAAGATGACTCCCTCAAAAGGAAATATTTCTCTCTATAATTGTTGTTGTAAATAGATTTCTCCCTCAAAGGACAGCTATGTAAAGCTCTTTCAAAAAAACAAAAAAAAGAGACAAGAATATGAGGCTTCCCGCATCGATCATCTTCACGAAGAACTCAAGGAGTTAATTTCCTCATCCCATATAGACTTCTCTCATCGATCACCTATCTCAAATATCACCAAAACAAAAAGCCTTTTTCGTCATGCAAATGCATCCAAAAAGGCATACTACCTAGTACCATATAAAAACTAACCACTTTTCACCCTCTCACCATTTGTAATTTCATTTCCCTACTTTTGCCTCAAGGGACCTCATGGAACCACGCCATTTTGTGGTCATGCGACTACTTTTCACCTTTAGAATACTCAATCATGCAATGTATTTAGGTTATTATGATCATCCACCTATCTAAGGTCTGACCTATTCATTTTGATTCTAACTAATCGTGTGGTGTTCTTTCCTCCTATTATCTTTTTTTACTACTTCATTACATATTGATTACCTTATACGGACTTGACCCTCGACACCTCTTTTCGGTACTTTTTCTCCTCCTTCACCATCATCACCTCAAAATAACCTATACAAATGTGACCAAAATTCACCTATACCTAAAATACCTAGACTTAATCATGCCTATAACATACCCACCCATACTCATACCTCCTTTGATTATTCCCTAGCTTATTTTTCCCATACCTCGGCCTTACCCGTGTCGTGACCTAGATACTTGGACCTGGAACATCACTAGTGACCTTTGACCTCATGTGTTTACTATACCTTGCAGAACTATTACCTATGTTGATGGACATACTAACCTTACCTTACCTCTTACCGTCATTGTTTATCCTGACCCAACCCTTAGTGTACCGAAACATACCTAAATGTTTCTTCACCTAACCTGTGTCGTGTTTCCTAACCATATCCTATACCTTGGATACCAGAATCACTTCAACCTTGTTTGATAAACCTATTGACCTTAGACAATGTAGAGTTTACTTGCTCTTCAACCTGGTACCATGTTGTATTTTATACATGTGCCTACATTTCACCGTGACTACCTTTGACCCTAACCCATTACCCGGATTACCCGAGTGGATAATTTTCCCTTTTTACCTATGTTTCCAACCTTCCTCGTTATCACATTCACCTTTTATCAAACCACTCACCGATTCCACCTTCCGCCTCATCAGCTCCCGGTTTAAGGGGGTCACCTTCACCCATACATGGGGAAACCACATCTTATTTTTGTCGCGTCCACTTACCAATACAAGTTATGCAACAAAAAGGGGCAAAATGTAGACACCAAAATTGGGTCACACGCCCCTTGGTCCCTCGATAAATAAACACCTTGAACACATTCACCTAACCATGGCCCATTTCTACCCCCACTCTAATATTAATTTAATTAGTTTAATTAAATAAATTCATTATCCTCACAATATCTATTATTTAAATATCCTAATTGGGATAATTCCCACATATCCACCTCACCTAGACACCTCATCTAGCCACCTCACCCTAATACCTATTCTTAGTAAGTTGCCATAACTAACAAAGACTTACCCAAAATCTAAAAATCAATGCCTATATTCCCTCTAACCGCATTCCTACATGTTAGAAGGAATATTCCATTCCAATCCATGGAGCAAATGAATGAGATCCCAAAAAATCAAGGGGATCTGCCTAGTTTAGTAAACCTAGGAAATCACACCCTAACCGATGCCAGTTAAGCCAGAACCACCATCGGTTACCATTTAACCCCTAAAATAACCTTATTTTGAGGTTGGCACATTTCTAAGAGATTAACACATCTTTTGAGAACCATAGACGAAACCAGAGCTGCATGCAAGTAGAACCAATGTTAGTACACACATCAAAGCACCCATAGCCAACACCGAAGCAACTACAAAGTCATCACCTTCATGGGAGGATCCGAAGAAGCGTATGCATCACACCAAGTTTCTTCCATCTGATCACCTTCCATTTCCAACCAGACATCAAGCTCGTACAAATAGTAAGTGCTTTGTTAACTAGTAGTTGTGTATTTATCATTTGGTAGATCCTTTTACATATGTTATTAGCTTCTTCTCTCATTTCCATTCCCCCACCATTTACCTCCATGCAAACTTGACCATATTTTTATCCACACCCTTGAACTACCCATACCTGGACCTTAATCATTCCTGTGCATACCTCAGATCCATACAAACTTGGCCATTTCCCTTCCATTTTCATCTAGCCTTAGATTTGTCACCCTACCAAGTTTTTATTGAGTTTCTTGTACCATGACTCTACTAACATTGGTTACCCACAACTATCACCGGTTAACCTAAATCGATCTCAATCTCTATGTTTTTGACCAAAAACCTATATCAGAGCTTGAAATCTCCATCCAATACATAAAATGCAGACTGAGAACCTTACACCGACCCTGTCCCAATACCCCGACAGAGACCTTGACCTTCATATTCAGTCATAAATTAGCTTTGTTGTGAATGAATTTACTTATGTAAGGTAAATGAGATACCTAAATCATTTTAACTACAGTAGGATTTCCTTTATTTTTTTCATTAAGTTGTTTTAAATAGTGGATTGATAACCATATAGGAAGTATCACGCTTCCCGGATCTAGCACATGCTAGGCAGTCCACTACATATATTGTTTAACTTTTATTTGGTGGTATTTTTTTCCACTTCAAGTAGTTCCTCCAAGAAAAAAGGAATCTCTCACGATCGGTGTGAATCCGTAAGTCATACGTGCTTAACAACCTATGACCAGTATCTTAATAGGTATTCATCCTAACTTTATATCCTTATTTTTTTGTCAACATTCAAAGAAACACTCTAGAAATAGGTGAAACACCTAGAGGATCATTTTTTCATGTTATCCCTTTAGCTATAAATATCATCATCATTAAAATAAGTTTGGAATCATTTCCTATTATCGACTAATCTTCTCTAAGAGCCGGACGAGGAAGCTAGGGTGTAGGAAGATGTCAGAGTTTTTGGCTTAAAATGAAAGAGATGAGAGATGACTAAAGTATAGTGAGGCTCATGAAAGGGAGTTGGCTAGATTATGCAAGGCTGCGAAGTGATGGATCTATGGATATAAACATTATAGGAAGGAATTAATGTTCACACAGAGGACATGGAGCTCGATCATTCTATGCTACCCCATCTTTACAAGTGTGGAAGAGAGACCCCTTTAGCTTCTGATGAGAGTTTGTCACTTAGACAAAGGAGATCCATCAGCATGCATCTGAATCCACCTGGTGACCAATCCCTAGCACTTAGTCTTCTAAATCAATAAATAAGTATTGATAACCCAATTGGTATTGGTGGGAGTGACCGATCTGCACCTAGGAGATATAATTTATCATTTGGTACATCTATGGCTACACAATCATTCCCTATGTTTAGAGGGATATAATATGCAACAACATTTGGGTAAAGTGTGAGTACAAATTTTTGGGTATCACATCTCGAATTGGCATGGGACACACATATGGTAGCTACACAATATCACAAGCTCGAGCATGCACTTTAGTGGGACATTGGGGACACTAAGCATGACCACTTCAGGCCCATTACCAACTACATGAAGAGGATATAATGGATTCAAAGCTAGAGGACCTGGTGGACCTAGAGGATTTAGAGGATCTGGTGGGTCAGGAGGGACAAGACCTAGTGGCTCTAGTGGATCTGGTGGTGGAGGTTACACAGGAGGAAATTATGGTTCTGGATTAGATGAAAATCAAGGACCTCAACTACCTCAGCAAGTATTTTTGAGATATTTTTGCACCTACCAGACTACAAAGGTGTTGAGGATGCTACAAAGCATGTTCACAAGTGTGAGCTACTATGGCACGCAAAGAGAATCACTACCTCGAGCTGAAGTGAAGTTAATTTTTAACAATGTTGCAAGGATGCACTTATAGTTTGTACTTAAGAATTACCCCATAAGATGGTGGTAGATTACATCGCACTACGAAATGCCTTCTTTGCTGAATTTCATATCCCCGAGTTTGAATGGAATATCATCAAATGCATTGAAGGATATATAATAAGGTATGGTAGAGAGTGTTTCAAAGTATGAAATGCATGTTAATACTCTCTTATCGGTGGTTTCTTAGAGGTTTGATAACACCTTTGAGGAGAGAAATTTTTCATAATATTTTCATAGACCCACGCGAGGCCCCTGGAAGCTTCCTTGCACACTAAGGCTATTGGAAGCGAGGATATTGGTGTTAGCCCTATTCTTGAGGCTCATATTGATGCAATGGCCAACTAATCGAGAATATATCTCGTAAATGAGGCACATGAGACTTGTAATGGCCTATGGTGCACTAATTGTGAGGTGGAAGGGCATATAAATGATAGTTTCCCATAAAGATCAATGCATGCCAATATAGTGGACTATGAGATTTACCACGGAGATCATGATGCAATAAGGTACCCACTACTGTAGCACACGATCCATAAAATGTGTCATCTTATTGCTAAATTTGAACCTCAACTACTCAAGACACCAAGGATTATAGGTTGATTAACTAGATACATGATGTAATTGTAATTGGTGTGTGTCAAACTAGCCTCTCAAATAATTACAAGGATGATGGTTGTCACTATGAAGGAACGTGGATGGAGGGGCACATATAAGAGGCTTTTGAAAATGATTTCATGGTCATGAAAATCATGGAGAAGGAAGAAGTGAGTTCCAATGTGAAAACTATTACATTTTTCGGTCTATGGATCACTATAAGTGAGAATCGCCTGATCTATTACAATGCTCTTGTTGTGGAAAGAATCAAAGTATGAGGAATTCCTGGAACTATTTGAACATATGAGACAACAACACTGAAATGATAAAGGCACTACAATGGTAAGCGTAAATAATGATTATTCAAAATGTATGTCAAGGGTGGCACGTGAGTCGAACTAGATCTTGTATTAGTTACGGCGAGCCGAGGCTATGCGTGCAAGGGAAGTACCAAGGCAGACTCGCTGGTTAGTAGATAATAATTTCTACATGTAAACTATCCGGACCCTACTCATCTGAAGGATGTGTATCAGGAGACCATGGATGTAATTCGAAGCCTACAAGGAGAGATCCAATTCCTAAAGGAGCATTCTAGATAGTTAGAGCAAAGGAAGAATGCCAAGGCTCCACAGAAGGATCTAGATGAGGTTAGAGAAGTACGTAAAATGTTGAGGAAAAATAATATCATTCCGTTGTTAGGATAATTGCTATGGTAGAAGGTACCACACACTCAAACAGAGCGTAAAATTAAGGTTTTGCATGCAAACCTTCCTCCCCACAGCCTTGACTATGATAAAGAGATTACCTTGAATGTTGTTGTGGATGGATAGCTTCTGAGCAATATTCTTATTGACATGGGTGTAGAGGTCAATGTCCTCACTCTAGATGCATGTCCTCAAATGGGAAGGACCCCATTACATTCATCTTTGAATGTGTTGTATATGGCTAACAAGATAAAGGTGATGCCCATTGGTATTTTGAAGGATGTTGTTATCACTATCCAAGGGGTTAAGTTCACTAGGGATTTTGAAGTCTTGGTGCTAGCTGATGCGGAAAAATTTCAAACATTACTTGGGTTCCCTAGTGTTATAAGAATAATGTTGACCTATGGTTCAAAAAGGGATACATAACTTTTGAAAACAAGGAAGAATGGGTCATCAGTGTGCCCACTTCCCTTCGACACTTTTAGACACTCGATTTTGATACTATTGATCATATTATGGACACTATTATATTTTGTTTTAATATGATGGTTAGAGGTAGATCATGGATTTATTATTGATCTAGATTTAGTTATTATGCATGATGTTTACTAGAGGCATTTTATATGTGGTTGATGATATACCGTTTGACATGGACATAATATGGATGTTGATTTGGACTTATGATATTGGATATTTGAGTAGATCTAGTATGGAATAATATTGGTGATGATATAGTTGATTTATTTATTTAAAAATGGTAATGTTGAATTCATGATGTTGTTGTGATTCATGTGTTTAGATGATTTTGAAATGTTGTTTATATCATTTTGGATGTTCTGATACAACCACGAGGCCGAAGGAGGTATTTGCATTTTGTAGGTTAAAAATCACAACAATGTCGGGGGACTGGAGACTAACCATATTGAATTCTGAGTGAATTCAACAAGGTCACCATGGAAACTGTGTTATGTGTTTATGTGTTGAGTTATGTTAGGATTTACCATGGGCAAATTTCCATTATTGTGACCATGGGATATATGTGTTTTATTTATGTGTTCCTTTTTAATTATTGTTGTATGTATTTTATTAGTAATGTGTTCCTTCTTTTAGTTAATTTTAATGTGGAAGATTAATGTGTGAAATCCTATAGCTAAACTTTTATTAAATTTAATTGGGACATGGGATGTAATTAATAAAGTTGTTGAATTTAAATGATAATGTTAGAAGACCGTGTAAGTTAATATGTAAGAATGTGTAAGAAATTTGTAAGAGCATGTAAGGCAGATTTTGGATTGTTAAACACTTCATCTCCTTGGGAATTCGAAATTGTCCTTCGAGGCCAAATTTGGAGGCTTGTGGGATAAGTTAAAATTGTCCCACACCTCTTAAAATGATCCACAAACCATGCCTATGGTTTGGAGGTTAAATTTAGGCATTTTTAATGCATTTTTAAGTGACAATTGTGATTTTTAATTACACTTCCCTAACATATTTTTAATGCAATCCTTTTGAAGTATGGGTCATTTTGGAGTGTGTAAGTGATTTTGTCATTTTTATTTATTGTGTTTTGGTGAGGATGCTAAATTTCCTCTTGGGGTTGAGTAAGAATGATGTGGCATCCCACAAGGATCCAAATCATCCTCTCCTCTTCCCTCTCCTTTAAATTCAAAGCTTCTTGCTCATTTGAGGTTGTTGAAACTTTGTTATTTTCCTCTTGGGGGTGCATTTTTGTTGCTATTTTGGAGCTTGTTGTGGAGGAAGCTCGGAGTATTTTTGCATGCTTATACTTTGTTGGATTTGGATTACACTTTGAAATTGTAGAAATCTTGTGAGCTTAGAACAAACTCTGTTATGGAGAGGTAGGCATCTTGAGCTTGTTTTAAATGGTTTCCTTCTCTTTCATGCATGTTTAAATGTTTTTTTTGTTTGTACTCTTGGATAGTTGGGTAGATTTCTTAGGGCATAGTGTAGGAGAAGGCTATGGGGATTTCATATGGGGGCATAAGGGAGTGCCAACGACACTATTTTATTGTGGAGGGAGTTGTTGTTTGGGATCCATATTGGAAAAGAAACCGCTTGCATTTCTTACTCTTGGGGGCATAAGGGATAAACTTAGGGGGCCATAAGGAGGGGTTGGGAGATATAAGGTTTATGGGTTTTGATGTGTTTATGGTGGTATGATTTTGGTGGATGCCTAATTCCAAATCGGAAGACATAAGGAGTTCCCATATTCCTTTCTCTTGTTTGGCTTACTTGATCAAGCTTATGTGTTGTGTGAATGATTTCAAATGTAGTTGGGAACTTCTATCTTGGTTTGTACTATATTTTCTTATTGTTGTTTTACTGCAATGTGAATAATGTTACTTGTTTGTGGTAGAAGTCATTGTTGCCATGTGTTGATGTTCATACTTTATTTCAATATGGTTTGGGGCTCGGGGCCAATGAGGAAGGATGGCTTCTCCCTTCTCATTGATGTCTTGGTTGGGTGGAGAGCGTTGCCTTTCCCCTTCCTTGTTATGATTAAAAATAAGAGACAGAGAAATCAGCATGTTGTTGTTTGGAGAAAGAAGAATGCAGTTTTGATACCCTATCTCTTGAGCAAATTCAATGTAACCTTTCCCACTTTGAGTGGATGAGTGTATAAATTTTGTAATTTGAAGTTATTGCATTGATGATAGAAGTTTGAATTTGAATGGAGAAATGCAAGGAAATATAATTGTTCTCTATTTTTACAAAAGAAGTTAATGATATTCTATGCTTTTTATTTTGTAAATTGAAACCAATTCAATTAGAAAAGTGATAAGTTGTAATATTGTTTTGGATTATCGAAAAGGATTGAGTGGATTTCAAAATTGTATTGTATACTATAATTAATTTGTTGTCCAAGAATGAGATTCTATTTTGGAAAGGAATAAGAAACAATGTTGTATACTTTATGTACTGTATTTGAAAACAAATGGAAATTGATAAGTTGAAAGGATGTAATTGTTGATTATTAAAAGGTTACCGTACGTACCCAAAATTGTATGTACTTGCACCACTCGGAAAGATGTTACACATGCCCCAATGATGATACAGTCTCCTCACAAGATGTTCGAATCTAGAAAATCTCTCCGAGTGTGCGTTAACATCCCGCATGCCCCACTTAGCCCCCGCATCCTTTGTTTTTCCTTTTTCCCCTCTTTTCTTGGCCTTTTGCTCTTCAGTGATGAAACCGCCACCCTGCATGGGCGGCGGTCTCGTGACCGCCGCCCGATCGAGCAATGCGTCATATAACCACCGCCCTGCTCAGAGCGGCGGTCCTTTACGCATTTTTTAGAAAGCGTTTTAACGTGACTCATGTAAAAATCAATGTTTCACCAGCTTTCCTTGCCGACTTGGGCTTGCATTTATGTTTTTGGTCCCTTGGAATAGTGTTTGGCCATTGTTTATAGTTTTAGAGTTCAGTTTGGTTTTGATCTTTGGGTGAATGAAAAGCTATAAATAAATGGCTTGTGCACAAATAAATGGTCTGCCCCTCATTCACTTTCATGCTTTCATTTTCATAGTTCAATCTTTTGTGCTATTTAGAAGCCATAGTTTTAATTCCTTGCATGCTTAGTTAGCATTGTTCAGTTGTTGGTAAGCCACATACCCATCTTGTGCAGAAGTACTATTATTTCACCCAATCCATTGGAGTAGAATAGCTTAGGAAGCCATTAAAGTTACAGGTTTTGCTCTTCAAACAGGATAGTTTCAGGTTCTGGACACTTTATGTTGCATGACTCGCAATAAATCCCGCTAGGAATTACATAAGCCAAGCTCTGTACTCTTGCGCTATCCCTCTCCTACTCACATTATATTCGGTCTGCATTCTGAGCTGCCTTTGTCCCAAAATCTACTTCCGTTGATGTTAGCATTACACGCTTTTCTGGATCCACGTGAACACGAAAGAATGAGGAGATCACACTGAGGGGACAAGATCACACACACCATCGATTCGCCACTGTTCTGCAGGAATCCAGGTTTTAAATTTCAAAGTTTTAGTTAGAATCATATCAAATAAAGTAGTTAATTGCTTCATTTCAGTAAATTCTATTCTCGATATTGCCAGGGAAGCTATGGGGATTGATAGTTTCTGAGAAACTATGATTCACTCCTCACTTCTGAGGTAGGATCGAGAATCTCGCAAATAGATTAAGCAAGTTATTTCATTGTTTAGAATAGATCTACAAATTGCACAGACAAATAGCTACACTCGGTTATTTTGTTTGTTTTAAATTGTTATTTAGTTGTTAATTCTAGATATGTTTAAATAGCTACTTTTCTTAAATTCTTAGAAAGTTTCTCAGAAAAATAGAAATCATATATGTTTTACATAGTTAGAATTTGCTTTGTTACAGTTAGATTTACATTTTGTTTTGTATGACAATCACGGGACCCCGGGAGCCCAGGGAATATGTATTTGAGCCAATCGTGCCTCAACCCAACCTTGTCACAACAATAGTTGACATAGACCAGAACCTTAGAATACAAGTCTTCCAAACAACAACAGATTTACAACTGATCAGCTCTCAGTTGAGAGGGTTAAATATAGAAGACGACCAAGCACACACGTTTTGGTCAAATCAACCGAACTACAGATTACCCTAGGCAAACATTCACATGACTGTAGAAGGGTTTGAAAGAGAACAAACCTTTGGTTGTGATCCTTTGGTCCCACAGCCAGATGCAGGAGACACTCTCACAGACATAGATACTAGTTTAAGAATCCAAGTTGCACGAACACCTGTGAGGTATTCTCGAGAAAATCACGCAGTTATTGAGTTTAAACATAGAAGCTGAGAAAGCGTATGATTACTAGATACTAGGGATTAGGACTTGATTTCGTACATGACCATAGCAGGACCGCAACAACCAAGAGTCTACGGTTGTGATCCACAAATCCCACAGCCTAACGAATCCACAAGTCAATCAGATATAGACACTAGCCTACACACATTAGTATTCAGATCTACTCCACTTCCACCCATCATCATCGAACAATTTTCCTTACTAGATATAGCGCTAACAAAGCTAGAGAATTCTAGACTAGGCCAGAGAATCATCCGTAGAGTCAATTGTATTCACCATCCACCATATGACCTTATCTGGAGACGTACACGAAACTATCCTAGGTCATTTTCCATGTATTCCACAACCCATAGATCGAATCACGCCAGAGCTCGATATTGATTGGAGCCTTCGAGAAGTCATCCTTGCCGATCGATCTATCACACCAGCCAAGTTAGAAGGGCCTTCTTTGCCTTAGATTCACAAATTCCATTAGTGCGTGTCAAAGAAATTATATTTCCTAACTAGTTCCTCTACATCCCACGCATATTCCATCCCCACCGGCTGTCTCGGCACGACCTCGGGAGGTCGGGTATGCGGAAGAGTTTCCTGTAGATTCCCACACTCGCTTGTCACTTTTCCAGCGTACAAAATTGGTGAACCCGACGTGAACAAAAAAAAATTAGTGAAGCTGACGTAAACTTCCTACTTTCTAATTTGGAGTCATAGTATCACGTGTTCTTCCAAGTTTAGTTTACTTTTCATCTTCTCCACCTCATTAGCCTTTCACAAATCACCTTCACTCCTTCCCATTATTCTGCGGGTATTCATATACCCCCCGAATATGTCGGGATTCGATGCATATGGCAGACCCCTCTTGGGTCTTGAGGTATACTACGCCCAATATAATAGACAATCATCACCCTCGCTCTCGGTATGGGGTGACAACTACTCAACTAATCAGTTGTCAACACAAACTCCAAGAATCAGATATAATTCATCTTTTCAAACTGAGTTAGATCAACCCCCTCAAAAACAACAAATAGAGCCTTCAGGCTCGAATAATATGACGTTTACCGAGAATCTGGTTCATCTCCTCAGATGCTACTTAGACCACAAATTAGTAGACAATCAGATCCATACCTGGTCTTAGATGATGAACAGTCAATACGTTATCCTAGGAGTGAACAACGCTCCCGGGGTATGTACCCACCTATAGGAGGTCTACAAATACAACCCGAGGTCTCTTTTCAAGAAAATACCTCTATGCCACTGCATATAGGAAATACTCTCGAGAAACTTGGCAAGATAGCAGTCAGTTCATAGCAGGATATCACATGCCTATACAACACCAGGGTATACAACAAATGCCACTAAGGCAAAGCACCGTGACTTCACCAAATGAAGTCATTTCAATGTTAGTAGAAAAAGTGAGAGGGTTAGAACTTGCTCAAGCAAGTCAAAATTCTCAGTTCATGCAAGCAGGAAGTTCCAATCCTCCATACCACCCTGGCCAAGTAGATCTCCTCATAGGAGTAGGCACGTTAGGCATGCCTCCTCAATATCCACAACAAACGCCAACAAGGCCCATCATCTCTAACACCATTCCTCCCGGTCTAGTATCAAACAATCCATTACTAGACAATGCCCCGTCATACTTAAACATGTACTCCAAATCACCACAAGGGGATATGTTCTCCTCTCCCGGCATGTTTTCTCAAATGCAGGGACTTCCCTATGCCCCTGCCAATGCATACGCTGCGCCGTATCAACAATCCATCCTACCATCACTCCTCAAAACCACCATCAATGGTCAAAACCTATGCGATAGGGACTTCTTTAGAATACCTGAAAGAGCCCTTATACTTCGCCATATGAAGCGTCATGCTTCCAAGATCCCTTCCGATTTAACCAAGTACAAAGGTGAGGGAGATCCAAATGCGCATATCAAAGCTTACGCTACAGCCATACGCGAACTACTCCCTTGGGATGGGGTTGTTGCTAAAATATTCCCCAAAACCTTGGAAGGCATTGCTCTTGATTGGTATTATAGAATACCTGAGGCTTCCATCCATTCATTTAAACAACTCGTATCATAGTTCATTAAGGCATTCGACATGAACAAACTGTTAAGAACAGGAATCAGGGAATTCTTGCACATTAAACAAGAACACAACGAATCTGTCACCCATTTCATCCAAAGGTGGCGTACAGTTCTTTATTCTTCAGCAAGTGCTCCAAATATGGATCAGATGGAACTATGTGATTTATTCCTTCATTCTCTCAGCAGAGAGGTGAAGGAAGAAGTCCAGAAGTTCCCACTAAGAACTTACGATGAAGTACTTGAGAGCGCTCTTCGAATAGATCAGGAAATGATAGATAGTGGCCGTAAAACATATGGAGCAAACGGGAGGTTAATCACCCCCAATCAGAACACTAAAAATTTTCCCACTACCACAAACATCAATCAAGGACCTAAAATCCTTAACAAAAATCGGGGTGTAACAACCGATGGAGTAACCGACCAGCCCAAGAAGGTAAATATTGTCAATACTCCATCACAAACAAACAACCAACGAAACAACAACCTTACCCCGACAATCAATACAGTGGATTTTAACCATCCACAACAACAACAAAATGGCGAAATCCCATACAAGGGCCAAACCAAAACTCATTTGGTTATCAAAACCAAAGCCAGAAACAACAAATGCAAAACTTTAATCCTAATAGGCAACAATTTGATTAGAGTTTTAGGCCACAATATACACCAAACCAACAAAACAGGAATTACAATCCCAATTCATATTGTGGTTTCCACAAGATTCGAGGTCATGATACTAGAACGTGTCGTGACTACAATAAATTCATGCAACGTTTTCCAGAAGAACAAAGACAGTTCTTCACAGATTTGTTTTTGGTAGATCTTGTGTCACCACCACCAAACACACTCGCAGGGCGCTTTCCTCGAATGCTCCCCTCAAGATCTTTAACGATCCACTCCCAAATCATGATAATAATAGACTAAATCCAACTAGGACAAACAAGGGAGAAATGACGGGAAACAATGATCATGAAGCCTCGACTTCACTAAATTCATCAGTTGCACCGCAACTAGGAAGTCAACCACGACCTAAGATAGTCAGTTTGGTAGAGCTAGATGTTGAACTACCTATCAAAGCTATAACAAGAACATGAGATTATTTCTCTCAACCAAGCCCAAGTTATCTCGCCGAGAAATGTATAAGAGTCAAAAATAGTCAAAAATAGTAGAAAAACCCGTGGGTGCCTATGATTTAATTAATGACCTAACAAAAACCTTCTCACACATTTCATTCTTGGACTTACTAAAGAACTCTCCTACTCACAGAGCTACTCTTTTAGAAGCATTAGGTTTAGGTCATCTAATTAACATCACTCCACCTCCCGAAACACAAGTGAACCACGAGATTTTGATATCCACCTCCGGGCAGCCGGACAAGGATGTCGAATTCATATTCGAAATAAGTAAAATGCCTACAGATGCCGAGATCAAACGCCGAGGTGATCTAGCCTTACACTTACAAGCATGGGTTTATAATAACTACGTAAAACGGGCAATGGTTGACGATGGGGCCGCAGTTAACATAGTTCCCTTCTCTTTCCTTCAAAAGCTAGGGTATGGAGAAATCAATTGTTCCACAACTCGAAACATGCTAAGGGGCTATGATAGCCTTAAAGCCACTTCGATAGGAACTATAATACTACCGGTCACCTTAGGACCCAAAACAATCCTGACTGAGTTTTATATTATAGATCGGGAAACTAATTATAATATGATCCTCGGCCGACCATGGATACACCGAATGAAGGCAATCCCTTCTACTTTATTCCAAGAAGTAAGATTCCTGCATCTAGGAAAGGTATTTGTAGCCAAAGGTGATCCAAAACCTTTCGATATACACCTAGCTGACTTAAAGAAAAGACCAGGTGTGCACTCGGAATTTGAACTTCCAACAAACCAACTTAATAAACCCACTGACGCAAAACCAGAGGAGAAGTTGGTACCTACAACGGATCTTGAAACTATCAGCATAGCCAAAACAACCCCAACCCCCAAAGATAAGGCTAATACTATAGAAACGGTATCATTAGGGACTACTACAAAAATCATTGAGTTAATAGAACAAGATTTACCAATGTTCTTACCATTTGATTCAGTAGGCATAGGATATTCCCTAGGTGTTGGTTCCCTTCCGGCAGAGGACCTCTGCATGGTAGAAGTAGAGTGCGCAAATGCAGCAGATACCCCAACATCTATACTCCCAGGCTAAGTATTGGACTCTCCATTTCGATGGAGCTAAATGTTGTTATGGAGTGGGGGCAGGTATAATTCTTACTTCGCCCAAAGAGAAAGTCCTGCCATTTGCCTTTAAGCTAAATTTTGAATGCACAAACAACGGCGCTGAGTACGAAGCCCTCCTCCTTGGCCTCACCTTAGCCAAAATAATTGGTATTGATAACATCAGAGTCTTAGGAGACTCACAATTAGTGACAAACCAGGTTTCTGAAGTATACGAAACCAAATCCGAGCGCTTACAACTTTACAAAGAAGCCGTATTAGACTTAAGCAAGGCGTTTAACTTCATATCCATTGAAGCAATCCCGCGAGAGAAAAATCTTCTCACCGATTCAATAGCAACTTCAGCATCGCGCTTTACTCCAAGCAATGAGTTAGAGGATACCCATTTCACATTATCCATTCATGATGAACCATTGATAAAAACAATGACAAATTCCCTATTAAACGAGAGTGAATCTACCGTCCTAGACCATGTTGATAGTGATATGGCCACTTTGGATTACTTAAACACCTATGCAGCACTACATCTCTCCTATCATATGCTAGATTTGTCCTTAATTCCACATTCGTCTTCCTATTTCGGAAATCCCATGATGGATCTCCCCTCACAAATGGAACCTAGCATATACGTAGTAGAAAATGGAGATGATTTGGATTTACCTCCAGCACCACCTGAGTTCGAAGAAGGTAATGCCTCTTTGATTGAGGAAACAATCGATGTCAACATCGGAATGGAGGATTAACCAAGAATTTTGAAACTAGGATCATCCTTAACCCCGGAAGAAGTGGAAATACATACTCGATCCTCAAATAACATCGAAAGGTGTTTGCATTTAATTATAAGCGAGATGATAGGAGTCACACCCCACATCGCAGCAAAGGTGCACAACCTCATCACTAAATCATATGCAAATCCAGTTAAACAAAAATCAAGACCCATGAAACCCAAGGTAGCTCTCATGGTAAAGGAGGAGGTAATAAAACTCCTCCAAGTAGGATTCATCAAACCAGTCAACTACTCCCAATGGGTATCTAACATTGTTCCCGTTCTCAAGAAGAATGGAAAGATACGCATCTGCATAGATTTCCGAGACATCAACAAAGCATGTCCTAAGGACGACTTCCCGTTACCATCTATCGATGTCATTGTTGATGCAACAGCTGGGTTTGAACATTTGTCTCTCATGGATGGATTATCGGGATATAATCAAATTAAAATATCTGAGCAAGATCAAGCTAAAACCACGTTTATAACTCCTTGGGGAACCTATT
Source organism: Taxus wallichiana var. yunnanensis (assembly GCA_018340775.1). NCBI lineage: Eukaryota > Viridiplantae > Streptophyta > Pinopsida > Cupressales > Taxaceae > Taxus > Taxus wallichiana. The sequence continues at coordinate 369,225,780 of CM031244.1, read as the reverse complement.
TCTACGTTGTTACGCCATTCGGTCTCAAGAACGCCGGTGCTACGTACCAGCGAGCTATGACATATATTCCATGATTTAATTCATAAAATCATGGAATCCTACGTAGATGACTTGTTGGCTAAGGCCAAGAAGTGTTGTGACCATCCTAAGTACTCCGTCATTCTTTCACACCTAATAGAATATGGAGTCACGCTAAATCCAGAGAAATGCGTCTTTGGTGTAACAGAGGAAAGATCCTAGGTTACATTATATCGTCACGAGGGATAGATGTTGATCCAACCAAAATTTGGGTTGTCCTCAAAATGGTTCCACCTTCGGATGAATCTGAATCGATCATTTCTCGAAAGTTGGGTGTAATCCGAGATTTATCCTGCACTTAAGCTTCGCCATTCATCCAATCAACAATTTACTCAAGAAGGATTACAACATTGATTGGACCAAGGACTCTGCAATGAAGCTTTTGACGCAGTTAAGTGTTTCCTATTATCACCACCTACGCTAATGCCACCAAAGCTAGATCGCCCATTAATTCTATATTCACGAGCTACCAATGTCTCGTTAGCTTGTATGTTGGCCCAAGAGGATGATGACAAGAGGGAACGCGTAATTTATTTCATTAGTCGAACATTACTTGACTATGAAACATGTTATACATAGGCAGAATGAGAATGCCTTGCTATAGTCTTTGCTACTAAACGCTTAAGGCATTATATGCTAAACCAAGAAATGAGGGTCATGGTAAAAACAAACCACTTACGAACTTTCCTCACACAAGGATCCTTGTCTAAAAAGGCTGGACGTTTTATAACTTTGATGGGAGAATTCAAATTAACATTTATAAATCAGAAATCGGTTAAAGGACAAATCATCGTAGATTGGTTAGCTGACAACCCATTAGATGGAGGTGATCTAGTGGATTTAGATTTTCCAGATGAGTGCGTATACTACATCGAAACCCAACCTTCTATCTCTCGAGTGTCCCCGTACACTTGATATCATTAATTATATCATTGACCATACATACCCGTAAGGGGGTTACACCGCAACAAATAAGGTGGTTACGTATTATTGCAGCCAAATACATCATTATAGAGCAGGTGCTCTATCGAAAAGCATTCGATGGAATGCTCCTAAGATGTTTCGACACGGAAGAATCCAAGAGGATTCTCCATGAATCTCACAAGGGAATATGTGGAGGCCACTTCGGTGGCCATACCACCACTCGAAAAATACATCGAATGGGCTATTTCTGGCCCACTCTAGAACATGACGCAATAGAGTTTGTACGCAGGTGTCATAAGTGCCAAGAATTCTCCCATGAGATCCACATGCCGGCACAAGCTCTGCAACCAATCGCTACTCCATGGCCCTTTTCTACATGGGGCCTAGATTTGATAGGGAAATTCTCTCCCTCATCCACAGATGGCCATAATTTTATAATCACGGCCACTGAATATTTTACCAAATGGGTAGAGGCTATGCCTCTTACTACTGTACCTGGTTCTGTAATCGCCAAGTTCATTTTGAACCAAATCATTTACAGGTACGGTATCCCGCAAATCATTATCTCCGATAATGGAACTTCTTTAAAAATGAAGAAGTTCATGAACTATGCAATAAGTTTAAGATAAGCCATCATATGGCTTCCTTGTATTACCCTCAAGCCAACTGGACAGGCTGAAGCGACAAACAAGACATTGAAAGCCATTCTCCTTAAAACGGTAAAAGAAAACAAATGAGATTGGCATTTGAAGTTATATCCGGCCTTGTGGGCCCACCGAACCTCAATAAGAACACCAACGGGAGCAACTCCTTTCTCACTAGTATTTGGGGCAGAAGCAGTTCTCCCACTTGAGGTCGAAATACCCAGTCTCCGCATTTCATTACAAGGGATTCTAGGATAAAGACGCTTACAGAGAAGCACGTCTTTCCCAACTAGAAAGCCTAGATGAAACTAGGTTAGATGCTGAACAACGACATAGAGCTTATGCTGACCGAATGTTCCGGCAGTATAACAAGAAGGTCTATGAACGTGACATATACGAAGGTGATCTAGTTCTAAGACTAGACAGCCGTATTGACAAGAAGACCGGCGAAGGAAGGAAATTCCGACCTAAATGGTTAGGCCCATACCGAGTCACGAAGGACTATGGGAATGGTGCATACCTCTTATGTACGCTAGAAGGTGAGGAATTTGGTGAAATACCAATTCCCCGCACCTCAAGTGGTTTTATGCATAAGCAGCTAGCACTACTTATATAACTACCTACATTGCATCTTCATATAGATTAAGATCATTTTGTCCACTTGTTTCTTACATAAATTGTGATCAAGGAATCTATTCTCAAAGCAATTCACTACAAACTCATGATGTTGTTGGCATAAAACTCTTTAATCATACCTCTCCATCTTCATGATATCATCAAATTATCTCAGAATCATTTTATCAAATAAAGTTAGGCACGACGAAATCTTAACGGTAACGATACCAAGATCTGCAAGTTTATTTTCGCTTTGATTTTCTTCTTAGGATAGGTGTCTTGCCTATGGTCTGTTCTAGAAGCTTCATGGTGTCACATCTATCCCATATGTATATCTCTTTGGAAATAAGCACATACTGACATTTTACTCAAATAAGCAAGTCAAACGTTGATCAAAATAGAAAATTTTAATTTTACACATCTCCTTGCCCCACCAACCTTCGGTGATGAGCTTGCGTCTCTTACTAGTGACGTAGGGTTGGGAAAGGATGGAAATTCCCTTACTCACCTATGCCTTGCCCACGGTGATAAACCCACGCTTCTTACTAGTAGCATGGGGCAAAGTGTAGGGGGTCCTCTTGACAAATAAATGCAAAAGTTCATACACAAACAATTCAAACTTTGAAACTTTGAGTCAAAAATAAATGAATCAGATGTTCAAAATTCCAAGAGAATTAAAATCCTAAAAACCTAGATTTTGTCTATTATGTGGCCATCTACGGATCTAAGTCTAGATAAACCGCAAAATAAGTTGCATTATAAACTATGAAGTCACTCGGGTAGAGTAAGCTTGTAGCTTCCTATTTGGTTCCACCAAAGCTTTGTCTGTCTTTCATCACTATCATTTCAGCTACACCTCATAACTTGTGCCCTTTCTAGCTCTCGGTGATGAGCCCTCGCATCTTACTAGTTGTGTGGAGTTAGGAGTGGGGCAAGTTAATCTGTTCATCATACTGGTTATATTCATCACTCTGCAAAACAAACATGAGGTATCCAAAATTGCTTACGGAAGCTAAGATTCAAAATCACATTATATCTACATATATCAGCATCATGAAATACACAAAAGGAAACAAACATTTGCATCATTTGTTCTCCATTGCATACATTCTAAAAAGCATATAAACATACATCGTAGTATACACAAAGAAACTGGAAATAGAAAGGAAACCATGAGTGCCAAGATTTTGATCCAAAATGAATGCATATATATAAATGATCAACGTTTATATACAATGCCATCATGCACTAAGCATGGTCAAAACACTCAAAGATCCCGAGATATACAAAGAATATATAATACAAAATACACGAGAGCCAAGTGGCTTCTCAATCCCTACGTGACCCCTCTGAAGGTACACGCCCACGCCTAGGACTCCAGCTACGCCGGCGCTCTCGAATATATGGAGGGCTCGGGTCTCGAGGAGCAGCTGTGGTCTCACCATGAGAATGGCTCCTCATGAGGTGCTTGGCCATCCTATAGCCCGCTAACTCGGTGCGAAGGGTCGATACCATCCTGGCCACGTGCCAGATAGGAGCAAAAACATTGGTATGCCTACCAATTGCCGAAGGCTCCCAGCGTCCACGGATAGCTCTACACAGTCCTATCCATGGGGATCATCAGGGAATTGGTACATACCCTGCTGATCAAATCCCGCCACTCATCAATAGTCTCTGTAAACAAAGGAGAAAACGAATTAGAAACTAAGCAAGAAACTAAAAGATACAAAATAATAGCTAAGGAGAGACTACAAATAAACATTAAAAGGGAGAAAGGGTAACTTACTCGATCCCCGCACCTCCGTGATGGATCGCTGGGCCGGCACCGCCGCGGATGGCGCCTCGACCGAGGGGCTGCTCCTGTGGCAGGAGCAACGTGTCGCCCCACAACAGACTCATCCTCTCCACCATGGCCCTGGGAGAGTGGATCCTCTGAAACTAGAGTCACCCTCTCTGCACTCTGCTCGGCCCTCTCTACTCTGCAGATAATATCCCGAGTGTCATGCCACTCGTGGTCGCTGCGCGGCCTCCCCTCCGACCCTCCCTCTATGAAATCCTCGGACTCATAGTCAATATCAATAGGGTCATCGCTGTTATGAGCAATACCTTCAAAGAATCTGAAGCAAAGGTGCTCAAGGCGCACCGGCTCTCCCTCTAGCATGAACTATCCTCCTGGCTGCAATGGGAATGTCGGGTGGCCACTATCCAACCTCGCCTCTGGCCCCCTCTCGGTCTCGCGAACTGATCTGTAAACTGGCACCACTGGGGAAGCATACCCATGTATGGTAGGCCAAACTACTGAGGAACTCGGCCAAAGGGGTGCACCTCCACTCATCCCACTCGATCAATAAGCTGCCCTGTGGTGGAGCAAGAGATCAAGGTAAGGGTCTCCTCGCCCCATATGCCGGCCATGAGCTGGTATGGTGTCGCCTCCATATTGGCAAAGAATCAGGGAGGCAACTGGCTAATGAGGTGCTCTAAGCACCGACATGTCTGTCCATCTGGCTGCCCTAACAGCTCCAGGATTTTCCACCTCCACACCCCTGCCATAAGGGATGAAGTGCTCATAAACCCAACTCATGACTAGAGTCGGGTGGCTCAAGATCGCCCTCGTAAAATGGACCACCCTATATAGATCGTGGTAGGTGGTCCCAAGAATATCTATACCCCAAGCGTATATCCGACCATGCCCTCTATATCTGTGTAATAATGGGGGCCCAACAAAGATAATAGTGTGTCACCTCCTTGTCCCCGATCGCCTTGAGGCAAGGATCCCCATGATGGCCTGTCGAAATACGGGGATGGGAAAAGAAGGAATGGATCGAACTCTCACCCCCTTCTTCGACCCCATGGAGATGGCTGCATCTCCCATATAAGTCGCCCACTGTGCAATCTGTGCCCGTGAGCCCGCTGTCTCCAAAGTGAGTCACCTCCCGATGATCGGGACCCCCAGAATGCGGTAGACATCCTCCAATGTAATGGTCCACTCACCACGGACCCCTGGCAATCGGAAGGTGTTCCGATCTGCATCCCAGTAAGAGAATAAGTCACAAAGGATGTGACTAGATGGTGCAACATGGGGCACGTGCGATATGCGCAGTATACCAGCCCTCTGAAGTGTGTCCTCCTCGTCCTGTGAGAGGGCATCTAGTACCCCTGAGAGCCAATCACACTCTCTCTCTCTGCTCCATCGGATGTACTCCTCTCTCGCCTGCATACACCCAAAAACACACAAAACAGAGCAAGTTAGTATCCGAACAATACTGAGAAAGTCATAAAAACACGTAGAAATGCTAAAAATACAAACACAATCTCAAATATAAGTTCCTTTTTGATTCTTCAGGTAAAACCACCACCCCGAGCAGGAGGCGGTTTTGTAACTATCGCCTTAAAGGTGGCGGCGGTAGAATCGCCGCCCGAAATAGGGCGGTGGTCATGTAACCGCCACCCTGAATAGGGCGGCGGTCATGTAACCGCCACCCTGGCCAGGGCGGCGGTCGTGGTCCGAAAACCCACGCGGGATTTTAACCTAAAAAGGCCTAAAAAGTGCCAAAAACGGCCATTTAACTTAAAAAAGAGCCTACCCAGTAGGTGCCCCCCCTAGGTGGACCTTTTAACACTAGCATTTTCAAAAATCCCCCATTGCAAAGAATTTAGCATTTCAAATTTAAGGGGGTAAAAACAATAAACTGAAGAAAACTAACTTGTGATCGCTGAGGTCGATGTTCCACACGTGGAGGCATGATCACGATCTCGCTGTGAACGTTTCGACTCTACTCACGCAAGAAACCATCACCGTGGGTCCCAGAGCTCAAAATCAACCAAATCAACTCATGTAAATGAATAGGAAAATGGGCCCACTTTCATATATATAAGACTGCTTCGTTTTAAAATGACTTTTCACAGTGTTTGGAGCACTAACGGAGGTAAGTTCCTATCCCCACAAATGGTATGTTCTCATTCCTCTGTTATTCTTAGCATTTATTTTTTGAACTATTGTATCTATCTCGCACTTGAGTTCTCTTTTCATTTTGCAGAAGCGGAATTTTGGATGGCGTCATTTCAACACACAGACGTGTCAGGTATAACTTCTAACTTCCCATTTCGGGACTGCCATACTCGGACCCACCGTTTAACGCATCTTCATGGCTAAAATGCTTCTCCGAGGGGGCAATATGTACGTACCCAAAATTGTATGTACTACACCACCGGAAAGATGTTACACATGCCCCAATGATGATACAGGTCTCCTCGCAAGGTGTTCAGAATCCGGAAAAGATATTCGAGTGTGCGTTAACATCCCGCATGCCCCGCTTAGCCCCCACGTCCTTTGTTTTTCCTTTTTCCCCTTTTTTCTTGGCCTTTTGCTCTTTAGTGATGAAACCACCACCCTGCATGGGCGGCGGTCCATGACCGCCGCCCGATCAGCAGGCGGTCCCGTCAACCGCCACCCCCGCTCGTAGCGCGGTCCTTTACACATTTTCCAGAAAGTGTTTTAACGTGACTCACGTAAAAATCAACGTTTCACCAACTTTCCTTGCCGACTTGGGCTTGCATTTATGTTTTTGGTCCCTTGGAATAGTGTTTGGCCATTGTTTATAGTTTTAGAGTTCAGTTTGGTTTTGATCTTTGGGTGAATGAAAAGCTATAAATAAATGGCTTGTGCACAAACAAATGGTCTGCCCCTCATTCACTTTCATGCTCTCATTTTCATAGTTCAGTCTTTTATTCTGTTTAGAAGCCATAGTTTTAATTCCTTGCATGCTTAGTTAGCATTGTTCAGCTGTTGGTAAGCCACATACCCATCTTGTGCAGGCAGTACTGTTATTTCACCCAATCCATTGGAGTAGAATAGCTTAGGAAGCCATTAAAGTTACAGGTTTTTCTCTTCAAACAGGATAGTTTCAGGTTCTGGACACTTTATGTTGCATGACTCGCAGTAAATCCCACTAGGAATTGCATAAGCCAAGCTTTGTACTCTTGCGCTATCCCTCTCCTACTCGCATTATATTTGGTCTGCATTCTGAGCTGCCTTTATCCCAAAATCTACCTCCGTTGATGTTAGCATTACATGCTTTTATGGATCCACGTGAACACGAAAGAATGAGGAGATCACACTGAGGGGACAAGATCACACACACCATCAGATTCACCACTGCTTCGCTGAATCCAGTTTTAACTTTCAAATTTTTAGTTAGAATCATATCAAATAAAGTAGTTAATTGCTTCATTTCAAGAAATTCTATTCTCAATATTGCCAGGGGAAGTCATGGGGATTGATAGTTTTTGAGAAACTATGATTCACTCCTCACTTCTAAGGTAGGATCAAGAATCTCACAAATAGATTAAGCAATTTATTTCATTTTTAGAATAGATCTACAAATCGCATGATACAAATACCTACACTCGGTTATTTTGTTTGTTTTAAATTGTTATTTAGTTGTTAATTCTAGATATGTTTAAATAGCTGCTTTTCTTAAATTCTTAGAAAGTTTCTCAAAAATAGAAATCATATATGTTTTACATAGTTAGAATTTGCTTTATTACAGCTTAGATTCACATTTTGTTTTGTATGAAAATCACGGACCCCGGAGCCCAGTGGAATACGTATTTGAGCCAATCATGCCTCAACCCAACCTCGTCACGAAATAGTTGACATAGACTAGAATATTAGAATACAAGTCTTCAAAACAACAAAAGATTTACAACTGATTAGCTCTCAGTTTAGAGGGTTAAATATAGAAGATGACCAAGCACACACGTTTTGGTCAAATCAACCGAACTACAGATTACCCTAGGAAAACATTCACATGACTATAGAAGGGTTTGAAAGAGAACAAACCTTTGGTTGTGATCCTTTGGTCCCACAGCCAGATGCAGGAGACACTCTCATAGACATAGATACTAGTTTAAGAATCCAAGTTGCACGAACACCTGTGAGGTATTCCGAGAAAATCACGCAGTTATTGAGTTTAAACATAGAAGTTGAGAAAGTGTATGATTACTGGATACTAGGGATTAGGAATTGATTTCGTACATGACCATAGCAGACCGCAACAACCAAGAGTCTACGGTTGTGATCCACAAATCCCACAGCCTAACGAATCCACAAGTCAATCAGATATAGACACTGGCCTACACACACTAGTATTCAAATCTACTCCACTTCCACCCATCATCATCGAACAATTGTCCTTACTAGATATATGCAAGCAACGCTAGAGAATTCTGGACTAGGCCAAAGAATCATCCGTAGAGTCAATTGTATTCACCATCCACCATATGACCTTATCTAGAGACATACATGAAACTATCCCAGGTCATTTTCCACGTATTCCACAACCCATAGATCGAGTCACACCAGAGCTCGATATTGATTGGATCCTTCGAGCAGTCATCCTTGCCGATCGATCTATCACACTAGTCCAAGTTAAAAGGGCCTTCTTTGCCTTAGATTCACAAATTCCATTAGTGTGTCTCAAAGACATTAGATTGCCTAACTAGTTCGCTACATCCCACGCATATTCCATCCCCACCGGCAGCTTGGCGGACGACTCGGAGGTCGGGTACGTGGAAGAATTACTCCGTAGATTCCCATGCTCGCTTGTCACTTTTCCGGCGTACGCTTACATTCCTTTCTAAAAAGTTTATCGTATATTAGATTTGGATTATTATTGAAGTTTGGTCTTAGTCTCAGTAAAAGAAAGAATGCGTGGAAATGAAAGACAATGTTGTATTCTTTGCAAAATACATATTTGAATTGAAAACTCGAATTGTAAGCTAACTTAGAATTGAATAGAATATTTAATAAGTAAATATATGAGACCAATTAGAAACTATACACTCTTTTAAATGATAAATTGGAATGTAGACTTAAAAGAAACAAATCCACTATTTTAAAACTTCTTTCTAGCAATTTACATTTTATGAAAAGGAGCAAATCAACTTATACCAAACAATAAGTTAGGAAACATTGAAATTTAGACTTATTAACACCTAAGGAACTCAAATTCACTATTACAATCAAGAACGAATCTCTAAAACTTAATAAAATTCAATTCGAGCTTGCACAGTTTTTTTTTCTTTCTATTACCGGAAAAAATGCAACCTTGAACAAATTGACTTCACTAAAACACTCTAAAATCTCCTCTAGATCGATCCTCCATGTCTGTTTGACATGTTGAGTGGAGGAGGAGTTATAGTAGTTTTTACCAAAATAAAGAGTTAGAAAACCGCCAAATTCACAAATCAAAAGCTCTGCAGATTGTTTTCATTAAATTGACCTCTCAAAATTCATCAATTTCCAAAATTGATGAACCTTGTGCAAAGAGGGCATTGAGATATTTTTGAAAATTCCTCGTTTTCCTAAAACTAATATTCCTAGCTCAAGTTATGGCCATTTGAAGTTTTACTTCAATTTGACATTCAAAAGGGTAATAAAATTTAACCTAACTATAGAAAAATTTAAATTTGAACTTTGGAAAAATTTCCCAAAAATGTCCGCGGCCCCATCTTTCTGCAACCTATCGAGGCTTACCACATGGAACACTATGAGGGGTGGACCAATTTAAAAACTTATCTTTTTGAAAATTTTCCTTCGGAAAATTTTCCCATTTTACTCTGCAAACCCACCACCCACGCCCAATCACATGTTGCCACGTGTCATAGTGGAAGGGTGGACCGAAAATTGAAACTTATCTTTTGAAATTTTTTGCTTGCAAAAAAATTTCATTTTTCCCATCGCCGGCCCACAGCCAATCAGATGGCGCCACGTGTCCTCTTGTGGCTACGGCGGAGGCACGTTTATATTTTAAACTTTGTCTTTGAAAATTTTCGAGAAAAAATAATCTTTTGACCCCACCAACCCGTGGCCAATGGGGGCATGCCATGTGGCACTTTGGGGGCACAGTGGTAGGGTGGAACCCCCGTGAAGATCTTAGGTTTTGGCCTTGGGGAAATTTCTAAAATTCTCCCCGTGGCCCACTTCTCCACCTTCCCTTCGAGCTTTTCCTTTCATGGGTGCGCGGTTCCCCACACCTTTTTCTCCCTTTTTCCCCTTTCCTTGGGCACAAAGTTCTAAAACAACCCATCTCCCCACTCTTCCCTTCTCCCTTCTCCACTTGGCGTAAGGACTTGACACGTGTCCTCCTGGGACCCGCAGGGCGCGGAATGTTTTTCACCCTTGAGCCTACATTTGGAAATTTTCACAATGCCGCCCTGCGACCCGCCAAACCGCCCAAGGCACATTCCCCTTCTCTTGCCACGTGTCCCTCTAGGGAAAAATTTCCTTCAAACCCCACCCACTTATAATTTGAGTTCGGTAAGGAGTGAGAAGGACTTATTTATATCACCAGAAAGGTGAGAAAATTTCCTATCCATTGGGAATGGTTTAGGGAAATTTCTCCCTAAACCTAACTAAAACATGTAACCCTAAAATTTGAACCTTGTGAACTTGATATAAGTAAATAAAGGAAATTGGTGTTTTGGTAAAGAGGTTTTGTTCTAGGACCTGCCAATGGAAAACTATTGTCTTGAACTTGGTTTTGGACACTTCTAATCAAAAATATATATATCCTATAATTTTCTAGCTAGCCCTAGGTTGTTTCTTTGGTCTCAAGTGGTTGTTTGAAGGGCACTATAGTTTTGGTATCAGAGCAGGGGTTTAAAGGCTTGGACCATTGGGCACACTAGAAAACTGGAGACATGAAAACTTAAACCTAGCACACCTTAAACCTAGAAAATAAATTAGCAAGAAATTGTATATTTTAGTAAACATGGAAGTTATATATAATTTAGCAAATGGACTAACTCTCACTTTGGTCTATGCAGAGGCTCGGAAGGAGCGAGAGGAACCTTCACAAAGAATCGACTCACCACCACCACCACCATCGATCAAGGTGTGGAAACCATTCTACCTCGTATTCTACAGGCCCTTCGGATGTTAATGCCACTCTACGTGGAGGATTATGTGGAGGATAGGTAGCTAATCAGGATAGAGCTCCTTCTATCGAGGGTCAGGTATCTCCTCGATATAGTGAGTAGCATAGGGGAGAGAACTCCAGTGCAGAGTCATCACGAGTAGAGTCACCACCTAGGAGACAGGGTGACGGAGTTCTAGAGTGTAGAGAGAGGTCTCGGAGCCCTAGGCTTAGGGATAAGTGAGCAGAGAGACCTAGAGGCCGACAGACCACAATAGTGGATCACATCAGGGAGATTCTAAAGCTTAAGAACTCACACTATTCAGGTGATATATGAGGATTTCAGTGAGAGGCACAGGCTAGTAAGCTTGAATGGTTACTTCAAGCTATGTCCTTGTTCTAAAAACACAAAAGCTCATGTTGTGATCCATCTACTGAGGGATAGAGCTGGAGTATGGTGGAGGATAGAGGAGCATAAGCTCCATGTAGATTCAGATATAGTGACCTGGGATCTATTTGAGGAGAGATTCAAGAGCAGGTATTTATCACGAAGGTTCATCCAATAGAGGATTGACGAGTTCCATGACCTCCGACAGGCTTCTCTATCAGTGGCAGAGTATGAGAGTAGATTTCTAGATCTACTTCAGTATGTAGAGTATATGTAGGATGAGCAGGTATGGATTCACATGTTCATCCAGGGCCTAAATTTGGATATTAGAGGTGCAATGCGGATTCATTTTCCACAGACTTTAGCTGAGGCCGTTGAGAAGGCCTATATTACAAAGGAGACTTGAGGTAAAACCAAGCAGGCTAGAGACCGAGTTAGGAGCCGCATTTAGTAGATGTAGGATGGTAGATCGAGAGGTTTAGTGCCTCTTCCTCATGGTGGTTAGCATTCCTCACAGTCATCCTTTTGGCCATAGTAGTAGCAGCAGTAGTTTTTTCCACCTTATAAACCTCCATGAGAGCTGATGTACGAGAGGTCGGAGCATGGGGCTTCCTCCTGGGGGTCCCATCAGGACATAGGGTGGACCTAGAGCTCGCCAATGGGAGCTCACTAGTAGTGGCCATAGCAGACCATAGCCGATCATCGTGATCCACACCACAGGCTTCTAGGGAACCTACTGGAGATGTTGTTCCTTGGAGAGGATTAGGTGATTGCTTTGGATGTGGAGTAGCTAGAAATTTTTTGAGAGATTGTCCTCAAAACCCTAACAAGGGTAAGGCACCAGTTTCTAAGTTGATAGTTGGTGACATGGGACGAGCCACGCAGGATCTATGTAGTGGTTGAGAATCTCTAGGTGGAGCACCGGAGCATAGTTATTCGCACCACATGTAGCATTGGTGGTATTCCTACCTTTGCTTATTTGATTCCTGGTTCTTCCGATTCCTTTATTGCACCATATTTAGTAGAGTGATACAAGTTGGTGGTAGTTAGACAAGGTCTTAGTTGAGATGTCGAGATGGATTCTAGAGCCAAGATCTTCGTGGACTCCTTAGTTAAGGAGTGTGTTGTGGATTTGGGACCTTTCACCACCACCTCAGATCTCTGTATCCTTCCTTTGGGCTCATATGGAGTTATCTTAGGTATGGATTGGCTATCTACACACAGGGCCAAGATGGATTTTTATCACAAGACTATAGCTTGTGCAGATGATTTGGGAGTTAAGTTGGTGATCTCGGTTGTCACGAGACCCATTTCTATTCACACCATCTCCACTATGCAGCTTAAGCAGTGTGTGCGATGGGGTTGTCATATGTATACTATTATAGTCAATGATGCATCGTAGAGGATGGGTCTAGTGGACCATCACTAGATGATCAACCCATCTTGAGAGATTTTTTGATTTTTTTCCAGGGGAGATATCGGGGATGCCACCCCCACATGAGATTGATTTTCATATAGATCTAGTTCCTAGAGTAGAGCCTATCTCATAGGCACCGTGTCGAATGACCACCCCGGAGATCTCAGAGCTTAAGTTACAGCTTGAGGGCATTTTAGAGAAGGGCCTTATCCATCCTAGTGTATCCCCTTGGGGTGCACCGGTGATCTTCATGAAGAAGAAGGATGGATCATTGCGGTTGTGTATTGATTACCATCAGTTGAAAAAGGTAACGATCAAGAATCGTTATCCTCTTTATCGTATTGATGACTTGTTTGATCGATGAAGGGAGCCACGGTGTTCTCTAAGATTGATCTCAAGTTAGGTTACCATCAGTTGAGGATCTCAGAGGTGGACATTCATAAGTCTGCCTTCCGCATGAGATATGTGCACTATGAGTTCATAGTGATGCCTTTTGGTTTAACGAATGCCCTGCAAAGATTTATGAGTTTGATGAATGGGGTATTTAGGACCATTTTAGATCGCTTCATGCTCATATTCCCGGATGAAATTTTGATATACTCACGTACACGTGAGGAGAATTAGGGGCACCTTTGACAAGTTCTTCAGTGTCTACATGAGCGGCAACTTTACGGGAACTTGGAGAAGTGTGTTTTCTTTCAGCCATAGGTATAGTATTTGGGTCATGTTATTTCTAGGAAGGTTTCATAGTTGAACCTTCCAAGATTAGAGCCATTATGGATTAGCCAACACCCACTACAGTGACCGAGGTGTGCAGCTTCATGGGATTAGCAGGATACTACCAAAGATTTTTTTAGGACTTCTCTAGGATTGCACACCCTATCGCTTCCCTTCAAAGGAAAGGGAAAAAGTTTTTTTGGTCGAAATATGCAAAACAGCCTTCAGACACCAAGGAGTGCCTCACTACATAACCCATTCTTGCAGTATTGGATCCACAGGGTGAGTTCTTTGTTTACACATATGCTTCTTTAGCAGGCCTTGGAGGTGTGTTGATGCAAGATGGAAGGGTTGTATCTTTGAGTCTCACAAACTCAAGGATCATGAGCTTACCTATCCTTCCCATGATCTTGAACTTGTGGTAGTTGTGCATGTTTTGGTTAGATGGAGACATTTTCTTCTTGGATGGAGATTCACACTCGGGACAGATCACTTGAGCCTTCACCACCTCTTCACCTAGCCCAATCTAAACGCTGGTCAACGGCATTGGATGGAGTTGCTTTGTGAGTATGACATGGAGATAGAACATGTGAAGGGGAAGGATAATGTGGTAGCAGAGAGCTCTTAGAAAATGGATACATGTGGCTATGGCCACTTCAATGAGCACATATTTAAGGAGCAGATCCTTCAACAGCCTTCCTCTTGATAGCTTCTACATGGTAGTATGAATAGAGATCGAGTCACGAGACCCCTTGAGGGGAAGTTTGATGGTTTTTATTTATAGGTAGATGGTCTTCTCAGCACGTAGGTGGGATATATGTTCCCAAAGATGGAGGCTTGAGTCAAGACATCTTGGTAGAGGCACATCATGCACCCTATTTAGCCCATCCTAGAGTGAAGAAGATGCACGCTACCTTAAATAGTTTTACCACTAGAGAGGACTTCTTCAGACATGGCTCACTTTGTCTCATGGTGTTTATAGTGCTAGAGGGTTAAGGCTAAGCATCATCATCCAAATGAGCCTTCTTTATCCTCATGCCATACCGGAATGGAAGTGGGACACCACTTCCATGGATTTCATTATTGGGCTACCTATGTCAAGATATCACCACGACACCATCATGGTCATGGTTGATAAATTGAAAAAAGTGGCTCACTTTTCTCCGATGAAGACCACTTACACAAATAGAGCAAAGGCACGAGTATATTTGGATGAGATTGTCGGGTTGCATGGGATTCCGTGGAAGATCATTTATGACCGTGATCCTTTGTACATGTCACACTTTTGGACTACCATGTAATATGTCCTTGGGACAAGGATTAAGTTCAACATAGCATATCACCCCGAGACATGATAGATAGACCAAGTGAGTAAATCAGATTTTGGAGGATATGCTCGGGATGTATGTGATGGATCAGCAGTCTAAGTGGGAGGAGTACTGTACTTAGTGGAGTTTGCCTACGATAAAATTTTCAGATTTCTATAGGCATGGCTCCTTTTTAGGCATTATATGGTAGAGAGTGTAGGTCACCCCTTAGCTAGGACAAGTTGGACGATAGAGTATCACTTGGACCAACTCTTTTATAGGACATGGAGCAGCAAGTAGTGTTGATCAGGCAGA
This sequence comes from Taxus wallichiana var. yunnanensis, assembly GCA_018340775.1. Classification (NCBI taxonomy): domain Eukaryota; kingdom Viridiplantae; phylum Streptophyta; class Pinopsida; order Cupressales; family Taxaceae; genus Taxus; species Taxus wallichiana. Next base: position 369,210,457 of record CM031244.1, on the reverse strand, counting down.
GATTGCAGGAGGAACATGAGAGGCAAAAGAAGTATGCGGATCAACATAGGATTGATCAAAGTTTCGATGTGGGCATGAAGGTTTTCGTTCATGTTAGGCCACACAAGAGCCCTATCCACTATGGAAAAGTTTCTAAGTTAGGTCATCAATTTGTTGGTCCTTTTGAGATCTTAGAGCGTATTGACCCTTTGGCCTACCATCTAGCATTGCCACCCAGCTTGTCTCGCATACATGATGTGTTTCATGTTTCTGTCCTTAGGAGGTATATCACGAAATCCTTCTCATGTGTTGGACTAGACATCATTACGGTGTAGGATCGTAGAGGTAGGTGATGGTGGATCCCATGTGTATCATAGATCGCAAGACCCTAGGACTTTGAGGCATAGAGATTGATTAGGTACGGGTACAATGGGACATATCTAATGAGACTACAGTCACTTGGGAGGATGCCACAATATTGTGAGTGTAGTTTCCACATTTTTTCCAATGACTTCCAGGAGGAAGTCGAGTTTAAGGGAGGGGCATGCAAAGTGCCCACTTCCTTTGACACTTTTAGACACCGATTTTGATATTGTTGATCATATTATGGACACTATTATGGTTTGTTTTAATATGATGGTTAGAGGTAGATCATGGTTTTATTATTGATCTGATTCAGCTTATTATGCATGATGTTTACTAGAGGCATTTTATATGTGGTTTATGATATACTATTTGACATGGACATAATATGGATGTTGATTTCGACTTATGACATTCGATATTTGAGTAGATCTAGTATGGAATAGTATTGATGATGATATAGTGGATTTATTTAATTAAAAATGGTAATGTTGAATTCATGATGTTGTTATGATTCATGTGTTTAGATGATTTTGAAATTTTGTTTATATCATTTTGGATGTTCTGATACAACCATGAGGCCGAAGGAGGTATTTTCATTTTGTAGCTTAAAAATCATAACAATGTCGGGGACTAGAGACTAACCATATTGGAATTCAAGGTGAAATAAACAAGGTCACCATGGCAACCGTGTTATGTGTTTATGTTTTGAGTTATGTTAGGATTTCCCATGGGCAGATTTCCATTATTGTGACCATGGGATATATGTGTTTCATTTATGTGTTCCTTTTTAATTATTGTTGTATGTATTTTATTATTAATGTGTTCCTTCTTTTAGTTAATTTTAATGTAGAAGATTAATGTGTGAAATCCTATAGTTAAAATTTTATTAAATTTAATTGGGACATGGGATGTAATTAATAAATTTGTTGAATTTAAATGATAATGTTGGAAGAGTGTATAATTTAATATGTAAGAATGTGTAAGAAATTTGTAAGAGCATGTAAGGCAGATTTTGGAATGTTAAACACTTCATCTCCTTGGGAATTCGAAATTGTCCTTGAGGCCAAATTTGAGGCTTGTGGGACAAGTTAAACTTGTCCCACACCTCTTAAATGATCCACCAACCATGCCTATGGTTTGAAGGTTAAATTTAGGCATTTTTAATGCATTTTGAAGTGACAATTGTAAGTTTTAATTGCACTTCCCTTACATATTTTTAATGCAATCCTTTTGAAGTATGTCATTTTGGAGTGTGTATGTCATTTTATCATTTTTATTTATTGTGTTTTGGTGAGGATGTTGACTTTCCTCTTTGGGTTGAGGAAGAATGATATGGCATCCCAAAAGGATCCACATCATCCTCTCCTCTTCCCTCTCCCTTAAATTAAAAGCTTCTTGCTCATTTGAGGTTGTTGAAACTTTGTTATTTTCCTCTTGGAGGCACATTTTTTGTTGTTGGTTTAGAGCTTGTTGTGGAGGAAGCTTGGAGTCTTTTTTTCATACTTATACTTTTCTGGTTTTTAACTTCAATTTGACATTGTGGAAAGCTTGTGAGCTTGGAACAAACTCCATTATGGAGAGGAAGGCATCTTGAGCTTGTTTTAAATGGTTTCCTTCTCTTTCATGCATGTTTAAATGGCGTTTGTGTTTGTGCTCTTGGCTAGTTGGGTAGATTTCTTAGGGCATGGTGTAGTCGAAGGCTATGGGGATTTCATATGGGGGCATAAGGGATTGCTAATGGCACTATTTTCATGTGGAGGGAGTTTTGGTTTGGGATCCACCTTGGAAAAGAAAATGCTTGAATTTCTTACTCTTGGGGGCATAAGGGATAAACTTGGTGGGGCATAAGGAGGGGTCAGAGATATAAGGTTTATGGGATTTGATGTGTTTATGGTGGTATGATTTTGGTGGATGCCCACTTCCAAATTGGGAGGCATAAGAATTTCCCCATAGTCCTTGCTCTTGTTTGGCTTGCTTGATCAAGCCTATGTGTTGTGTGAATGATTTCAAATGTAGTTAGGAACTGTTCTCTTGGTTTAGACTGTATTTTCTTATTGTTGTTTGCAATTTGAAGAATGTTGCTTGTTTGTGGTAGAATCCATTGTTTCCATGTGTTTATGTTCATACTTTATTTCAATAAGGTTTGTGAAATAATGAGGAAGGATTGCTTATCCCTTCTCATTGGATGTCTTGGTTAGGTGGAGAGCATTGCCTTTCCCCATTCCCTCACAGATTAAAAAAGAGATGGAGAAATCATCATGTTGTTATTTGGAGAAAGAAGAATACAGCTTTTGACAGTCCTATCTCTTGAGAAAATTCAATGTAACCTTTCCCACTTCGAGTGGATGAGTGTATAAATGTTGTAATGTGAAATTATTCCATTGATGATAGAAGTTTGAATTTGAATGGAGAAATGTAAGGAAATATAATTGGTCTTTGGTTTTACAAAAGAAGGTAATGATATTATATGCCTTGTATTTTGTAAATTGAAACCAATTCAATTAGAAAAATATTAAGTTGTAAATTTGTTTTGGATTATCAAAAAGGATTGTGTGGATTTTAAAATTGTATTGTATACTAGAATTGATTTTTTGTCCAAGAATGAGATTGTGTTTTGGAAAGGAATAAGAAACAATTTTGTATACTTTATATACTATATTTGAAAACAAATGGAAATTGATAAGTTGAAAGGATGTAATTTTTATCATTAAAAGGTTGAATTCCTTTCTCAAAAGTGTATCGTGCATATTAGATTTGGATTATTATTGAAGTTTGATCTTTGTTTGGAAAGGAAAGAATGCGTGGAAATTAAAGACAATGTTGTACTCTTTGAAAAATACATATTTGAATTGAAAACAGAATCGTAAGCTAACTTAGAATTGAATAGAATATTTAATAAGAAAATATATGAGACCAATTAGAAACTATACACACTTTTAAATGATAAATTGGCATGCAGACTTAAAAGAAACAAATTCACTATTTTAAAACTTCTTTCTGGAAATTTACATTTTATTAAAAATGAGCAGCTTTAACTTATACCAAACAATAAGTTAGGAAACATTGAAATTTAGACTTATTAACACCTAAGGAACTCAAATTCACTATTACAATCAAGAACGAATCTCTAAAACTTAATAAAATTCAATTTAAGCTTAGATAGTCATTTTTTCCATCTATTGCCGTAAAAGATGCAACCTTGAACAAATTGAACAAATTGACTTCACTAAAACACTCTAAATTATTCCTAGACTAATCCTTCATGTCCTGTTTGACATGTTGAGTGGAGGAAGAGTTCCATTTTTTACCGTAATAAAGAGTTAGAAAACTTCCAGCTTCACAAATAAAAATCCTATAGATTTTTTTCATTAAATTTACCTCTCATAATTCATTAATTTCCAAAATTGATGAACCTTGTGTAAAGAGGGCATCGAGATATTTCCGAAAAGTCCTTATTTTCCTAAAACTAAGCTTCCTAGCTCAAGTTATGACCATTTGAAGTTTTACTTCAATTTGGCATTCAAAAGGGTAATAAAATTTAACTTAACTATAGAAAAATTTAAATTTTAACTTTGGAAAAAATTCCCAAAAAGGACTGTGGCCCCGTATTTCCGCAACCCTTTTAGGGCCTACCACATGGCACCTTGGGAGGGGTGGATCAATTAAAAAACTTATCTCTTTTGAAAATTTTCCCATTTTACTCCGCAAACCCACCGGCCCACAGCCAATCACATGTTGCCACGTGGCGCGGTTGAAGGAAAACCAAAAACTAAAACTTATCTTTTGAAAAAAATTTCTTGGGAAAAATTTTCTTTTTCCTCCATCGCCCATAGCCAATTAGAGGGTGTCATGTGTCCTCTTATGGCTACTGGTGGAGGCAATTTTATATTTTAAACTTTATCTCTGAAAAAATTTAGGAAAAATTCTTCTTTTGACCCTTTGGGGGCATACAAATGGTAGCGTGGAAAATGGGGGTGTGCCATGTGGCACTTTGGGGGTACAAATTGGTAGCGTGGAACCCCATGAAGATCTTGGGTTTTGGCCTTGGGAAATTTCTAAAATTCTCCCGCGGCCTACTTCTCTGCCTTCCCTTTGAGCTTGTCCTTTCACGGTGCGTGGTCCCCACATCTTTTTCTCCCTTTTTCCCTTTCCTTGGGCACAAAGCGCTAAAACAACCCACCGCCCCACTCTTCCCTTCTCCCTTCTCTACTTGGTGCCAAGACTTGACACGTGTCCTCCTGTGGACCATGCGAGGTCGCAAAATGTTTTTCACCCTTGAGCTTGTATTTGGAAATTTTCACAATGTCACCCCGCGACCCACCAAACTGCTCAAGGTGCATTCCCCCTTCTCTTGCCACGTGTCCCTCTAGGGAAAAATTGTGCTAGGAACCCCACCCACTCATAACTTGAGTTCGGTAAGGAGTTATAAGGACTTATTTATATCACCAGAAAGGTGAGAAAATTTCCTATCCATTGGGTATGGTTTAGGAAAATTTTGGAACTGTTTAGTAGAAGAAAAATCTAGTTGAAGTTCTAAGCCTGTTAGAGAGCAAGCATGGGGGAAAATTTCTCCCTGAACCTAACTAAAACATGTAACTCTAAAATTTGAACCTTGTGAACTTGATATAAGTAAATAAAGGAAATTGGTGTTTTGGTAAAGAGGTTTTGTTTTGAGACCTACCAAAGTGGCAAACTATTGTCGTGCAACTTGGTTGTGGACACTTCTAATAAAAAAATTATCCTATAATTTTCTAGCTAGCCCTAGGTTGTTTCTTTGGTCTCAAGTGGTTGTTTGAATGGGAACTACACATCATACCCTTGACCGATGGGAAGTCATCACCCTATATAGAGCCCTTGGGAGAAGAGGTTCTAGACATAATACATGTGCACTCTATTAGGGACCCTAAGGTGATTCACCCAATAGAAGGATTTATTCAGTTTGAAGATGCTCAGTCCATGAGTGATAGAACTAGTGTATCATGTGAAAATTTGGTGCACGAGACTTATGATTTAATTGGGTGATAGTTAAGAGGCTCACAAAAGAGTGACAAAGGCATGCTCAGTCAAGCATTTGGGAGGAAATAAGTTTCTAAGTTACTCTGTAAGGGATAAATCTAATGATTTCTTATGAGAAATGGAGGCTTAATGGAAAAATGAGATTGAAATAAGAGGGATGCTCGGCTATAACTTTCTTGGGACCACATTGTGTTGGTGGGTGACACATCATGATAGCCTTCCATAATAGCGTGAAGTGAGAATCACATTCTTTGTTAGGTTTTCCCAAAGCAATGCACCCAATGCAATACGACACTACCATGGGAAGGAACCTTCCTCATTTCAGATCGAAGCATGTGACATAGCTTGAGTGGAAGGTGTGGAAGCCTTACCACCTTCCTTATGGGTAAAAATTTATATTCCACCTTACAAGGTTGTGCACATGTATGGTATATACACTCCGAGATGCGCCGCCGGATAGGAAATTAGTAGGACTCGATCTGATGACCTCCTTCGGGCTTTCAAATATCATAGTACTAAACAATCGCTGGGATAAGGCATTACAGTTGTTAAGTGCCTAACGATAGGATATAGTACCATGGAAGAATATAGAATACTAGAGTTATTGGATGAACTCTGGTTTAGAACCACACTTTGATGAGGAAGATTCAGAAGAGGTGTAGCTTGAGTGTGTATGTATGAGGAAAGAAAAGTGAAATATGGTTTATGTGATAGATGACAAAGAGATGGAAAGTTTGGATGCTAACCATACTGAAGGTGTGCGTAAAGTTATTGATAGTGTTAATGAGAAAGCATGTGCCTACCATGAGCCCCTAAAAACAAAGAAGGTTAACATTGGTTCGAAATGGAACCTAAGGAGGCCACTATTGGAGACTATTTGTTAGAGAAGGAGGTTTTGAAGATCATTGATCAACTCCGCAATTTTTAGGAGTTATTTCCGTGTGGATACCATGATTTTAGAGGTTTTAGCCACTCCTTGGGAGAAATGAAAATCAAGTTAAAGGAGGTGCGCTCCCAATTTAGAAGAGGCCTTATCGAATGAATATGAATCTTTGCGTCAAAGTTAAGGAGGAGATAGAAAAAATGATCGCTTCAAGCATCATTGAAGTTGTGGAGGAATCAAAATGGGTAAGCCCCATGGTCACCAATATTAAAAAGGATGGAAGGATAATGATTTGTGTTGACTACAGGAACTTAAATGTGGTATTTGTAATTGATCCTTTTCCAACCCCTTTTATCGAGGAAATCCTAAAAGGGTTGGTTAGGTGTAAAATCTATTCCTTCACAGATGGATTCTTATGATATCATCAAATAAGAATTGGGAAGGAAGACCAAGAGAAGATAACTTTCACCACTTAATGGGGAAGCTTTTCCTACACAGTCATGCCTTTTGGAGTAAAGAATGTACCCACTATATTTTCACTCAAAGTGGTCCAAGAATTTTGGGATTTTATCCATAAGTTCCTTTAGTTCTACCTTGATGAGTGTATAGTGTATGGACTAGTAAACGAACATTGTGAAAATTCAAGGCTGAAGTTTGAAATATTTTGGCGCTTGAGGATATCCTCAACATTAAGAAATTTGTTTGTGCTACTCCATTTGGGACCCTGTTGGGCATATCATATGCAAGGAAGGTTTTTGGTGGATCCTGCCAAAGTTGTTATTGTGGGGTTGGGTGAACCTACCAGTCAAAGTGTAGTGTGTGGATTATTTGGGAATACGGGATACTACCTAAATTTTATCAAGGGATATGCCAAGATTGTCATGCCATTAGAGGATTTACTAAAACACAAGAGTTCCTTTCACTGGGGAGATGCGTAGTAGACAATGTTTGACACTTTGAAGGATAGACTTGTCACTGCCCATATTATGGTTTCCTTCTTGGGATAAACATTTCCACATGCATGTTGATGGATCAAGGAAAGCCATTGGAGTAGTGATAGCACAACCTATTGAGGGAATTGTTGATCACCCCCTTTTCTCTGCAAGTAGGAAGTTGACACCAGGATAGTAGAAGTACACCACTACTAACCATGAAGCACTATCCATGATCTACCCATCGCACAAGTTCAAGTAGTATCTACTTAATAAACCCTTTATATTTTATATGGATAAAATGGCTTTTATGTATTTGGTTAACAAGCTCATTTTACAAGGGTAAATATGTAGATTTGTCCTATTGTTTCAGGAGTTTGAATTTACGGTTGTTGTGAAACTAAGAAAGAAGAATTTATGACCTAGCCATTTATCGTGAATAGATTCGTGAGAGGACACGTAAAGCATTAACAAAAAATCCATATGAATAATTGTTTAGACTATAATGCGTGCCCTCTAAATTAGAAGATATTGTTGTGTTTATCAAAATGGGTATGGTGCCGAAGGAATGAGAAATTTGGAAAGGAAACAGCTTAGCTATACAAGTTAATTAGTGGAGACTTATACAAGTTAGGTCGTGACGAGGTTTTGTGCCGATGTGTGTTAGAGCATGAGTGCATTGCAATCATGGAGGAGGCTCATGGTAGGATTGCAGGAGGACACTTTGTAGGGAATTCCACCGCATGGAAGATTATACTTGTAGGGATTCGGTGGTAAAGTATCTACATAATTACATTGAATTTTGTAAGGAATGTGGCCATTGCGCAGTTCCTTGAAGGCCATGAAAAATAGATAAGATGCCCTTGATACCTATAGCTAGTGTAGAACCATTTGAAAAGTGGGTCATTGATTTTTTAGGACCAATTTCACCCGCCACGTGAAGAACTAGATCACGTTATATCATCACTTGCACTGACTACTTAACACTATAGGTAGAGGCAAGGCCTATAAGGGATTTTAAAATAGAAATATCTACTAGATTGTTATGAAAGAACATAATAAATAGGTACAGATGTCCTTTAAGCTTGACTAGTGATAGGGGTACACATTTTTTGAATGAAATAGTCAAGATTTTGTTAGCATAGTTCATGGTGGCCCATCATAAGACTACCCCATATCACCCACAAGCTAATGGAACTACTGAGGAATTTAACAAGATATTAAGCCACACACTAACAAAAATTTGTGATGTGGGAAGAAAATATTGGGATGACAAGGTATCAACCGTTCTATGGGCATATAGGACAACCTATAAGAGATTGAACAAGGCCACACTATTTCAATTGGTGTTTGGTGTGGAAGTTGTTTTACTAGTTGAATTTATGCTACCATCTCTACATATTGCGTGTGTTAGAGGGTTAGATAATGAAAAAGTAATTCAAGAGCGCATGGAGAAGTTAATGTAGCTAGATGTAAGGTGATTACTTGATAGATGGAGTCAAATGAATGAAAAGGCATGAATAAAAGCATAACATGGTCATCATATTAAAAATAAACAATTCAAGGTTTGGCAGATGGTCTTGCTATATGAATCAAAATTTCTATGCCATCTTGGGAAATTGAAATTCCATTGGTTAGGGCCATATATCATCTTGTACGCCCTTGATTCAAAGCGCATGTCAATTACAAGCACTATATGGGATGAGATTACAAAGTCATTTCAATAGGATTAGACTGAATCCCTACTATAAATAAGGCTTTTGTGTAATCATAAATAAGTCAGTATTTCCATTTAGCCTAGGGTTTCTTTCAATTCATTTCTTTTCCTTGTGTTTCCCTTTCTTTTGTTTGTTCCTTTCTGTTTGTTGTTTTTTTTGCGCACCTTGTGCGTTGGTAGCCACTTATTATTTTTAAAAGGTTGTATATACATCTATTTTTTCTATGGGGTGGAGTAAGGTGAAGTAAAATGGAATCGTAGTGGAAGTTGTATTTTTATGGCCTGATCAAGGATAAAAAGTGAGTAAAGTGGAAGAGTACACATAGAAAACATGAACATAAAGAGCTTGGTGTCGGATAACTTTACAAAGACCACACACAAAGGTTAAGAAGCATAGAACAACATGAGATAGGATAGGAAAACATTAGGTTGATGTAAGAAGTTCCTTCAAAGTTGTAAGCACGCACGAAGATCTTCAATCAATAAGGATTTTTACGTGCTTAAGGTTGTAGATATTTTTCACGTAGGATTGGGCGCAAGGGTAAGAGCTCTTAAATTTAGACTTAGTTGAAAAATCCACCTTTATTACGTAATTACATTGGTAGGTGGCATAGAATTTATCATGGGATATGAGAAAAAGCTATAAGTAGAAGGTTGGGCACATTATTGTTTACCTTGTAATTTTGATATCAAAGAGCTCCGCAAACAAGGGCATCCATGAAAAAGAATTGTATGAATAGAAATTGTGAGAATATGATTGCTTGACTAGTGTCATTTGTGAACCAGAGTGGAAGGAGTACACATGCGTAGGGAAGAAGGTTTCAGGAGAGTACGTCATCTTGTGGAAGGATTGTCTAGGTTAGGGTTTTATAGCTAGGCCACAAGAGTAAAGGGAATTTTTGTGAAGGAAAGCCACAAATTTGAGCAGAACAAGGAAGAGGAGTAAGGAAGAGTTTTTTTAGTAACCTGATAAGAAGATGGCACCAAAGAAGGAAACCATTTCACCAAATAAGGGAAAGGGAAAAGGGAAACATGTTGTTTCCACTAGTTTCAATGAGAAGTGGTATGCATAAATGTAATACCAAGATGGCATGTTACTCGGAAAAGAGTGGATGTCTTACATGAGTTAAGTGCATGTAAGTGACTACAACCATCGAATGAGCACCACAGAGAAATAAATGGAATTGGAAATGGTAGTACCTATAGACAAGCGAACACCAGATGGAATGCCCATCTATAACGATGAGATCAAGGTAAAAATGGAAAATTCCAAATTATTGCAACTATACGAGTGGCCCTATTTTGGTTAAACCAATCAGTTGTACCAATGGTTTATGTCACGTGTGTATGAGGACCATTTCTACTTTGTTGGGTGAAGGATGAGAATAACTCCCTAACTAATCTCAAAGTTTATGGGTCTTAGTTGTGAAGGAGACTGATTTTATGATGACTTGGAGGATAAGGAGGCCATAAATAAACCGTGGAGTCCTATGAATATAAGAAGGGGTAAAAATACTTTGACTTATCAAAAATAATTTTTGACCACAGTGATTAGGATGGCCACGTGCTTAGTGACCAAGTAGAAAGGATAGGAGACTTCTACACGCATCAACAAGTCTTAGTTGAACATTTGACGAAATATCTTAGAAGGAACTATCTATAATCTCTCATCATTTATAGTAGAGGAGATCATCGGTGTCATGTGTGATGGGGAGAAGATCATATTTGGTAATGTCCTCCTTACCATCGTATTTTTAGAAATTGGAATTCCCGATGGGCTAGACAAATTTGTATGTGAATACTTGGATGATAACCCTTCCCGATGCAAATATTTGAGAGATATACTTGTGACACCATGATGGCCACCCATAAGGAAAACCCGGAGAAATAGTATAAGGGAATGCATGACACATTCGGGGATGAGTGGAGAATATTCAACCAATTTCCAATACTAGTACAAGGACAAAATGAGTTTGTTGTATTCTAGATTTTTGCATTGGGTGTTCTCTTGATATATGGGACCAAGATCCCATGGTGTAAATTACCCTTCTCTTTCACCGTAGTGCTCCTCCTATCTCCTCATTGGTGTAGTAGAGAAAAATCCATCCTCACACAACATTCATTCTATTCCACCTTTCCAATTTAACGTATTCCAACAAAAAAATAAATAAATAAATAAATAAAATAAAATAATTAAAATTAAAAATCCCGTGAAATTTTGGGGCGATTTAGGCGGGGTGCTAGGGTTTCTTATGGATTTTTTTGTCTTCTTGCTAAAGGAAAACTAACAGCCGCTGCCATGGGAAGAAGCTCCACACTTGTTTTACACACCCACCAGGCATGAGGGAGGCCCTGTTTTTATTTATGGATGCAAGGATTAATCTATTGTGCAAACAAGAAAATGGAAAGAATGGGTGGTTATGGCCATGTACAGAAGACATGGGTTTCCTCAGGAGATAATCACATTGTTTCATGCATGCAAAAATAGGTATCTAACTGCACGAGTTTTCTTACCATCACACTCCCGGCATGTGCCAAAGATTCTCCCACTTGTGAAGCCGCTCCATTTCGTGCCTCTCGCTAGATAAATTTCTCCTTGCCATGTTTACCCCAAAAGTGCCAAAATGGAAGTATTGGAATAGGGTATAAACAATATAATCTAGTTTTTTCTAAGATTTTGTACTTGCAAGTGTCATAGTTGATATGCATGGAAAATGTGGAAGTGTGTCATAGTTGGTATGTATGAAAAATGTGGAAGTGTACTCAAGGCATGTGAATTGTTCAAAAAAATGCCTCAGATATTTCATCTCATGGAATGTAATGGTTTCAGGGTATTCATAGATGAGCTTGTTGTAAAGGCCTTTGAAACTTTGAAGGAAATGTATTTGGAAGTTGTAAAGCAACACTTAACAACCTTTTTCCAACACCCTCTTAGCTATGCCAAAATAAGTGTTTTAAATTAGGTATGGACATCCTTCAAAGAATTATGGAAAAGGGTTTTTTGACATTTTATACAATTGGAGAAAAGCATACACACAAGGTAGGAGAAATATTTGACAAAATGCCTCAAATAAATGTTGTCTCATGGAGTGCCATGATTTCAGGATATGCACATAATGGATTTGTTCAAAAGGCTTTAGATTCTTCCAAAACCGTAATCGGAAGATCTAAAGCCGCCTATAACCTTTGCTAGCACCTCGCGTCCTATGCTAGATGTGAGTTGTGGAATGCTTTATGGACATCCTTCAAAGTATAAAGAGTAGAGGAATGGTTTCAAATCTGCAGTCACAAATTTTACGATAGACGTGTATGAAAAATGGTGGATTTGTGGATGCTCGTGAACCAATGATGAGGTGCCAAACAAGATGTTGAACCGCCTATGGGTTTCATCGACTCCGCCTTCCAAGCATGGTTCATCTTCCCTTACCTCTCATAATTCTCGTGTTTTAGTTCTCTTTTACAACTTAATAGAATTTTAAAATGTTAGGATTTTTAATACCATTAAATGTTTATTTCCACTCGTTACAAAAACTATGAAATATCGTGTCGAAACTCCCTAAGTTAAAATAACCCGTTTGCATTAAAACATGAACTTCCACCCTCATTCTCGAGGTGAAGTAGAAAACTTCCTACCCAATGGATCGCTATAACATTGTTTTATTGACTGCATGAAAATTGACTCTCCAAAGAATAACATTGATCATCTCCCGCTTTAAATTGTTAATTTTTGCATTTTTCAAAGACTCATTAAGTACCCTTCGTAACTCTAAAAATGAGATGTTAAGATTCATTCATGTTCATTATTGTGTGAAGAGTCACCTTGACCTCTAGTTTGACCCCAAACGAACATATGTGATCTGCTTGATGCTCTTATAGAGCCCTATTACACTAGTTTACAATAGTAGAAAGTCATAAATCTAGAAAGTTGACTTTCATTTTGAATCGCCATTTGAAACCTGGATAGAGAAATTATTTCCCGTGTTCACAAATCTCTACTGTTTATACTAGACAATTGCATGGAACATTCAGTTTAGGGAAAAACACTTTTCTAGATAGTTTCACAAAGTCATTTTGGTAGGCCTCCTATTGGTGTCAGTAGTTTGACGAGGTCAAACTAGACCAATTTCGACTTGTTGCTTCCGAAAACTTGTCATCGTTTGAAAATGGTTTTCTATTTCTCAGTCCCATCGACTCTGATGAATTATCCTTATATAGGGGAAATTTTAAGAAGTGTCTCATTGCGTGCTCATCCATCGAACGTCAATTTTGGACGTGGTTTTCTGATCCCTCGAGCTAGCATTTGTTCATTTGCAATCGGGCCAACTACGACTACTAGTAGCCCCGAAAACTAGCCGCCAAACGCAAACCATTCACTTTTTCCCAATTTTGTCATTCTTTATGAACTCTTGGTATATCCGGGGACACATAGAAAGCTAATCGTGGTGTGAGTTCTTTTCAAAGATAACTTTTGGAAGTGGTTTCGTAACATTCCCATTTTAAGACATTAGAACAAGGGAAAAAAAAATTGTAACGTTCTCTGTTCTAATTTATATAATTTAGAACACATGACCAAGTTTTAATAATTGTTCTCTATCCCTTTAACGTAATTTAGAACACACAATACTTCTTAAAACCAATGTTCTTTGTTCACATATTTATAATATGGAGCACACATTCAATGCCATTCAATCATATAACAGATACCATATGCTGCTATAAATGACTCAAGAACTACCGATCTCCCATTTTATGGCTCGGAGTTTCAATGATCTCTCATTTCATGACTCGGATACTTACCCATCCTTCATGTTAATCCATGCATTTTATACTAAGTATAATTGGTTCTCTATACCATTTTTGGTTATCGAAGTGTTCCATTTAAGAGGCCTATCTAAATATCTGTTACTGATATTCATCTGAAATCCTGCTCCTTAAACTAGGTGATTAGGACAATGCAACCAGCAACTTGCGATACTTTGGCCAAATATTTTCACATGCTTTGCATGATCATATTCCTAGACATTATACACATCCATGGAATACATCCTTCACCTCACTTCGTCTATTATCTAGAATGGTCTTTTCTGACCTCTGTCAGTCCTCTCGTCCAAGTTTAAACTTTAACCCAAACTAGCAATATGAAAGAGTATAGGAAGACACTCGCGGTGACTAAGGTACGCGGACATACTTTGTCGACCCTAGACGAATGCGTGTGTCTAGTTACCTTTAGTCTTCCTAAGTCACCCCGTATACACGGTCACATTCCCATCATCGTCCAAGTAACTTGTCCCAGCTTATGTAAGCTTGATAATTCGATTCAGGAGGGCGTTGTAACATGTCAGCTGCAACGTTGTGTCGTCATGAAGGCCCCGCCTTCATGAAGACACCAGATTGCAGCTGGCGTGTGCCAAGGTCCTATGGAATCCTCTCATCAAGGGATACACATCCAGCTAGAAGTGGGATTAGATTATAATCTTAAGTATTTAAGAACAATTTTCAGCAACCGTGTTGATCTTCTAACCTCACTGCTCATTTCAGTTGCATAGCTAAGAGAGACTTAAATTGTCTTTAAAGCTTAATATGCCTTTACTCCTTCGTACTGAAGGATTTCTTAATTTCATCTTAGTTCCTTAATATAAGCTTCGGACTAACAATCCACTACACCTTACGTAGTAAGATCAACTTACTAAACTTAACCAAGTTTTATTCGTAACTGAATTTAAATTCAGAATTCCATCTTATTAGACGTCATTTAAATGAGGCCTAATTCCAAATGAATGTATTCATTTATTCACTATAACCTTACTTCAGTTAAGGTTTGTTACGAGGAGATATAAATCCTCATACCGAACATCCTCTAGATCAAACATCTCAAGGATATTAACGAAATTGGAATACAAGATTCAATTTTCTCTTTTATTTATATTCATTAGCTTATATACCAGTTCTGAATATCATTCATTTAATAATTCATATTCACTTAACTCCTTTCAATGTCAATATAAAATCCATATTAACCTAAGTATGAATTAATTGTACATTTCAACTTAAAATTTGTATTCAAGTAAAGAATAGATATTATGTCCTTTTAAAATCTATCAACCATCATTTGAATATATTCAAATTTAATGAATAAAATTTATATTCTCAATCTTATTCAAACAATTTCAAAGTGGTATAGCCATTAAAATATCACTCCTTTCCTTTTACTCATTCCTCTAGAATAGAATTTATACAATTTATAAATCCATACAACTGGACTTCATTCATATCAAACAACATTAACAACTCGTAAAGAAAGAAGAATACAACTTCTCCTTTTCCCATTTCCTCGTAGAGGAATAATAAAATCTCAGAAAAGATCCATCCTTAGCTAATCAGAAGAAGCATCAGAAACAACATGTCTTCATTTTTACTCATGGAAACCATCTACAAAATTTACTTGCACGGGTCAGTTCATTGAACTGAGCATATTAAGCACTTGTCATTAAAATGAGGTGCTCTTAATTAACTGTCTCAATAAAAGAACTCTGCTTTTATGAAACGTTAACAAATTGAGATGGACATCATCTACTAATTAGGTGCTGATAAGGATGAACAACTTAACAACCCAATCCTCTAATTACCATCACAATCAGACAAAAAGATTTACTAACTTTTTCCCAAATAATTACTACAACCCGCAACACTTTATTCATATTTCCTTACTGTTTTTATTCCAATAACGCAAGGGGGTTCATTCCATATTCAAAACAATTACTACCAGAAGTAATTTCCTCTAAATAGTTCCAGATTAAAAACATCTGTATGAGCTAATACACTTATGTAAATAATGTTGTTCTAATGCAATTTCTATCAATTCCCATCCCATATAATAGTTGAAATTTCAAGAAATGAATTTTAATTAAGAATTCAAACAGAACTACTTCCCGAACGTACTACTCATTTAATTTCAAACAATCAAATGCAGAAGAGAAAAGTAGTCATTTACCATGACAACATTGGTGTCATTTCTTAGAATTCAACAAGAAGCATAATACTTCTTTCAAATCAGAAAGAAGGAAAACAACAATTAAATGCAGATGCTTACGCCTAAGGCAGTAAGAAATTCATTCAATATCAAATATAGAATTTCAACTAGATAAGAGAAGAAAATAATTATTACTTCCAATTATCCATCCAATATTCTCTTTCTTTTCATCACAACTGTACTAAATGATTTAAACAAGAAGTGATATCAATCAATGATAACAGCCAAAGAGAGAAAGAGTAATTGAAGTCAATAATCGAATGAAAAGAAGAAGAATCATATTACCTCTTCTCATTGCTTAGCTGAATATCAACTATTTAGTGTCGACCTGTTCCCATAGGGTGATTTCCCCTATACCAGACTATTACAATAATCATAATTTAATAACTATCATTCAAGAAATATTCCTGAATTCATTTTACATCTGACCCGCAAACATCAATAACAACTTAATCTTTCACTCAAAAATCATTTTCAGTGATTATACATCAAAACGGACATTTCCAGCTAGGTCAGAAACAAGCAAAAAGGTACAACAAGCTATATTACCATAATTTCACTGTAATAGGTAAAGAAACCATTTTTTTACAAGAACAAGAATCTACTCAAGTTTAGTTCCAATTGAACACACTGAAGAAGTTCAAATATGCAGTTCGTATATCTATATTTTCATCATTAAATTCAAGGAAGAAGTAAAACGATTAAGCTCTATTCCACCCATCGATTAACTAGATTACTCTGTTCCAGGTTTAAGTAAACTATTCCCAAAAACCATTCATAGGTTTTAAAATCAAATAAGGAGACATTTAATCATTTTTAAATCACGTAAGAGTAAAATGATGAAATAAATCCACTGTCCCAAAGAATTTGTATTCTATGCACTGTATTACGACCAGAGAAATAACTCACGCAAACAATTCCATCAAGCATTCTCACGGTTTTTCCAAAACCATTTATATGCACAGAACTCAAAAAAAAATCTATTCATCGCTGATACATTCATCAACTCAACCCATAATGGGTAATTAAACCGAATACCCAATACTGTCAAAAACTCAAACAACATGGATAGATTTCATCTCGTTTACCCTTTTGCAAAGAAATACCCAAATCGTATTCATCTAAAAAAATGACTCAACCTAGAAAATCACATCAAACATATCAACAATTTCATTTTACAAAAACACCCAACATAAGAGCAGAGTTCTTTTAATGAAGACGCTTAAACAAGAGCAAAATGGTTTAAAGAGAAGAGCTCAACATGCCTGTAAAATTTCTCGTGGCTTGAAGAAAACTGCGTCCACGCCCTCGGGAATCCTTATTTTCCACGACGACAAACAACAAGGATTTCCCAACAATCTCCTTACTTCCACAGGCTCAAAAATAGCCGTGGTTACTCCAAACACAACAACAATGACCAGAATGGTTACAGGTTCGAAAGAACCATAAAAAAAATGCAGAGCAAAACTCAAAACCCGAATGAACATGATTACCACAAAATTCCTCTTTTCCCTTTCCAAGGCGAGCTGGTCACCAAGACCGAGATCAATAAATGCATTGAATGCATTGCTTTTTCCTTAATTTCCATGCCACCACCAACTCAGGTTTGGCGAGTTCCATTTTTAAATTTTTGCAAGTAATTTCCTTCTTAGCTACATTGCTAGTTGGATATCTCCAACTTTCCATGTTCCTGCCAAACTTGGCGTTTGAAACTTCAAGGACATCATTTAATGTCCTTTATTAAATTTCTAACCTTCCCTTCTTATCCACTCATCAGCATGTGTCCATAGGTCCCCTCCTTAGGTTAGCAATAGTTTAGGTTGTATTGTCCATAGTTAGGTTTTCCACCTAGGTCGCAAGTCATTAGGATTTTCCATAATTTTACATCCCATTTAATTTAAAATCCACATAGGGTAGTAGTTAGGTTATAGGCTAAAACATAGTTATAGGTTTAAATGTAGCTCGTAGTATTTTACTTAACATATTCCAACAAGTTTTACCGACTGGCGTTCATAACTAGTATAATGCAGGACGTTCCATCCAACACACATATCTATACCCTGTGCTCTTGTATTAAAACTCTTTCTACCTTACGCTCTCCGGCATTACTATGTGTATGTAGTTCAAAAATCGAACCTTTCCATTGGCAACATGGTGCCAAATAATTATACCTGTAACCAGGTTCTGTAAAATTTATAATGACCTTCAGTCTAGTTTCAGACTTCATTCCATATAGAAAGTAAATCGACAAAGCGATCACAAAGAAGGCCACAACATACCTTGGATCAATGGAATTGATTCAAGGTGTGTTGTCAATCAACAATAAGAGTTCATCAAACATAAAAGCAAGTCTGTTGTTTTACACTTGCAAAACACAAGTTATAATAACCTCCGTCTCAAGTAAACAAATTACAGTAAACAAGGGTTCATATCGAATACATTATTTTTAAGATTAAAAGATATATCTTAACATAATTATCCTCATTTCCATCGTTACATCATCACAAAAAGAGGTTATCATAGTAGCTTCTAAAAATCAAGACGTTACGCTTTCTTAGCCTCCGAGCCCATTTTGAACGTTTTTGTAGCTAGTAAGAAAAGGTAAAAATAGAAAGTTGTGGGACCCTCATCGGGTTGTCAAACCACCGTGGAAACTTTGGACACATGTAAATAACTGTTTAAAACTCTATGGTATAGCTTGTTGTGTGAAATATAACTTTTGACAAAATGGTGTTTTCTCTCTCTTCCCTTCTTTTCTCTCTCCTGGGTTACAAAATGAAGTGAAATGAAATGCATTGAATACATGTCTCTAAACTTTTTCTCTCGCTTGCAAATTGTAATTATTATTATATGTAAATGGGAAACTGAAAAATGATAATTATGTTAGATTAGGGTGGATGCCATGCTAGTGAATTATCATTGATATTTGTTAGAGTAGGTATTTACCCCACTCATGTTCACCTAGGTACTTTATTTACCTTTATTGTATTTATCCTCACCCACTTATGTGTGTGGATATTTCTTTTATCTTATTTAGATATTAGGAGATATTATCTAGTTGTTAGGTATAGTTCTTTCCTTGATCTATGGTACTAGTTCTTTCCTTGATTTATGGCTTTATCTACGACCTTGACCGGGTTCTTAGATTGTTATTCCTTTCCTATTTAAGCAAGGCCCATTATCAATGTATTGCATTGAGTTCCATAATAATATATGATATTGCTTCTCATTTATTTGCAAAGGTTTTATGTAAAGTTATTCTGGAAAATTACTTTCATCTTATAGATCATGGTGTTTGATTACCATCTGTGTTCTTGGCTTGGTACGATCTAGTTATCATTCCTTTAATTATATCTTGGATTGTAATTTTTATTATATGTAAATGGGAAATTGAAAATGATAATTATGTTAGGTTAGGGTGGATGCCATGCTAGTGAATTATCGCTGATATCATGCTCACGTGGTTTTGCAAGATGAAAGAATGACGAAGAAAAGGCAAATTGTAATTCATTTAGTATCATTGTAATTTATATAGTTCATTGTTAAATGAATAAATGTATAATGTTGTCTCATGTTACAGAAGGTTATATTTGATAATTGGTTGCTATGTTTGAGATGCTAGTTTCAAGGACATCTAGGAAATGTGTATTTAATCATAGGTCAATTTGATTTATAGTATACCCGTAAAAAGGTTTGATATTTATATAAGGTAAATGAAATTGAAGTAATACCTTGTAGTGCATATTTAGTGTTCAATAAATGATTAATGTGTCTTTTTGTGCAATCATACTTTGTAAATGAAATAAAGAGAATTAAATCGAAACACTCTACCCTCATTCAACATCGGGACATAACTTGTTTTTTTCATGTGTGATACTCCTTACCGTAGAAGACTTTGTATGCCATAGAATGAACTTAAAATTTGAACTCGATGGAACATCCTAATTTAGGCAAATTAGAGTTCAAGAAATGGCTTATTGTCTTATTCGGAATGTTTAGTGAAATTGTCATAAACCTATCTCGATAGAGTGACATACAAACATTTCTTGGACTGTGTAGAGCTAACTCCTTCATATCCTAGTGGACTACCTTGTTTTCCAAGATAGATTTAAATTTAAAGCTCTTCATCGAGTGAAATCCCTATTTGATCCGGACAACATAGATGGAGGTTGTGACTTAGTTTTTCTAGGTCTTAAGCTCTTGTTAGTGAACTCCTTAGTTTCGCTCAACTAAAGGTGTTACCTTGGTTTCTCTCAACATTCTACCTTGGTCCTTTCTTGAAGGCGGTTTAGCATTAAATTTGGTGGCTTAAGACTCATATTTAGTTGAGGGGTAAACCCTTAGGTGAAGTTGGAATTAATCTAAAACTTAGATGATTTTGATGTTAACTTGGGTTCGTGTGTAGCTTCAAGTCTCCTAATCTTTTTTGTCTTCAAGAGGTTAGACAAACAGTTCGTAACTCCTTTTCAAGACAATGCAAAAAAATAATACCATAACGTGATGTAGAAAATAAAGCATATAAGAGTAAAGACGAGATTTGAGGTTCGGAATAATTCCACCCTTAAAGACCTTATAACTCAATTAAACATATTCTTTTGTTTCAAAGAATATGAATTGTTCTTGGTGTGATCAACCTTCGAGAAAAAAAAATACATATATAAATCAAAATGGAATTCCACAAGTCATTGAATTAGAATAATTGTGGTAGGGAAATCACTATTCCGTGATCGAGGAATGTTTTTGGTAAAAAAACTACCTTGTATCTAAATCTCCGTTAAATCCTTATATTGCGTTCTGGACATCAAGTCACTTTCACTTGAGTTGTAAGGGTAAAACTGTAGACATCGAATAAATGTTGGAGAAGAATATTCTTAACATAATAATAAGATAATTAAGTACTTTGTATGCAATTTGATTTATGCCAAATAAGTATGTTAGTTATGGAAATTTTTATAAAGTATAAGAAGCCAACATAAGATGGTAGAACTATAATTTAACTGCAGAATGAACTAAAAAAAAATTATAGGTGGACAAACGAGAAATTTATCCTTACACAATAATGTTCTTGGAATGTTAATCGTAACTAAAATACAATTAAAGAAATGATGTGTTGTGGGTTCACCATTCCTAAAGTCATGTTTCTTGTGGTTGGGTCAAATACTAGTAACCAGTGATTGGGAAAAGAGTGGGATCGACATGCCTATGTTGTTTTCATGTGTCTACGTGAATCAAGGACTTATATAATTGTCGTATGTGAGTCATGTTTCGTACTTGGAGCCCTTGTTGTGTTGTATGTATTGAGCAATGTAAGTCAAAAAAATTATCCTAGTATTTTACTATTGTAATTGTGTGTGGAAAAAGGTGGGCATTACATTTGGTATCGAGCAGAGGTTCATGCTCTCGAACCTCTGGGATGGATTGGAGTTGTGATAATTCTACATGATGGTGGAGGATATTGGAAGAGTAATGGGATATATGTTGTTATGTGAACTATGTCGTAATTGTGACCTTATGGAATCACATGTGGTGCATTTCATGTAGTGTGTATTTGTTATCATATTGATGTGCTTGTGATGAGAGTATTCACTCCTTGTGTTGTTGATTCAATGAGGAATCCATGTGTGATGTATTGCCTTGTTGTTTGTGAACGGAATGTTATTATGGATTGCTGAGGGTTAGAAACTTTTGGCTTTATGTCATATGAAGGTGTATTGATGTATTGCATGACAAAATTTATGTAAAATGAATCACATTTTATCGTGATGTCGCCACCGTATTGTGATGAGTTGTGTGCATCATCGTGTTGTATTGTAATGTACTATATGTTGTAAGGTTATAATTTGTTTTCCTCATACCTATAATTCATGTAATATGTAATGGTTCATGTCATGATTTACAGGCATATGGTGAGTATGATCCCTAGTGTATAGTGATTTCACCTCGTGTGTAGGATGTGGTAATGTGATGTATCAGAACCCGTGAAAGTAATGATTTTGTTATACAATATATATATATATATATATATATATATATATATATATATATATACATAAATACGTTATGATTAATGTGCATGAATCACCATTGTGTTAGTGATGTAGTCATGTGTATGTTGTGAACCTTACACTAGATGACCCTAAGGGGATAAATTGTCAAGAGTGTATGTGTGGAGAGAGGAGGCGTGGACCAGGATTTCATAATCTTGAGCCGAGTACGAGTGAGGAAGTGGAGTCTTATATAGACTGAAAACCCACTTCTATCTATTTAGTATACTTCGATTTTCTCATTATATTGTGGGTGTGCACCACCTTAGGCTCAACTTATGCAACTAGAGTTCCTCGCTTTTTTATTGGATTGTTCATTGGACAATCCTATGTAATTTTGACTATGTTGATCCTTGTGGGAGTATGGAGGAATGATTCAAGAAGAGATGATGACAGTTACATTATTTGATATACTCATTTCTGGTTACATGTATATTTTTTTACGAGCTGAGGCTCGATGTCTGAGTGCCAGCAACTCGATGAGTACCCCTTTGGTGGCGGTATGAGGCCACATAGTGATTGTAATGTGCTATTTTTCTATACGTATTTTATTTGTAAATTAATCCTTATCTCTTTTAGCTAGAACCAGTTGTTTCTTGATTGACAAGTTATTATATTTTGGGCATTTATTTGATTTTTGCATTAACATTTGGATTTCGCACTAACCATGGCTAATTAGCCATTTGTTTTTCTTAGTTTTAAGACTTTATTTTCATATTTAAAATTTTGTAGCCTAGCCCAAGGCTTTTGATTTTGCCACTTGGCATTTGAATGGATTGTTATACTTGGTTCTAATGCCCTAATGTGTTGGAATAGGGTCATGGGATTAACCATGGAGTGGTTGAACCTATGGACCCACTTCGTTATGTATGGGTACGCCCAAGGAGTAATTATAGATAACTAGTGGGTTGTTAAACCATGAGTTATTGTGTCACTTGGGTTGGGGATGATGAAGCTCTATATGCCCAGTGGCCATAGGGTTACCCACCTCATTAAAAGGAGAAAGGAGACGGACTCTATGGTTGAGTGACTGTTATTCTTTATGGCTCTCTATGGTGGAGTGACTTGATATTCTTGATGGGGCTCTATGGCTGAGTGATCCGACTTGGTTTTGGCACTATGATTATTTCTCCTTGGGAGGTATATGGAGTTATTTGGTGATGGTTTGGGAGGTATATGGAGTTTTTTTATGATGCTTCAGGAGACATATGGAGTTATTTATTGATATTTTGAGATGTACGAGTTGGTATAGTGAGTTATGAGTACCCTTAGGGAGTCTTTTTGACACCTTGTTATGTTTGAGGCTTGACTCTTCCCTTGGTTGGTATGGACTATTAGATATTGTCTTGGCACTATGTTGGTTCAATCATGGATTTTGGGTCATGTGATACCCGTTGTTTATGTATTAGCGTGTTGGTTCTGTTTGTCAATCACATGTGTGTTCGGATCTATGTCTAAGACATAATTGTTGGAGATTCTTTGCTATGTAGATAGCTGGTTGTCATCCCATGGTGGAGTTAACTGTCTTGTGGTGTGATACAATCATGAAAGTAGGTAGCAAGATGTCTTGATGGTTTTTTGTGTTGTGTTAAGTTTGTGTGACATCTTGACGTTAGTTATTGTTGGGCATCTACGAACTTAAGACAACTAAAAAATTCTAAACAATGAATATTATAATCTTTAGCTAAGGAATACTGTAAAAGAAAATTCTAACAAAGTAATATGGTAAAATAGAACTACCAATCTTCACAGAACAATATAAGTTAAGATATTGCCAAAATTAGTTTTCTTCCTTGTGATCATGTTTTAACAACTAGTTGTTTTGTTACCCAATGTGTTTCATTATTAGCTTCTTTCCTATGTACCCTCCGAGCTTTGGTGTTGTGTCACATCGAGGACGATGCTCTTATAAGGGGAGGGAGATGTAGTGCCCCTCCTATCTCCTCGTTGGCGTAGTAGAAAAAAATCCATCCTCACGCAACATTCATTCTATTCCACCTTTCCAATTAAATGTGTTCCAACAAAAATAAAAATAATAAATATAATAAAAGAATTAAAATTAAAAATCTGTGAAATTTTGGGGCAATTTAGGGCAGGCACTAGGGCTCTATCAATGACCGCAACTTCCACCCCGTGCAAGATATTCCTACAACTCGAGCCATGAAGTGAGTGTTGAGAGACACTATTGAATTCTTTGAGATGAATCTCGAATTACCTATGAGAAATGCCAATGGATGATCAAAATGATGGTGTGAACCATGAATTATCATCCCTTTATGTCCCATTGTTCCAAAACTACCCCTTGAGTATGACTTTCCATTAATAGCAAGTACCCACATGGGAGACTTACTATTTATAGTAAGAGGTGATTCTTGCTTCTTCTTTACCATCTTCATGGGGTGAAATTATTCATTTAATCCTATGCACACTACCTTCACCTCAGTCACTTCTTGGGTTGACTTACTATTTTTAGTAAGCACCCATATAGGGAACTTAATATTTTAGTAAGTGGTCATTTTAAATGTTTTATGCTTTGAAAAATCATTATGAATTCTTAGTGAGCTTCAATGCACACTACTTTTGCCACAACTTACTATTTTTAGAAAGTGGATTTCCAACGCTCACTTTGTGATGGCACATATTTTTTTGGACTCACTTTTTGTCGCGATCACATCCTCCGAATTTCACATAATTTTGCCCACTAGAATGCTCTGGAAATAAAATTTAAAAATTCACCCTGGCAGAGGCTTCGAGCATGGAGTTGCCATGATGGCCATTAATGGAGCTTGAAATTTATAGGTCTAGTTTTTGTCTCCAATCATGATGAAATCAACTCCATTGTGATAGGTTTTCATTTGGAGTATGTGGGCAAGTTTTTAGCTTGATCCAATCTGTTAGATTGATGGGAAATCTGACGAATATGAGTTAGGGCATGAAATGGGATTTTTGTTGGAACAAATATTTCAAGGCACCATTTGACCTCCTATTTGTTGCATCTTGATCGTCTTGAAAAATATAGAAGTATGAAAAATATGACATCTTAATCTAACTTGTATTTCAGAAGATATGAAGATGTTTCAATTCGGTGACTTCGTGGTTATTTGGTGAAAAATATTTGTTTTTCTTCATTTCTCTACTGATTTCTCATTTTTCACCCATTTTTCTCGATATCTATGCATTTTCATGGATTGGATAGTTTTTGTGGCCATTTAGGATTTGGTTCAAAGCAACAATTGTGGGACTGGTGTCTATACAATCATGAACAAAGCCATGGAAAGGTATGAAGTCATGAAGAAGAAATAGGGGAAAATGGCTAAATACAGATTTAAATTATTCAAAAAAATTCACAAAAAGATTTGGGAGAATTTTTTTCATGTTTGATGTCCATCACCTCAAAGGGAGGTGAGGGAAATCAAATTCCATGGCAAGCAAGGTGATGACACGTGGCGGAGATCTGATTAAGCTTGACAAACAACTAGGGCCGGAAATTTTCTCTTGAAGAGATCACATGAGTGAACAAGAGTCTCCTTAAGGGATAGGAGAATTTTTCCATGTTTTATGTCCCTAACCTCAAAGTGACATGAGGGACATCAAATTCTATGGTGCTCCAGGTGATGACATGTGGCAGCAATCTAACGGTGAGGGCATTGAGCTCCCACAAGCACCTGGGGTTTGAACTGGCGATCCTGGAGGTCATATGTGGATCCAAAGTGATTCATGGGTGTTGGGCACATTTTCCCAACATTTATTTCCCTGACCTTGAGGGAAAAAAAATACCGATAGGCTCCTGGAGCTGACATGTGTCCTCTTCAAAATTTGACTAACTCCTGAACCTTGAGGACAACTTGCGACGACAATATCTTGAGCTCCTGATGGAATTTTAGATGAAATTTTATATGATAGTGACTAGAAATGTAATTATTAACCAATGGTAGGGGTATAAGCTGTTGATTCATCCATTTGATACATGAAATAGAGGACTTTTGATTTTGTACTCCACCTATACATGAGAAAAATTGCTTTCAAAACCATTGCGCCAAAGTGTTGTGAAAAAACTAATTTCACCATCTTGTAGATATTGGAATTAAATTTCAGATGATGTTTTATTTTTCTCCTAACTCCATCCAAGCTCCCAGAATCACCTTCAAAATCTCAGCAGTTGTTTTGGCCTATGCATTTCTTAGCCATGGGGGTTCATTAGCTAGGCAATATCGTAGCACATGGGTTCATATTGAGGTAATTAAAATTAATAAAATTAAATTCAATATACTGGTAGACATGAGGGGTTTAAAGGGGTTAATTTATTAATATTTTGAATCAGGTATTAGGGGTAGGTTAGAGAGGTGGGCCAAAGGAAAGGGAGGTTTAATTTTAATATAAAACTAAAACATTTGAACCCTAGTTTTAAAAAGTAAATACCTTAAAATTGCAAAAGGAGTGTGGTCATAAATTAAATTATAATATCTTTTTTAATAAAGAAATATCAATTAAGATATTCTTAACCAATAAATAATAAGATGGTAGAAAACTAGGATTGAGTATGCTTTTCAACACAAGTGATATTATTTCACCATCTTAATTATTTGAATAACTATTGATAAATGATTAAAGCTTAACATTTATAAGGTGATTGGTAATATGTCTTCAATGGCTTCAAACTATCTTTCAAGAGGAAATGCATATTAAAAACATATTGAGTGAGAAATATGTTATATTTTATTTTTGATATATTAGGGTAGAAATAAAAAGGGGTAAATAAAATTATAATTGAAAAATGGGTAAGTAAGGTACATGGAAAAAATAAGGGGTATTTTCATTCTAATAATATTATATGAGGCAGTATTATCAATTGAATAATTAGAGGTAAAAACTAGAATTAAGGGTATTATTTAATACCCTTTGAATGCACATTTTATACCACACTTTTACTAAGTGAAGCCCATGTGTTGTATAGGCTCATGAACCCCGATTTTGATCAAATTGCTCCAAACTCCCCAAGTCTTCCTTGAATCTTCCAAAATAACTTCCATGATGTTTTAGGCCTTTAATTCACCTCCATTTTATATTTTTCTCCTTCGTTCGCTCCAGGGGTTTCTCTAGTCCTGGGAAGGTGAATGATAGCCCTTCCCAACACTACCCGAGATAGCATTTTTAAGAACTCCTCATATTACCTAGGGGGATTGAATTGTCTTTCCTAAATCACCTAGGGGCTATATTAAAATAAAATTAGATTTCACCATTCTTGACTGGGTAGACTTGGGGTTTCTCATAAGGGTAAAACATGAAAAAAATAGCAGAGGGGTATAGATGTCATGCTTTGGGAAATTGACAATTTCCTTGTTGCAAATTGCATGAAAACAATCGGCTCTAGATTGGGGACATGACATGGACTCGAGCACAAAATGCGAGAATCTCAACATTAGACCATATAATCCATTAACTAGTGCCTTATCTATTGGGCCCTACGAAGTCATGTAAAAATTACAACAAGAGAGATAGAGAGCGAAGAAGGAAACTCGCATATAGAAAATGACGGAAAGGAAGCATGTGACACACAACATAAATGCAAAAACATATATCAATCACCTATGGTATAAGTCATGGGACAACCCACTTTCACCTTGAAGTACTTTTTATTCCTCAATAGTTTCCTTGAAGAGGCAACACCGAATGATGATGTTTTACAAAGCCATTGGATCGTTCCGAAAATTAGCCTCCTCTCCTCGCCTACGTATGAAACCCAAGTGCTTTCACATTTATATGTAGACTTTGTAGAAGTGAGCCTACATTAGATTCTTGATGCTCGGCCTTCGCTTAGAAATTCTATTTCCTTCATGTTCTTTGAAATCGGTTTCATAATGTTAATTGCCTTCCATTCTTTGAAATCGGTTTCATAGTTTCAATTGGCTTCCGTGTTTATTCACATAGCTCATTGAGCATCTTATCGCTGCCCCAAAGCTGATTTTTGTTCAAATTTGTTGAATATTCTGAGTTACTTTCTTTCCCAAGTCTATGTTCATTGATATATTCTCCATAAGAAACCTTAGATTCATCCCTTAGCCCTACTCCACTATGAGGCATTTGAGTATTGATGAGGGGATCGAGGAAAACTCATACTTGTCTTATACGGCCATGACACGAGTTAAGAGATAAAGAATCAGCATAGGGTATTCCACAACTTCTACTACATCTAATAGTTCTTGCATGAAGACCTCCTTTGTTACTTCCTGTAGCTCATCTTTGTATGCCTTCGAAGGATCTTTATTTTTTAGATCAAGGAAACTATATGAAGGGATTAATCAATCATCTTGGGAATCGCTACATTTTATCACTCCTTTTCCAAAGGAACTTCAACTTTAAAGGCCTCAAAACTCCTTTATTTAATTTCTTCATCATGGAAAGAGTTTTCATCTTCAAATGGGAAATAAATATCTTGGTTTCATCATTGCATCCATCAACCATTGGATCATGAGGTGTAATATATTTATCCTCTTGCTTTATTTCAAAATATCCCATCTTCACATTAGTTGAGGCTTCCAAGTCAGATTTGCGCTTGTCTTATAGATTCATAGTTTACGTTAGGAGTTCAAGACTAAGCTCAGGGTATTCTGTTTCTTCCCCGTCTCTTAGCGGTTCTTGTAAGGAAATTTCTTTCAAACCTTTTGTGGGTTCATCACAAGCTAGTATTGTCTATTCTTGGGTGACGTGATCAAGGGAGTCCTCATCTTTGAATGAGAATGAAAATATATTTTCATCATGAATAAGCACATAACCTGATTTTTCTGTTTGAAAATCATCAAGAACCATTTCCTCTTCTTCATGGTTTACGCATCACGCAATACGGGCTGCCCTCTTGTAACTCAAATCTCCTCAATGCTTCTTTAAGGTCCATGCCTCTCTAGGAATCCATGTTTGGTGCTTTATCAAGTTGTGAATATCGTCTTCCTCCTTGATTTTCACAAAGTGATTCATCCGCCTGATATCTTGGTACAAGATGTTAGTTTTGGGCTTCCGTACTTTCACACTTTGTGTGCCTTATTTTCTTCTCTAGAAGAAATTTCTCCATGTATCCTTTCAATGGTATGGTTTTGGATGACTAATTCATATGAATTTTACCTCCCAAGTCTCAACAGAAGCTTTGAATTAGTAACATTCCAAATGAAGAAGGAATGTCTGCTACCAAGATCATCACTGAATTTTTTTGTTTGGAAATCTCGTGAGATACACCTATGCATCTTTGACCTTCCCTACAAGTGAGACCTCTTTTGAATCCAAGGAGTAACAAGAGCCATTGGGTGGATTCATGGTGAGTTTGAGATCCTTAGAGACCTTCAAAGGCATCACGTTGTCTGAGGCACCAGAATCTATTATGTAATTGTTTAGTACATATTCTCCAACAAGAAGGGAGATGTAGAAAGGATCAACCTTGTTAGTCTTGGATGCACTCAAGGAAAGCATGTTCTGTGAGGGAGGCGCAGGTGGGTTTGGTATTACTCCTTTAGAATTGGGTGTTGCAGACATTGGGTGTTAAAATACCACTCCCGATGTATTAAACAAATATCTCAAATTGTTTAGGGTGAGTCTCAGAATATTCGGTTTTAATAATATGCACTTTGTCTTTGTTTACATATTTTATGAAGTCAAAAGGAGCAGGTGTGGGCGAGGGTGATGAAGAGACTACTTTTGGATTTAGGAAAGGTTTGGAAGCATGAGTATATTTTTGGGGAACATAGGGGATTTTGAAAGGTACATTAGGATCTTTCAAAGTACTAGATTTTACAGGAGCATATTTAGATTTAGAATTAGAAGAGGCATCGGAAGACTTACTTGGAATTGTTGGAGACTTCTTATTTGCTACAGGATCGAGCTTCAATAATGTAGACTCCATGGAGGGTGGGAGTAGAGATCCTTGACTGATTATTTTGTTTTGTGGAGTTGCCATAGTAGGATCTTCGCGCTATTTTTCTTTGAAACAACGAAGAAGATCCCCTTTCTCGAGGCCGAGAATGAGTGATTACTTTGCACATGAGAATATAGGTGAATCTTCTTTATCATATTCATTTCCTCAAGAATATTCACAAAAATGATTTTATATCATTCTCAAACCCGTCAATTTATAGGAATTACCACTTACAATTTGCATTGACATGTGAGGCCTGTAAGGCAAGCCTTGTGGTGCTCTGCAATCTGATTTCCATTGATTATTTGAGAAAACAATTGTTCAAATATTTACCTCCTCAACGACGCCATTTCATTTTCCATTTTATGCAAAAAAGGATCAATTCTTTCATCTTCAGGACATTGATCTTTACCCTTTGAGGGGTTCTTGATCTTTCTAGATAGGATGAGATCATCATCAAGTTCAATTTCCAATATTTGTGCTTTTACAATATCCCTTGGTTGAACTCTTCATAGGAAAAATCCTACCTCCGGTGATTGAGAAATAATAAATAATGTCTTGATGTTTTCTTGATGGTGAATCCTCCTCTGGTATCCTACGGGCCAACCGGTTGAAACAAGCCACAAAGTCTCTCATAATTTCATTTTCTCCTTTCTTTATTTGTGCCAATTGAACAAGGAGGTCTTAATAGTCCTCAATAAATCTGAATCTTTCCTCAAACTTCCTTTTGATGTCATTCCAGTAAGTGATGGATTGAGCAAGTAAGAGGTATGACTATTCCACTGATTTTTCTTGGAAGGACTTCACGAAAAATATTACAACGAAATATTCACGTTGGACACTAAGTATCCCAGATGATGATGGTGAAAGGCTGATATGTGGTCTTCAGGGAGTTGTGTGCCATCCCTTTGAACTTTGGAAAGTTCTTGTGGGAACTTATTGGTAGATCATGAAGAGGTGGTTACAAAGCAAGCATGCCTATATTTCTTCCCCATGGAACAATGGGTTGAGGTCTTTCTGCTTCATTCGCCATTGTTTCCTCTTTTTCGATTCTACAAATTCTTCTTCCTCCAGAACTCAATGCTCAATAGTGGATGAAAAATAGGAGAATTTGAAGGGGAGTATAAACAAGAGTTTGGATAGGAATTATAGGTGAACTGCTTGAAGATTCAAATGGAGAGGAATCTTGAGAGAATTATGGATTATCTCTAATTCGTTCTTGCTGATTTTGTAAAGCCTCAAAACTGGAATCGACAATACCTCTCGACCTGCTCAACCTGATGTATCTTCCTTTAGCCAGCTTTTAGAAACTCTTGTAGTGGGAATATGAAAGGACACTGTGGAATATGAAGGGTCATGTGCAGGAATTGAAAGTATATATTTCAATAATGGATTTCCATGAATTATTTCTTTTTCTTTTTCAATATTTGATTCTTTTGAATTTTTGACCTTGGGGTCATATTTTGGGTGCAGATGCTGCTAAATCTTCCCCACGGTGGGCACCAAAAATGTTGGTGAGAAAATTTTTCAGGGGAAAAATTAGTGGATTTCTTGCCAACGCTTTGGGAGATTAAGTCCATCTACTTAACCAGGATAACTGTCGTATATGCATGTGTGAGTGAAAGTGAGTTTTCTCTGGTGGCCTTATAGTCGGGGATCCAACAGAGGCACCGCACCGACCTGCGGTAAACCTAACAATATCTTTCTAGGGAAGACTTTGTCTGAAGAGCGGGAAAGAGGAGTGAGAAATGATATGGGAGAACTAACGTTGCGGTAGAAAATCATATTTATGCACATACTAGTTAGAAATTTCAACACATGCATTTATGAGAAGAAACAACTATGCAAATAGCAAGAAGACCAAATAGAATATATTGATCACAAAGTATCAAGAAAACCCTTAGTCAAAGGACTAAGGAAGCTAGAAACTCCTTCTTCTTGTATTGATTTCTTTAAAAAATCTGTACATAGTGTGGGAATGGAGGAAACTAGTAAGGGGGAAAATGTAAGAAAATGGCTATCTCATTTATTCTCTCAAAGTATAATACACTCTTGATTTCACAAAATAAATCACCAACCCTTTCAAATGTGAATGGATTTACAATTTATAGAATGAGAGGTGACTCATCATCTACCCCCAATGCCTTTTCATATGTCCTCACACAACTTAAAACTTTTCAACTTCCTAGGAAACTTTTAAGTCCCTTTTTATAACATAAAGGTGACTTATTACATTAGGAACATTAAGACATGAAAAAGTGCAACCCCAATGCAAAATTAGAACATTAAGAAGAGAGATAAATTTGGGGGTATGAAGAGAAGAGAGAGAGAAGAAGAAGAGAAGATGTTGCCCCTGATGAATTCCGATGATCCTCATTGATGGAAATCTCTAATGCGATGAAACTTTGATTCTTCAAACTCGTGGGAAAATCCTTCAAATTGGCTCACAGATGCTTTGAAATGAGTTCTTAAAAAAACTTTTGAATGGTCTATTGATGACCATAACTTCCACCATGAACAAGATACTCCTGCGACTCGAGCGATGAAGTGAGTGTCGGGAGACATTGTTGAATTCTCTTAGATGAATCCTGAAATACCTATGAGAAATGCATATGGATGATCCCAAAGATGGTGTGGACCTAAAAGATCATCCCTTTATGTCCCATTGTTCCAAAACTACCCCTCTTGTATAACTTACCATTAATATCGAGTACCCACATGGGACACTTACTATTTATAATAAGAGGTGATTCTTGTTTTTCTTGACCATATTGATGGGGTGAGATTCTTCAATCAATCCACATGCACACTACCTTTGCCTCATCCGCTTCTTCGCTTGAATTACTATTTTTAGTAAGCACCCATGTAGGGAACTTACTATTTTTAAGTAATCGGTCATTTTAACTATTTTCGATGTGAACACTCATTCTAACTTCCTAGTGACCTTTGATGCATACTATTTTCGCCATAACTACTTTTGACGATGAATTTCCAAACATAGCAAGTATGTATAGGAAAAATTACTATTTTTAAAAAGTGTATTTCCAACACTTGGTTTACTGACGGGACATAGTTTTTGGACTTAACGCGTCATCATGATCATGTCCTCCGAATTTTTCACATAATTTAAAATTTTCACCGGCAAAGGATTTAGGCATAGAGCTACCATGACGGCCATTAATGGAGCTTGAAATTTACGAGTCTTGTTTTTGTCTCCATTCATGATGAAATCAACTCCATTGTGATAGATTTTTCATTTGGAGTCTGTTGACATGTTTTTAGTTCGATCCAACCGTTAGATTGATGGTAAATTTGACTGAATATGAGCTAAGGCATGAAATGGGATTTTTGTTGGAACAAATGTTTCATGGCACCATTCGACCTCTCGTTTATTACATCTTGATCATCTTGAAAAGTGTGTAATTATACAAAATATGGAATCGTAATCCTACTTGTATTTTGCAAGATATGAATATTTTTCAATTCGGTTACTTTGTGGTTATTTGGCAAAAATCTTCATTTTTCTTCATTTCTCTATCGTTTCTCATTTTTGACTCGGTTTTATTTGACACATATGAATTTTCATGGATTGGATGGTTTTTTTGGAAATGGAGAAGCTAGTTCAAAGCAAAAATGGTGGATCGGGTGTCTGGAAAATAATGAACAAAGACATGGCAAGGTATGAAGTCAGTGAAGAAGAAATGGGGGTAATGGCTAAGTGCCAAATTTAAATTATTCAAAAAAATGGATAGAAAGGGTGGGGAAAAAAATTCGGTAATGGCTAAGTGCCAAATTTAAATTATTCAAAAAAATGGATAGAAAGGGTGGGGAAAAAAATTCATGTTTGATGTCCCTCACCTCAAAGGGATGTGAGGGACATCAAATTCCATGGTGAGTAAGGTGATGACACGTGGTGAAGATGTGACGGTTGAGAATGGAGGCTTGACAAGCACTTGGGGGCTGGAAATTTTCTCTTGAAGAGGTCACATGAGTGACAAGGAGTCTTTAGGGTCTCAGGCACATTTTTACATGTTTTATGTCCCTCACCTCAAAGGGACATCAAATTTCATGGTGCTCGGGTGATAACATGTGGCAACGATCCAACGGTGAAGGATTTGAGCTCTCGTAAGCACTTAGGGGTTGAACTGGTGAATTTGGAGGTCGTATGTGGGTCCAAAGGGCTTCATGAGGGTTGGGCACATTTTCCCAACCTTGATGTCCCTGACCTTGAGGGACACAAAATATGTTAGGTTGTGGAGCCTATTTTCATGTGAGAAAGTGTTGAAGACTGTACACCAAGAGTACTGTACACTTTCCATAGTTGTCTTGCTGGGGTTCGGGGCTAGGCTAGGCCTCGAGTAGGGGTTCAAGGGTGTAACCCCCGAAAAACATTTTTTGGGCCTTAAAACTTTCCCGATATATCAGGAAACATGATTTTCTCATATGGGTGGGTTTTTGACCCATAGGTTTATGGGATGGTTTTGGCCCATGGTTTTGATACCCATGGTTTTGTAAAAATTCTTAAACATTTGTCTATTTATATGGTTTTGTGCATATGGTAGATATAATGTAAACATTGCAGATGTGTTTTGAATTCAACTCTGAATTCTATAGAGTTTGTTGAGCATAGCTCCAAACAGATCTAGGTATTGTATTAAGAGAGCGGTGTCTTGTAATAAAATCTGAGCAAGTGATTCTTTGTGGATGTAGCCAAAATTGG
Source organism: Taxus wallichiana var. yunnanensis (assembly GCA_018340775.1). NCBI lineage: Eukaryota > Viridiplantae > Streptophyta > Pinopsida > Cupressales > Taxaceae > Taxus > Taxus wallichiana. The sequence continues at coordinate 369,175,870 of CM031244.1, read as the reverse complement.
GTGAACCACGTTAAATATTGTCTCTTTGTGTTGTGTTATTTTATTCTAGCACTTTTATTTGAGATCTGTAATATTTTCTACATATTAGTTTCTACTGTTGCAATTATGTGAGGGATTATTCTACATATTTTATCCCTTATTTCCTAACAAAATACCGATAGGCTCTTGGAGTGACATGTGTCCTCATCAAAATTTGACTAACTCCCGAACCTTGAGGACAACTTACGACGACAATATCTTGAGCTCCTCGATGGAATTTTTAAATTAAATTTTATATAATATTGACTGAAATTACCTTATAAATCCAAGTTTTGTGGCTAACATTTTTATTTATCCATTGGATTCTGAAAAGTGGAGTTTTTAATGCGGTAGTCCACCTATACATGATAAAAGCTACTTGCAAAACCATTACACCAAAGTGTTGTGAAAAAAATAATTTCACCATCTTGTAGATCTTGGAATTAAATTTTTGAAGATGTTTTGTTTTTCTCCTAACTCCATCCGGAGCTCCCGAGAATCACCTTCGGAAGCTCAACAACAGTTTTAGCTTGTGCACTACCTAGGCTTGTGAACCCTGATTTTGATAAAACTACTCCAAACTCACAAAATCTTCCTTGAATCTTCAAAAATAACTTCCATGATGTTTTAGGCCTTCAATTCACCTCCATGTGGTATTTTTCTTCTATGTTCTGCTCCGGGGGTTTCTCCAGGTCCTAGGAAGGCCACGATAGCCCTTCCCAACACTACCCAAAGATAGCATTTTTAAGAACTCATAATATCACCTAGGGGGATTGAATTGTCTTTCCTAAATCATCTAGGGGCTATGTTAAAATCAACTGAGATGTCATCAGAACTGACTAGGTAGACTTGGGGTGCCTCAGAAGGGTAAAACATGAAAAATTTAGCACAGTGGTATAGTTATCATGTTGAGAAATTGACAATTTCTTTGTTGCACATTTGCATGACAACACCATTAGAACTAATAGAAATTAAATTTCTGAAATCAACAAAGAGGATGTTTCTTCTACATAGGAGAAGGAAATTCAGAGACTATAATCTCATACTTCAAATTATTTATAAGACAAGAACCATAGATGAAGGGAGAAGGTTAGAGAATGTATTTCTTATGTCCGATGAGGTTATTAAAGATAATGAGAACTAGTATTTGTTGAAATTTCCAACTGAGGATGAGATTAGAGCCATTTTCTTTTTGACGAAGGGTGATAAATATTAGGGGCTAGATGGGTTCCACTGCCTTCTTTTTTTCACATGTATTGGAAAATTGTTAAGGAGGAGGTGTTAAAGGCTATCCAGGACTTCTTTGTTTAAGGGATGTTTTTGAAGCAAGTCGATCACACCTTCTTGGTTTTGATACACAATTTCAGTGGAGAAAAGGATCTCAAAGAATTCAAACCCATCATTTTATGCAATACCATCTATAAATCATGCTATAAGATTTTGGATTTTAGGTTGTAAAAGGTGTTGCATAAGTTTATCTCAAAAAACCAAGGTGCTTTTGTACCCAGTAGAAATATTTCGGATAAAATTATTTCCATCCATGAGACTATCCAAAGTGGTGGAGAAATAGAAAAGAGAAGCCATATTGGTTAAACTTGACATGCATAAGGCATATGACAAGGTGGTTTGGGACTTTCTTAAAAATAATTAGCTAAACCGGGCTTCCATCCTAAAGTTATCCATCCGATTAATGAATGATTTTATTCTCCTAGTAATTCAGGTCATGATAAATGGCAAACCTTTTGGTTTCTTCAAGGCTAAAAGAGGTCCGAGACAAGGAGACCCCTTGTCCCCCTTTCTATACAATATTATGGTAGAAACCCTTAGTAGATTGTGTTGTTACATTATGAGGGGTGGAAAATTGAAAGGCATTAAAGTGGAAAATGATGTGAATCCCATAAACTTGCAACATTTTTTGGATGATACTTTCTGTTAGAGAAGGGGGAAATGAATGAAGCTACAACCCTCAAAGGAATTTACAAAAGAATATGAAGTTGTTTCATGTCGGAAAATAAACTTCCACATAAGCTCATGTTTATTTATAAATGTTTAGTAGGAGAAACAAAAAGACTTGCTGACATTATGAGATGTAGAATAAAATCCTTTCTTGATAGCTATCTTAGAATTCCCTTGTGTGGTAATAATATTCCTATGGATTCATGGAACTTTTTGATAGAGATATTTTAAAGAAATTTTTCTTCCTTGAAAGGTTCCCTCCTTACCCAAGCTGGTAAGGCCTAGTTGCTTCAAAGCTCTATGTAGGGGGTGGCTATCTATGTTATGTCTATCTTCAAAATCCCAAGAAAAGTTAGAATGAAAATAGAAAGTATACAAAAGAGATTTTTGTGGTCACGAACCGAGGATAAAAAAGAATATTGCTTGTGACTTGGGAAAAAGTGACTAAACCCAAGAAGAACAGAGGATTGGGATTGAAAAATATGAACATCATGAATGAAGCCTTGATAGCCAAAATAGGTTGGATACTCTCCAAAGAACAAGGGTTGTGGGTCAATATTTTGCAAGTGAAATACTTGCAGAACTTTGGTAGAAGTAGAGTCATTTTCTCTAATACTGAATTACCTAATTGCTCGACTTTATGGGATAGATTTTGTCACAACAAACATGTTCTCCTCAAAGGCGTCAAATAAAAAATTTAGAATGGAAGAGGAATAAATTTATGTGAGGATATATGGTTGGATAACTCTACCATGGAGGTGAAAGAACCATGGAATGAACTCAAATATTTCTCAAAATAGGGAATAGGAGACAAAGTCGGACTATTGGAGTGATAGTAATCAAGAACTAGGATGGATTACTATATGCCCTCCCCTAGGCTATAATGGATCAAAAGATACTTTTGATGATCTTAATGCTAAAATAAGAATATAGATAATTTCCATTGGATCAAATATAGATGAGATGATATAGAGAAGAACCACTTCGAGGGAATATGAAGTCAAGTCTAGGTATAATATGGTTTTTGAGAATGATGAGGAAGACATCTATTGTTCCAAGGCTTGGAATAAATATTTTATTCCCAAAGTGATTTTTTTCTTTTAGGAATCCGTTAAAAATAAGATCCTTATAATAGATAATATATGAAAAAAGGGCATGATCATCAATCGTAATCGATCTTAAATGTGCAAGAGGAGGTATCATCTATTTATAACATAAAAATTATCTTCTCAAGTACTGATGGAAATAATAAATGTGTTCAACATTCAAGGAGCTTTACCAAGAAACCTTAGAAATGTCATGGAGTAATCTAATATCCCCTAAAAATCAAAGTTGATCAAGGAGATATAGAAGGGATCTCTTCCATATATTCTTTGGAATATATGGAAGGAGAGAAATAATAGAGTCTTTAGAAACAAAGAGAATAAATTATTGAAAAAAATTTCATTTGTAAAAAATGGGTAACTCAAAACTTTGTTACGAAGGATAGCATTGGTGAAGTATACCTAATCTAGGGGAGTTTCTTTCATAGAATATGGTTACTATTGAATTAATTCATGATTACATGAAATCAGAATTATGTGTGGTGTTACAAAACGTAATGATCACATAGTCTCAAAATTCATGATTATCTTCACAAAAAAGATCACAAGGCCCCAAAGGATAGTTGTGTTGTCTTGATGAAGACATCCAATTGCATAATAGATGGAATGCTAGGTTTTGGAACAATAGACATAAATGCAGATTATAGAGATCAAAGTTCATTACTGGATGTTACAGGTTTCTTTAATGTTCTTTCCTTTATGATTAAGATATTTAATTATATTACTTAGTTTTTAGTTCATCATACAATCCATACAGAAAGCTGAAATGCAGAAAGAAATACATAACTCAATTTTAGAATTCAATGTTTTATTCATAAGGAATTTCAAATGTCCCCACACAAGCCATGGGATGTAACTAAAAAGTAAAGTACAACTACTGAAATAAGAGGTACACATGCATGAAAGATAAAATAAAGGAGTATGAGTGAACCCATCATTGCCTTGGGGGTTTTTATTCTTCGGTTGAGACATCTCCATTTCCATCTTTGTTCCTTCTTCATCTTCGTTGCTGAAATCACTATACCTGAAAAGAAAGAAAGAGAGAACTATCAGTTATGAGCTCAAGGATCAATCCATATTCCTATATTGTCCTAATTCGTGCATATGAATCTCTTAACAACATGAGATATAGTTTACTTGAAGATCAAACTACATACATGCTTTACTCACTCAGAAAGAAGAAAGAGAAAAGAAAAGAAAAACCATGGACACAAGAGAGGCCAAAAGCCTAAGTATTTTCTAACTATTTTCTTAAGTGTGTAGGTATAGGTTGCAGCCAAGAAGAAATAGATAAGTCATAAGTACATGCTAGAATGAAGGAAGAATGTAACTCATGTTTTAGTAATTGTCCTACAAATGGAAGAAGTTACAGTATAGAAGAGAAACTGGAAAATAGAAGTACATGTTTTAGTTTGCAACTAAAGAGGAAGAATCAGATTTCAAGAAGCTAAAGTTAACTGGAAAGAAAGGGTTACAACTGAAATAGAATAAAAAGAAGATTCTGGGAAAATTTTGACAAGGATTTTCCATGTAAAATTGACATTTATGACTTTTCATCATGTTGTTTTCAACTAATACATGCTTTAAAAGAATTATGTAAATCAAGTAAGTGATACAGAAAAGCAAGAAAAGCATGCCATGATCAAGATAATAGTTATTATGTTTCAGTTTTCCAACTACCAAATCAGCTTCAACAAAAAAGTGTTACATTCTGTATTCTGAATAAGAAAATACAACTACTATAGCTGAAAAGGGAAGGAAGAGAGAATTCTGGAAAAATTTTGTCAGGGCTTCGCCATGAAAAATAAACATTTCAAATTTTCCAAAGATGCGTTAGAAATACTACTACCAAGGAAATAAAGCATCTAAGTGAAAGAAACAAGATTATAGTATTCCAACAAAGTGACAGAATCATCTTCAAAATCAAAGTATGAAACTATAGGTTACAAGGGATCATTTCAGAAGATGAACTGAATAGATACAAAAGAATGCAAAGTTTCAGACATTTCATTTTACAAACTTTATCAAACTCAAAACATTGATACAGGTTCAAGAATACTAAAGACTTACATCTCAAAGTGCAAGTCTTAAAATATAAAGATCATGAAACAATACAAAGATACATAAATGAATCAAATTGATCCTGAATAATGAATTATAACAGTGGAAGCCATAAATAACTCAAATACAAAGTACAGTTTTGGGAGAAACTCAATGCTTGAACAGATTCATCTACATCAATGACTCATCATAGTCATGAAAGGTAGCAAATATATGACAACGTAAGTTACATAAAAAGTAAAGAAGAAATCCCAGAAATCAAAGTTCCATTTTTGCACTATAAAAGTCAACAATGTTCATATTCTCCATAAGCAGAAAAAGAAATACATTCTTTTATACAGACTCAGAAATGATCACTACATTTCAAAGAACACAATAGAAGCAAAATAACAAGGTACATATTTTTCAAATCCTTAGAAGAATTAACAAAGAAGACCTAATATCTCCATAGGATCCGAGATATCGAAGTGAGAGAAGAAATATCCAAATCCGCGTTGCATTTGTTTCAAGCCACAAATTGAAAATATGTAGGTAGAGATGTAAGAAAATGAGTTTCAGAACTCGTAAATACCAATGTGTAGGTAGTTTAAAAGGGGAAAAAGTATAAACAATCTAGATCCAAGAGGTTTTTCTTATGAAAACAAGTGCCAAACGAACACAACTTGGAATATTACTCAAATTCAAACTCAGTTTTACACAAATAAGAGGGAAATACAGAGTTTTAAAAGAACTATGTGATTTTAGTTTTCAACATTTCCAAAAACATTTTAACCTTCAATATGCAGGTTACAGGATCAAAAGGAAGCTTTCATAAAACATAACTCATAAGCTAAAGGGAAAATACCCATTTTTGGGTTATCCAAGCTCAAGCTTTAAAATTGAAATTTGAAGCTTTACAGAGATCAAGCAAGAACTTACCAACAAGGGTCGAGGTGAACGTTTCTTAAAATGATCAAGATCAGAGCCTAAATAAGCAACTCAGAATGAGTATCAACTCAAAAAACGACCAAGGCTAGGCCATGAAACCATAGAAAATGTAACGAAAAATGGATTATCAGTATTTCTCAAAGGACAAAGTGACGAAAACGAAGTAACAATAATATCTAAGGAATTCAAGACTTACCTTCCCTCATCAAACAATATGATAGCTAAATGGTCCCGAGCTCAAAATAAAACAACAATAAAGGCCAAGAGACAGCTCGCAGAGCTCGGAACAATCAAATGAATAGACAACCAAACCTCCAAACCTGAGCTCAAACTCAAAACGTGGCAACTGTTTTAAAGAAATCTCACAAAGACCAAAGGATGATACATAATGGATCTCAAATATCACTATAATGGAGGTAGAAACCACAACAACCGAGTTCAAAAGCTTCAAATAATGGCGAAAACCTCTAAAGAGCTCACACAGAACTCAGAAAATGAAAATATACGAACACTTCCAGAACTCTCAGGCAAGAGCGACCAAGTTTCAAACTCACGAGACCAAGAATAACATTGAAAAAAGTCGAGCTTCAACAGATCAAAAATGGTGATCTAAAACAAATTTTCCAGGGCTTCACCGCTCTCTGCGAGCAAGAAAGAAATGACCAAAATGATGGAGCTCGAACATTTTAACTAACCCGATGACCATAGCTTAACCTAACTCACCTAGAGTTAGTAATCAAACGGTCTGAATTCAATAGGTACAAAGATCAAAGGCTGAAGATTGAGCTCCATTATTCAATGTAAACCATCATGGTCAGTTACCGACCAAATTAATTACAGGGTTAAAAACCCTAACCACAGGTCATGAATCAATGCCAAAGATCAAACCAGTACAGAGATTGACGGTTTTGCATTAAAGGGCCTAACTCAACCGAGTTCATAAGGTACCAACGTGGTGAGATTTTAGAAAACCCTAATTAGGATTGAGTTAAATTACCACCGACCGACATGCCAAGGGGCGAGTCACTTTGTGACAGAGGGCTAGCCCCACGTTCGAATAAAATTATCATTGCAATGAATTTTGAAAGTCTAACTATATTCCAAATCCCGAATAATGCAAGTATATTATTTCAAAATCATGGTTATAATGATCACCGAAAAGGGTAAAGTCCACCTTAGTCACTTCGAATAATGCAAAAGCCGACAAGTAATTAAGGCATGTTATGATCAAAAGGTGGTTAAGTATTATAGTATGCTATGTATGTTATCAAAGGTGGTAGACCTTATAATTTGCTAAGTCCACAAGGTGGCCAAACCGAATGGAGATCAATGATCAAGTGCAAGGGTGGCCCCACATACTGTAGAGTGAAAAGGAAGCATGTGCACATGGACAAGTGGTCCCTACAGTAGATGATTTACTTTGCAAATATTACATTTATTGTAATTATTTTGTTCTTGCACAGGGAGTTAATTTTGCATGCCTTCACAAGAGGACAGAACAAACAAGAAGATGAATTCACATGCACAAGGAAAGAGACTTGTTCAACAAGCAAGCTTATTATTAGCAAATTATTCACCTTTATTTTCTTAAAATAGAACAATCAACTTCAGTTTGATTGTAATGTAATCAAGGCTATTAATGCCTATTTGTAATTGCATGTTCTATTTTTATTCCTTTATCTATTATTAAATAAAGGATAAAAATAGGATGCATGGCGAGTACAAGCCTTAGTCTATTTTTAGGAAGGGTGGGGAAAAATATTTTTCTATATATTGTGTGCTTTGGTAGAGCACAAAGGAGGACTTTTAGATACGGTAGTCTTTGAAGCAATTTTTGCTAGTTTTGTCCTCCGAATGTGAAGTATTTTCTACCTTTCCAATCATTTGCAGTCTTGTGTATGTTTCCATTAATCTTATGAACGCAAATTCCCTAGTTAATTATCTTACCCTGTTGCGAATTCAGTATTTTACTCGTATAATTTTAATGTGCATTTTAACTTATCATTATTGTTGTGATATTTTCCCTCAGTACAACAAAGTGTTTGCCCTTAAATATTCTCTCGCAGAAAACTGTTGGTTCGTGCCTTAAAATCCTTCCACATATTAGTTGTGCATATACTCGTCAAATCCCTCATACAAATTTTGTGTATCACCTCGCTTTATAATCTTTTACACTCATCTTTTCCCTTAACCCCGAAAACCAATTTAGGATACATCAATAAGGAATTGGCCTTGGTACCAGAGACTCACTTCAAAATAGGTATACCCAAAGACTGAGGTGTTTCCATTGTATCTACGAAAGAGAGAGATCATATTTTTCAAGCTTAGAAAACTTTGCGATCCATCTCTCTACAGGTGCACTTTCGAGATATAACATAAACTCGAGAAAATTTTGAACATTATACTATAAAGTCTAAAGGACAATATAATTGTTCATAAGCATAAGAAAAAGGGTTTTTTTCAAGGATGAAGCTAAGATTTTATAGGTTCTCAAGATCATCCCGAAAAACCATAAAAGTGGATTCAAAAAGGAAAATAGGGCTAACTAAAAGTGGATGCCCCACCCATAGGGTGGTGTAAAGTCAAATTTGATGGGTTGGAAAAAAAAGGAGAGAGTCTATAAGGGAGGAGGATTGATTAGGAACCACCAGGACATTGGATATTGGTGTATACTTTGGACCCACAGGGAGAAAATTCAAATAATTTTGTTGAAGTTGTGGAAGTTGTTAAGGGGCTTTTACTCGGTAAGAATATTAATATTAATAAAATTATACTTGACGGCGACTCACTCATCGTGATCAAGTCCATTCAAGGAAATTATAAACCCAACTAGAATATTAAGAATCTTATTAATGAAGCTAAATACATCATCACTTATTTTAAGGAAGTGGAGGTTTTCCATGTTTATTTTGAGTCAAATTATTGTCAGAGATACTTTGGAATATCAAGGTAATTATTTTTGGAGTGGAAGGATTGCAGGAAGCGGTACCTTAGAGACACATGACAAATATAATCACAAATAAAATAAGATAATTATTATCACATGAGATGGGGTAGAATGAGGTACATGTTGGAAGCCTCGAATTGGAAAGTTAAAGTTGGGACAAAAAAGGTGTTCCTTAATTTTTCTACTATTTTCTTGTGGTTTTGTCGTAATGGGTGGGCCTAAACCGGAAGGAGATCTTCAAGAACAATATGGGTGGGGAGATATTTATGTCGGAACCCATGTCCTATCACACAATCAAATAGGACACCACTATCCGAAGATTGATGAGAAAAGGAGGATTTACGAAGTTCAACAAAAAGCTTAAAGGCAATGATCTTGTGTTTCTTTATTGATTTTTCAATTTCTTTAAACAGGGGAATGTTAAAATAAGGGGTATGGAACTTCAAGTCAAATAATATTTTATTGTTGAGGTCATGAGGATGCAGAATGAGGGATTGAAGCTCTTTAAAGATTAAAAAAGAAGAAACCATGAAATCTATCTGTTCTTTAGGCTAGGGGAAAATTGCCACTTATTTGATGATGGGATTGCAAGAACTTGTTTACATGAAAGGTGGGATGATGCTTGTAAGGTTCTTATGAGTTATATTACCTTGGAGGGCAAGTTTAGAAAAATCTACACCCATCCCTTGTTCATTCTTAATTTCTTTAAGAGGAACCAGGTGATGATTTTACCTTTATTTCTCCTTAGGTATTTGACAATCACGATTGAGGAGTTTAGAAAGGGTAAAATTGATTCCCCCATCCACCATGGTTTTACCCTTCTTCTATTATAGAAAGGGAAACTAATCATCCTGCCTGTCCCTCAACCTTCTAAATTGGATGAGGAAACTATTGATAAGAAAACTCCAGATTTGATGATAAAATTTAGCAACAACAATTTAAGATTAGCACATGAAAATAGGAAAAATCTAGAGACAAATAAAATATCGAAAATAATTGAGTAAGTTCTATTGAATAGGAAGGGAATTTTATACAATTGCTTGCTCCTATAATCATGGAGACAAGTCTTATCTTTTTATCCCCAAATCTCTCCTCTATTCCCTAGTCTTACTCCCACACCCCTATCTATGAGTTGTACATGACAACTATTTGTGCACACTTATGATTTATTTAAATATTAAATAATACATGTATTTGAACCATACGTTTACACTATGAACACTTATTTCCTAACAATTATGGGTAGCGACTACAGAGAAATAAGTGAAAAATGGTGAAAGTAAACATAGATAATGTGGTTGTGGAAGTTCTTTTTGACATGAGGCACGAAGAGTCTTCGAAGGGGAAGTAGGTTGAAACCAATGCTAATTTGGATATGGTGGTGGTCTCCTATTAAATATCACGAAGCATCCGATTAAATAAATGAGAGAGAAACTCATAAAGGAAACCATTCAGATAAGAGGATTAATGTCATTAAAGCCGAGTTCAAAATGCATGAGACTAGAATGTCCATTATCCAAGACCATCTTGTTAATCAAGATCTGAAAGGAGGGATCATCACGGTCCCGAGAAACTTGGAGAATGAGAGAATCTCGAGAGATGATACTGCAAATAGGTAGGTACAAAACAAAACCCCAATCGGTATGGAAGGAGGACCGAGCTTGAACTGAAGCACCTAGAAAAATAAATGTTAGTAGACTTTTGGTGAAATAGTTTGTCTAGGTGTTTTCTATATGTTGTCTAGTCATGTATTTTGTAATGCCCATTTATTTTACCTACTAAAACCATGAAAAATTCAATAATTACTTAGGAAAAGTACAATTTTTTTAGAGCAACTACAAAGCTTAAAAAATGTCATATACACTATAATGTCATGCCAAGCACCCTATAACATTTTAACTATCATGAGAATGTAATATCCCCGTATAAAAAAATATTAATTAAAGGATGCCTTATCATACCATTACAAGTATTATAAAATGGAATGTCAAGGCCCTTATAGTACTTCACCTCATAATATATTGACAACATAATTTACTATGGTATTGTTATGTAATTAATATAACGTTTCCTAGTCCAATATTCATCAAGTATGTTATATATTAGGATAATGGTCGAAGCTAGAATAAACTAATATATACATAGGTTGGCCCTCTATTACAATACTACGATATCCATAGACAATTCAATTTATTCATAATAAGGTGATGACTTAACTATAAGGTGATAATACAATGTAACAACATGATATATATTGAAACTATCTCTATCACATTATCCAACTAAATAAACATTATTCAATGCTTAGGTTAGATCATAATACTTATATGATATAAATTTTATGGTATAATGTCGGTTATCATTATCTATTAAGTGTGTTGATAATTAGTATAAGTGCAATGCAAATTTAAGATTGCCGAATCATTACATCGATTATAGATTATTTACACGTACTTTCCCAATATGTAGATCTTGATCACTCCTATCTTCTAGGTTATTTTACTTATAGCATAATTTGTACAATACTTCTATTACTTAGTTGTTTCATCTACCTTGTTATATTAAGTAGTTACAAATTATTTTATTTGTTATAAACATTATGCAATATGATTTTATTATCTATAATGATCATATTATATAGATAATACCTTATTACTATAACTATAATAAAACGGGATATCAATTTAGCATTGAAATATGATGTTATACTTATTAGGACAACATAAATTTTATGCATTAAATGATACAATAAAATTATCCAAATATAAAATGACTAGCTTAATTCTTATACTATTAATTACAAAAATTAACTAAACTTAAGTATCTAATTAAAACTAACCCCACTTCTTTTTATACATTATATTCTCTATATTATATAAGCTATAATACATGGTATTTAATATATATACCAATCGTTTCATTATCTTTCAATAATTATTATAATGAATTTTATTACATTGTATATACCTAATATAATTTGTGGTATGTTATTATATCCAACTAGCACCATTTTAATTTATATAATAAAGTCACCGTAATGTATGTGATGTAGTTATATCTACTACTTTATAATTAATTATCTACTACCTTAAAATATATTCTAATTTAAACAAAAATCCTACCATTTTACTAAGTTGCGAATTTTCACTTGTTCGTACAACAAAATAAATGTTGCATGAGGAAAATAAACCAGAGTCAACCGAACTCATTAACCAAAGTTAAAATCTCTCGAACCCCACGCAATAGGGGAGAAACACCACTAGTTGAGCGGGTCTAATTGTGGATATAGTGTCTTGAATACACAACACCCAATAGTTGTCATAAAAGTACCTGGTGATTAGTCATTTTTGACATGAGAACACCCAATGTCATCATGCCATGTAAGATTTACCTTTTTATCACCATTATCACCGATGATCAAATATGGGTCCCAATCAAAATGTAGTGTAGCTAAAATTTACTATTTTAAATAAATTCAAATTATATCTTTCCCTCTAATTCAATACTCAAATTTTTTTATGTAATTTAATTTTTTTTTGAACTAGGTATTGGTGAAAAAATCAAGTTCCCACATTTTATAAAATTTATTTTGTTGCCCCCTTACATAGGGTGCACCACATCCTTTTAGACTTGTCATTTCTCTGGCATAATATTAGGAGAAATTTATTTGAGAGTCAAATTTGTCGGCCACTTGAAACCCGAGTTAACATTGCAAATTTAGCAATAGTTAGATAGTTGCAGCGATGGAAACAGTGTTACACAGATCTCGCTTTAATAATCCTCCTAAAATCAGCGCCATTGTGGGTTAACATAGCCTTGCAAACTGAGGTAAATCTGCAGCTTAATATCTCCTCATATTACTACATACATTTTGGTTGATCTGGATCTGAATCAGAAGTGGACTCAAAAAATCAGAAAGGGATGACGACTTTCCGTTGTTTAATCATTATATGCAGAAGACAAAGGAGAGGATTGAGGATTAAAAGGATTTTCATTCAGAAGGTCTACCTGTAATGATTTTTCTTCTTCTACTTCAACACGCCTGTGCTACGTGCATTGTAACCTTTGCAGCACCATATTTCTCCTTCTCTTTATCTTTTATCTTTAATGAATTAAATGCTCTCTTTTTAAATTAAATCTGGTGGGGTTTCGTCCCCACCCAAATATATAAACTTCTCTCTTTTTTATCTAACTTTCAGATACATTATCATGGTCGATTTAATGCTATTATATATATTCCTTTTTTTTGGTAATAATATGAGATTATTTACTCACATGTGCACATCTATTTTGTAAAAATATTTATTTATATTTATAACTTCTATATACATATGTATTTATAAATGTGTATTTTGATTATTTTTAAACAATAATAAATCTAATTGGTTTGTTTAAATAAATATAAGTGAGTGTGTGTGTGTGTGTGTGTGTGTGTGTGTGTGTGTGTGTGTGTGTGTGATATTGCCTACTCGTAACCACAATACTAAAGTTTCACTAATTTGTAATTCCTTTGAAATAGGAGACAAGTATGGTTTTATCACATACATCCTTTCTTTTGCGTGACTAACCAATAAAAATATATATATTTAAAGGAAAACAAAATATATTTCCTTAGACTTCTAGTTTTAAATAAGAGCGAGATTCACTTACAAGTAACATGTACACTAGAATTAATTTGCAGTTTTAAATGGACTACTACAGCAATAAAATTCACATCCAAATGCCTCCTTTCAATGTATATACATTTTTAATTCATGGAAACCATTTCAAATTTTAATCAATAACAATCTTGTCTAAAGGAGTATATTCAAGCTCCATAGAATAAAAGTAAATGTAACTTCTAATCATGCACATTTTAGGGTATGGAAACTCACAAAAAGCTTGAATAAATCATTTAAAAGAGTTTGTCTTTAAAGTATGAGTGTCAAAATCCCTCCACAAAGTGAAAACAACATAATAGAATTTACACAATAGTCTCTCTTTCTTGGTCTTCTTCACAATGTAACTCTTTCCAATATGACAACTTGACCTCCTTCATTTCCTCAACATCCAACACAACAACAAAATAAGGGAGTAGGCAATGCTCTCCACCCAACCAATACTCTAATGAGAAGAAGAATCATTCCTTCTCATTGGCCCCCGAGCCCCAATAGTGAAGCAATAAGAGGTATAAGGCAACCAAGAAAACATTTACATGGCTTCCACAACAACATTCAAACAAAACATTCAACATAATAAACAAAATGCCAAAATCACACCATAAAAGTTCCCTAACACAAAGTCTCAACACTCAAGCCAAGAAAGAGAAAAGAACATGGGGATCTACTTATACTTCCCAAGGTTTTGGGTGCTTGCCTTAAATCCTCCAAGAAATCATTCACATACCCACAAAACTCTTATGCCTCCTTCCAAAAAAAATCAACTCTTATACCTCCCTCGACTCTTATGTCTCCCTCAATAAAACATACAAGATAAGAACAAATTTCACTTATCTACAAGGTGAGACACCCCAACCCAACTCCCTCCCAAGATAAACAATAATACTCTTATGCCTCCCTCCAAAATATCCCCATTTCCATTTTCTCCTACACAACTTAAAGGCCATTCTATTTCCCAAAATCACACACATGCAACAATCATTCATTCACAACATTCACACAACAAAATAGCAAAAGAAATACATGGGTGAAGCCCCTACCTTGCCATTACAAGAGTATCCAATCCACAAGAAAGCTAGATGCCTTCTCAAGTCAAAAGAAAGCAAAATCCAACTCCAAACTTTAACCAAACACTCCAAAAGCAAGATCCTCCAAAAAATGCAAGAGACCAAACAGAACAAGTAATCCCCAAATCATCAAACAAACTTGAATAAATAGAAAAGAGAGGAGAGAGAGGTGATGTGGATCTATGTAGGATGCCACATCATTCTTCCTCCACCGCACATCAGATGCTCAAACTCAATCCCCAAAAACAATAAATTGGTGGTTGAGGGAATGACAACCCTCTTACACACTCAAACTCGAGCCCACACCTCTAAAGGATAAAATTACAACTTGTGTAAGAAAGTGCAATAAATAGCACTTTTTGTCTTAGAATCACATAATGGGGTCTATTTTTTACCTCTTAACCCATAGGGGTAGTTGGTAGGTGAAAATTAAGATGTGTGGGACAAAATTGTCCCACAAGCCTCCAAAAATAGCCCTTAAGCCAAAAGCTGAAATTGACATGAAAGATTGAGTACACAACACGCAAAAAAATTAAAATCCTTTCAAATCCCACACAAATAAAGAACCACCTACCCACATTAAATACTCCCTTTGGTCACATCTCAAATTACACTAATTAACCAAGTTTAATCAACTTAAATGGAGCACTTTGACTAACAATAATAAAGGTGACTCACAATACTAAAATAATTCAAACACCCACAATTAAATAAAAAAAGAGGGGAAAAATAACATATTTACCTAAGGTCACATTTAAGGCCACCCCCAAATGGGGACCTCCTAACAAACTATCAACAATAAACAACATACAAATACACAAGTTGTCAAGGTGACCTGTTGCCAATATCCAAAATTCTTTCATTGTTGGTCTCATGTCCCCTTTTGTTTGTTGTGTCACGATTTCCTGTAAAAATCAAAACAATACATCTCTGGTCTCGTAGCCATATCAATTCCATAAAAAAATAAAAATGTACATATACATATCAATTCACATCATCAAATAACACCACTAAATAATCACTAAAATCAAGAAGTTTCACCAATTGTTCAAAATTTCAAAATGTTTCAATTTTATCATTTCATCAATCAACAATGGGATCATGAGACTAGTTGATCCTCTAACAAAATCTATGTATCAAAATTCAATGTGTCTCAAACTTATAAGGTAGTGACTCTAGATCGTTATCAATACCGAAATATCAATCCATGCATATAATTCATCATACAAGTCACATCATGTCAAAAGTTAAAAACATCAATGCAGTCTATCAAAATACTAATCGAATATAATAGTGTCCATCTATCAATGTCTAATGATAAAATATGATAACAAAGTATAGGTTTCCAATCCAAAGTAAGAAAAATCCTAGTAAGATCAATGTGAGAGGAGCGGACATTACATCTTTTTAGTTTGTCTCTGTTATTATGTAGGTTTCTTATCTATTGTTGCATTATATAAGGGATTTTTTTAAAAAAGGGTTGTCTTTGAGAGGCTTATAGGCCTTGCCCCTTGTTGGGCTCTTAGTTGGGTCAAGATAGTTTGTCCTGCTTTTGAGTCCTTGTTCATTGTTGGGCTGATCTCTTACTCTGCTTTTGCTTTAGTTATTTTTGTAATTTTGATTTTGATCTCCCCAAAACCAAATAGTTATCTAATATAAAAAATATTTATTATTATTATTACTATTATTACTATTATTATTATTATTATCGTCGGGCTAACTCAAAGGTGATTTGAAACATATTTTTTTGGTTGGTACTAAAATGATGCAAATAACATACTTAGTTGTTTTGTTTCTAATCAGCTTTGTACTACATTAAAGGACATGAAGTCTTCAAAGAAACATAACCAAAAACACGCAAAAAAATGATTATTGACACAATTGACCCTAAAAGTTATGTTTTTATACTTTATGTAGTAGTGTATGTGTCATGAATATAAAGAGTTCACTTGTAGCTTTTACGTATAAATGATGCGCACACGTTAAAATATTGGAGTCCTCAAATGGTTACCCATCCCAACATTGATTGAAATAACCTATGGGAAATACAGATGTAATGACTTTCAATCAAACTATTTATAAACATGAGATGGATTTTTATCAACCATTATTAATATAGATTGATGTAAATACTACTTAATTGAATTCCAAAAATAACCACTCAAGTTAATCTAATGGAAAAAGCACTTCTAGTTGAAAATAAACATTTTAATTTCTTTCAAACTATTAATTGTATGTAACCGTGTTCGAAATTTTGAATAGTTCCATCCTCAATTAAAATTTATAATTTTATTTTCTCAATTTCAATAGCTTTTATTTGAATTATGTATAAACATAACACTTAAAATGTATTTTCTTTTAATTACAATTTGAATGGGTGACCATATAATTGTAAATGAGTCTAAATTTAAACAAAATTTACATAGTAAATGAATATAGACATTATCTTATAATATATTTAGCTTTATTTATGTTTTATAATTACATCGAAGGCATTCCCCCTATGGAAAAGGGCTTTGCGGACATTCACGAGAATATGTCACATTTGACGGCCCAAATGACGGTTTAGCTTTTCTTTGCTATTTTTAACAATTTTACTTTTCTAATTTTACATGCTACTGAAGGGTTTTCTATTTTTAATTTTTGTTTCATTATTTTTGCATGCAATAGCCTTTAAATATTGGTCAACTGTAACACTATAATTAAGCAAAGACACCCGTTGATTATATGTATTGCCTATCAGATTTGGGTGGATCGATCTCACTTATACACTCGAAGTAAAAATCTGCAGCTCCACAATTAATGTCTATTGCGGGTATGCTTTGATATGAAATTGATTGTAGGGGTGATGTGAGTTCACATCAACATGATTAAGCATGGATTTATAGGTTGAGTTTTCTTGGTAACCGTCTTGTTAATACATATACTAAATGTTGGATGCCACAGTATGCGAGCCAAGTGTTTGACAAAATACCTACATACATGGTTTCCTGCACTCATGGTTGCAGTTATATGGCAAGGGATATGTTAACTATGCACGCCAATCACTCGGCTGAATTCCTAACTGAAATGTGGTCTCTTGGAATGGTATGGTTGCAGCACGGATGTGGTGGCCTCACATTTTTAAAAATGAAATGTGGAAGGCAGGAGTGAAGTCAAACTCTATTAATTTTGTAGTAATTGTCATCGCAACCAGTGTGGAGGATTTGGAATCGGGAAAGCAAGTTTAGGCTTTTGTTATTTAAGGTTGAACTCGAGTTCAATGTTTTTGTGGGTAGTGAGTGCCCTTCTTGACGTGTGAAAAAAAGTAGTTGCATGGAGGACGCTCACAAAGTGTTTAACAAAATGTCTGAACGAAACATTGTTTCTTGGAATACAATGGTCGATGGACATGAAAAATATGGCTCCATATTAGAATCTTGACATTTGTTTAATGTTAGTGTAGGTTATTATTTATCCTTTTATTTATTTATTATGATAATTCTTACATTTTTGTTAGCCTTACACGTGTTGGGTTAGCTTGCTTAGGTGTACTAGTTGTATGGAGTTAGCTTACTAGTTGTGTTGAGTTAGCTTCTTAGTTATGCGGAGCTAGATTACTAGTCTTATGGAGTTAACTTAACTATCGTATCGAATAATGGGAGTTCTTCACCACTAATTTAGTTAGTAGTTAGACTTCCTTATTCCATATGTATATCTTTCTTATAGATTAATTCAAGTCATTGTATTGTAATGTATTGAGCATTATGGATTATGATGGATTTCCATATATGGTATTTTAACTCTTTGTTTTGAAAACATAATGTGGTGGTATCTTCTCATTTGAGATCGTATCTTAGAATAATATTATTGTCGTTGCTCCTTTCATGGTATGGAAGTGATAGATGATGTAGACATCCATTTGTAATTTTTTCTTTGTAAGCAAGGGTTTATTATTTTCATGTATTTAGAATTTGTTAGCACTTTTCTCAAAGATGTATTTTTATGAAAAATAGAGTGCGCCATAAGATTTGGAAGGTTCTAAATTCCTACAATCATCTATAAACACACCATGTTTTGAGACGGTCAAATCTAGATGCAAATTTGTACCCCCTTAGTGTATTCATTTATCCATTGGATATAAGTGTGTACCTTCTGGATGCATTATTTTACCCTCTGGATATTTTTGTTTTGGATTCATAATTTATCCACTAAACACAAATATGTACCCTCTCATTGTATTCTTTTATCTATTGGATATAAGACGATACCTTTCGGATACATTCTTTTATCTATTGGATATAATTATGTACCTTCCGATGCATTCTTTTTACCCCCTGAATATTTTTTTGGGATGCAGTATTTTATCCACTAGATTCAAATTTTTACCCTCTCGGTGCATTATTTTATCCATTAGATATATGTGTGTACCTTGTGGATGCATTCTTTTACCCTCTAGATATTTCTCTTATGGATGTAGTATTTTATCCAAAGTGAACATAGATTTGTACCCTCTCGGATCATTCTTTTATCCATTGGATATAATAACGTACCTTAAAGTGCATTCTTTTACCCTCTGGATATTTATGTTTTGGATGTAGTATTTTATCCAATGGACAAATATTTGTACCCTCTCGGTGCATTATTTTATCCATTCGATATAAGTGTGTACCTTCTAGATGCATTCTTTTATCCTCTAGATATTTCTATTTTGGATGAAATTATTTATCCACCGGATTCGAGATCTATACCCTCTAGGTGTATTGTTTTAGCCAATGGATATAGACGTGTACCCTCTAGATGTAATGATTTACCTTATGAACATTTACGTTTTGGGCTCAGAATTTTATCATTTTGTTGTAATCTTGTATCATGTGTATGCACTCTTTTAGCCTTTGGACATTTGGGTGTCACGGGTACCTTTTTAAAAACATAAGAATTAAAATATTATTTTAATAATAAAACCTTCTAGAACTCATAACTTTTAATCCGTAGCTCAGATTAAGGTGATCTTTATTTTGAAATTGTGTATTTTTTCGAGATCTCGCACATTAGTAAAATTTGTATACACATATTTAAAATTTAAAAGGTAATTTTACTCATTCTAATATTAACATGCACTCAATTATAAAGTGCCAATTTGGGGAGGGTGTTGTAATCACTTTTGGACGTAATTTCGGTTGAGCCCGACATCCTAAAATTTTGGGTGTTGTATTTTTATATCTATAGGTATATACATTTATCTCTCTTGTTTGTTGAGATATTTTGGATCTGTATTTCAGAAAAAATTTGGCATGTTGACACTATCTTTCTCGGTGAAGCCCAATGTTAAGTTTTCGGTGTTCGAGTAGTTGATTTTGGAAACTCATATAGATCTGTAGTGTCACTCTACCCATTTAGCAATTTAGGAGGGTATGGTGTGGATACTACTTTGCGCGTTTCATGTCCTTGCCTTGTTACCTTGGCTTTTCTTGGATCGTGGCACTCCTATTTATTTGGATCTCGTGTCCTTGCCTTGTTGCCTTGGTTATTGTTCTTGGATCATGACACACCTATTTGTAGCAGTTGATCTTACTTCTTCAGATTTTGTGTCCTTGCCTTGTTACCTTGGATTTTCTTGGATCGTGGCACTCTTATTTATTTGGATCTCGTGTCCTTGCCTTGTTGCCTTGGTTGTTCTTAGATCGTGGCACACCTATTTGTAATAGTTGATCAAATTATGTTTGGTGTTTTTGCACTTTCAACATCACTCCATTAACAATATCTTTGCATGGAGCTATTCTGGTGAAGCCCAGTGTCAGTTGTTTTTTAGTTTTATGATCAAGCAGTGGATTCAGACCATAGTGCACACTAAAATTCTTCAGCATTGTATGAGTTTTTAGTGCCGATCCTGTTAGGATATCTTACAAATGGGGGATTTTCTCTCTCTACTTTGTTATTGCTTGTTTTGGTAGCTTGTGGTGTATAATTTTCATAGTTATTGTACATGGGTACCTCATTGGGCCTTTTTACCGGGACCCACCTTCTTTTTTTCCCACCTAAGCTATGCTTATGAGAGGGAATTTTTGTAGGTTATTATTTATTCTTTTATTTATTTATTA
Source organism: Taxus wallichiana var. yunnanensis (assembly GCA_018340775.1). Lineage (NCBI taxonomy): Eukaryota > Viridiplantae > Streptophyta > Pinopsida > Cupressales > Taxaceae > Taxus > Taxus wallichiana. The sequence goes on along the minus strand of CM031244.1, from coordinate 369,155,053 downwards.
GGATAATTCTTACACATATGTTAGCCCTACGGTTGTTGGGTTACCTTATGTAATGCCCCATTCAATGTTACTCCAATTATTTCTTCAATGACCCTATTGATAAGCATGGGATGGTTGTGTGTGTGATCTCATTGACCGTTAGTTAACCTCAATTTTCTCACGCATAAGGATTAGCATCTTTCCTCCCCATCTTATCTCCCTATGTCCTTGTCAATGCTTCTAGTGGAGGGCATCCACAATACCCTTTACGATTACCTGTTTAAGGAAGATTGTGTTCTTGAATCCTAGTAGGTGGCTGGAATGGTGATTTGGTGTTGTTAGGGCATGTCCAGTTAAAAACAATATCCATAATAATAATTATTTTAAATTTTCAATCTTAACTTCCGACCATTGTGATTATAATTATTAACTATTTTTAAGTTGTAAAATAATAATAATAGTAATAATAATAATAATTTAATGATATTATTATTTTAATTGTTGTAGACACCTAAAATATGCTTACACTTAGAATTTCCTCCCATTCAACCGATTAACAACACTTCGTTAATCATCTCTTCTTCGCTCCATTCTCAAATTCCCATTCACGACACCTTCTCAGTCATATTCCTCCTATAATCTACTTATTTGGCTAATATCTCTCTTATTAGCTAAACATTCCTCTTTTGACAATTCGTAACCTCCCTAGTTCTCTTTAGACCACTTCTATTGCATTTATAGGCTATCTATCGGTCACAATTGGTTATCCGGACCCTCCCAACTCTCAATGAGTCTTTAATCACTTACTAATCAATTTTAACTAGCCTAAACCCTAGTTAACTATCCTAAACCTATCTTAACTAATCTTAAAGCATGTTTATCCTAATCTAATATAGAAGTGCTTTTGAGCTTTAGTCCCACATACACCCAAAGTTCAAACTCTTCCATTTGGAAAACTATAAATAGAAGGGTCACCCCTCCCTTTTAAACTTATAACTTTACTCACAAGTCCTTCTCTCACATTTGGAGATATTGGCATTAGACCTCATTTGCATTAACCAAGCTAATAGGCATTTGATCTTGGCTATCCCGCATTGTCGAAGCTCTTCAATCTCACATCCATAACTTCATAGTAGGTTAGTAGGAGGGTATCTAACTTGGTCTTGTAGCCATTTTAGAGAGACCTTTTCACCTCCATTGAAGAAAACAACACATCTAATTTGATTGCTTAGAATCTAACTAGGTTCATTTTTATTAAGCTTTCATGGAGTAGAGAGTAGTATATATGCTAGGATTTGAATGTTAGTTTCAAATTTATACATGCATATGTAGTTTCTTGTTTAGCTCTAATCTTATGGTGCATGGTTAAGTTTAGTCAAGCTTGAGGTTCTTTAACCTCATCTCATAGCTTTGCAAACCTTTCCATTGCATACATTTGGCATGCCCGGTGGGAGATGAAGTCCATCCTCCATTAATGGAGTATTTTCAAGCTATTTATTTTCAGTTTTCTAACCACTTTCATGCTTTTTAGGATAAATAGCTTGTTATTTACATGATTTCAATTTTTAAGTAGGCTAAATCATCATTGATCATGTATATTTTGTGGGTTTGAAAAAAAAATAGGCTTATTTGGTCAACCTTTAACTGTTTGCTTTTGAAAATTTTTAAATTTCGTGATTTTTAAGATTTTATAGGGGTGCACGTTGGTGTCATTCAGGGCACGTATGCGTTGAAATGGGCGTGCACATGTTAGTAAAGGGGTGCGTCTGCGTTGAACCGCATTCACCATCAATCTTTTGGAGGCCATAACATTTTCTCCGAGCTAAAAACGAATCCATTTTCATTGTGTTAGAAAGATATTGAAAAGAACTACACAAAGGAATTAGAAATTTAGGATTTTGAGTTATACAAAAATTATTGGGTTTACATTGTTAGGTAAATAGTCATTATTTAACGTTTCTTAAATTTTGAAAACTTATTTTCTTGACCATTCTAACACTTTGAAAGGTTTTGTGACACTAATAGTGATTTGCGAGTTGCTTTTCCATCATCTTTTTTTGCTAAATTAGTTGAGTGTTCACTTTTTTCATTTTTATGGGTTCTTTGAAACATGTATGCTCTTCCCAGGCACCTTTTAGGTGATCTTGGGAATAAAAATGTTTCAAAACCCTTCTATTTTTCTTCCAAAACACTTCAATTTAAGATTTAAAATGGATTAAAATTCAAAGTTGGCTAAAAGGGTTTCCTTCGCAAAACACTTACAGTATTTTCCATATATTTTTTTAGTTGGGTTTCCGTGTTGTGTGTAATGCCCCATTTGGCGGTAAACCCTTTTCGAAGGTTGATTGGGCTAGTAACTTTCCTTGAAGCCATTTCTATCCTGCTCCTATTCGTTGTCGAGCCAAGGAATTTAACCCATCGAAAAGGGTTGATGAGTTCGGACGTTTGGTTTATTATCGCTTGGGGTTCAATTTTGTTATGAGTTGGGATAGAACCCACTGTTAGTTGCAGAGAAATTAAAAGACGAGGTTTTTCGAATTGCTTTAGCCCAATGAATAAACTTATTCTTGAGTTCTTGTTGGAGATGTTACGTGACTCGGTAAATTTGGATTATACACACTCCTTTTTTAAGTATCTGTTGTTGCGTATTTCTTTTGCATGGGATTATATTTTAAAAATAAAATACCCAGAAGACATAGGTGTAGAACGATATATGTATTTTTACACTAGTAAATCAAATCCTTAGATTCGAGTGTGTGGCTTCAGTTCGCATTATGTAAGTTTTGTGTGGCATGCACCCAATCGACATTGGTCTAAATGATAATCTTGGTGTACGAGTTAGTTGTTTGCGTGGTGGATGTTGACTCACCCTTGTGAAATAGTTGTTTAATGGCCATGTGCTTGGTCCATGATGCATTAAGAAGCAAAATATTGGTGAGTGGCGCAGGTTGGAGGGGACTGTTTTAAAATCAAATTTTATCTGCTTGTGCCTAAGGCCCTACTGTCCCTCACCCCCCTTCCTACCTTCTAGACCTGGTACGTGGCCATCCCCCACTGGCCTTACCTCTGCCAGCCACCCCACCTTCTTTAATTCCTTTGATTTGTAAATTTCTTGCGCCCTGTGCTAACTGCTTTCTTTGACCTGTTCTGGCCGCGTGCACAAGGAGGATTGTTTTGTTGGGATTTGAGATGCAATGGCGTGAGAACCCCAGTTCAGTGGAGTCACAGGATTTTAGAAGCTCTTCTTTTGTTGTTCCTCTCCTTGCCATGGCCGCACAGGCTGTTTTTGCAATGATTTTCCTGCTGGCGGGTCGTGTTTAGAATGGGGCCGAATGTTTTGTTGTTAAATGCTTTCAATGGTTGCAGCCGCCTGTTCCTTCCTCCCTGCTCGTGAAGTTCAGAGTGAGTTAAGTGCGACAGCTGCCGCAGGTGATCCCAGGGAGCCGTTGGTGTTGATCCTACTGTTCTGGTTGCACGCGACCACAGTCGTGATCAGTTGTTGCAAAATCTTGCAGCTGTAGTAGAAGAACGAGATAAAGTTTTAGTTGAGCTGTCTTGCCTTTTCATTTTGGAAAGTCGCTTCCAGCCAGGCTGCAGGCACGTTTCAGTATAGTGGAAGCCTTCGTGAGCGCCTCCAACAAGCAGGTTGTCCAACTTTGTTGTTATCTGTTCAGCATCAACTACACCCTCAAATTTGGGATTCTCCTTTAAGGTGACAGATCACACCCACGGGCACAGGAGATCTATGCAATGTTGGAGAAAATGTCTTGGGAGATGAAGGTAGCAGGATATTTTTCAGATCCAGAGCATGCACTGAGTTGTATCTTCATAATCGACTATGTGACAGTGAGGGTGTTACCAGCAGACCTGATGAAATTTATTTACAAAGAGTCTCTATTGAGATCTTACTTGTTGTAGGATGTAACTCATGGAAGAGAATCTCATAGGGGCGGATCTGTTTCATATCAGAGTATTTATGAAGCACTTTTTGCTTTGCAATAATATGAGCTTCTTCAACGAGTCCTGACTTGGCAGAAAAAGGTTTCTGTCGACTAATCACGCCTTACAGGCTGCAGCTGAAACGTTTGCACCGAGTGTTTGATGTTGTCCTCAATCTAATGAAGGAAAAGGTTTATTGATCATCACGGTAGATGCCTACCAGAGCCAGGAGCGTGATGTAATCAGTATATCTTGTTTCTGAGCTTCAAATCATGGGGTTGGTTTGTAGCTTTTTTTCACCGCGTGAGTGTGGCGCTAGCACGAGCTCATGAGCACTTTGGGTTAAGGGCAAGCAGCGCATTAAAACAATCATATGCATATGGAGATGGTGTTTTAAACCGGCATGTTAAACCCGACCTTGCAATCTTCTCTACCCTTTTATTATGTCATGAATTGAATGTCCTTCTATTTTCTTTTATCTCATTATGGCATTTAGAATGGGATTCTTGATTTTTCCTTACTCCTCAAATAATTGCTCTCTGGCTTCGAAAATGGTATTTTGTAGCATAAAATTATTTCACAATGGACGAAATGAATGAACTAGGTAAACAGTAAAACTTAACCTTTGTTTATGTTATTAGTCTATGAATTGTCGATCAATAATGGTAATTTATGAAAAGCTATCTCAAACCGATTACAATTCTAATTCCAGTTTTTTTAAAAAAAAAATTGGCTAGGTTGCTTTATGACTTCCTGATAATGCTTTTATTCTAAATGGATGTAATAGTGAAAGGTAGAAATTAAAATTGTAGAGTTTTCTCTGTCTTGAGTACAGTGTATGATGTTATAGACATTCTATGTAAATTATCTTCCTTGTGAATCGAACTCTGTAGTAGTAGATGTTTTCTTTGGAGCGACTATGACGATAGGTCGAGTAGACTGTCGTGAGATAGATGGGTATACCCAAGCTATTCATATGTTGTTTTAGAGACGGAAGAGAAGGCATAGTTTGTAGGAAGAGTATTTTGCCTTGTATTCCTCCTTTGCTGACTGTAAACCTTGTGTTTGTGACTCGATTTGGGTCACGGTAGAGGATCTTGTGTCGATTCACTTATGTTTCCAATAGACTATCCCTTACTTGTTTAAAATTAAGTATCGAATGAAATGGGTTTCTATTAAATCCATTTTGTAGCTTAGCAAACCTTCAATAATTCAGGTAGGGACTTTCTGAGTAAGTGTTGACTGAGGCATGTATGAAAATAGAATGGTTACCTTTCTTTGAATTGGGTTAGACTTGTATGATAATGGAAAGGGTAGGAATCGACTCAGTTACATACTTTAGTGAGCTAAGCCCTTAATCTCTTACAATGATCATACGAGGGGTGGATTACGGTTTATTACTGATTATGTGATGTAAGATAATAACAACCTTTGGTGAAAAGAATTCTTCTTGATCCTTGCCTGTGTAATCCAACTATAGTTGTTGTATGAAATTTTAGTTGGATAGAATCTAGTTTATTTAACTTCTTGATGAAAAATAATTAGGTTCGGTGAGAATTGCTTGGTATATTGAATCTTCAGATTTAGTTATAGTGTTGTGAGTATTATATGTATGTTGGTTTATTCAGCCGAGTGAAGTTAACTTTAATCTTTGACTGATTTGTGTTCATATATGGTTGGGGCCTATATTCTTCTTAAAACATGGATGTGCGTTAATGCAGTCTTGTTAACCAGCAATTTTGAATATGTTAAGTCATTTGACTGATCTTTATCCTTTTGGTTAATAATATTAGAATGATGTTTGGGTGTTAGATTTCAATCACGTAACCCATAGGATTACATGACTGAAATCTCAATACTCTCAGCCTGGTTGTCTTCACCAATAAAGTCTCACCTTGTTTGTCTTTGGAATATCTCTCTCACTTGAATATTGGGATTCCTCCTTGTTGGCTGGTATAAATCTCTTCATCTTGTGAAACATATTGATTAGTGGTTGTGATTTGATCCATTCTTGAGTTAGAATTTTACTTTCATGATATTATAAAATGTTAGCTTATTGTTGCAATGGGTAGTCTTAACATGCTCAGTTCTAGCGAACTGACTCTAGTTAATATTTGTGCAGATGGATTATGCGAGTAGACTAGAAGAAAAGAGTGTAAAAGTTTCATCTGTACCATTTATGAAGTTCCTTGTAAAAATGTCCAATGCATTGTAAATTGTGTAGCATTGCTTGTAAAGAGATTTTATATGACCTCTTGCCTGGAATTGTTCGGAGAATTACGTGAAGTAGTAGTTTTGTCCTTTTTTGTAATTTGGCTAGTAACTCTTCTTAGTGAAAAATGTTATTCAATCCTTTCAATTTGGCATAAACATTGTAAAACTTTGATCTTGAGAATTAAGTGTTAAATTAAATCTTTCTAAGACTCGGTATTGATGTGTTTTATGTAAGTTGTAATGGGGTGGTTTTCCTTACAGAAGTTACCTAAAAGTTTTATTCAAATAAATCATTGTGAGAGATCCACTTGAAAACAAACAATACCTTAAGTAATCAAGAGTGAGACTATCCTTGCAAAGTGATTTTATATAATGTGTTATCCCTAACTGAACTAGTAAACACTACTCTTTTGGTGAATGCTTAAAACAAGCTTAAAGGAAAACAATGGCTAGTTTCTAATAAGATTTAACAAGTAAGAGAAGAAAATTTTGAAACCACTCAATTTATCTCTAAGACTATTTATAAGTGAGTAGCTTCCTCTTGATAAGCCCTTTCGGTGGAGCCTAAGTAAGAGCGCTAATAATCATGTATAAAACCTCAAGCTTCAATTAAACCTCAGTAAGAACTAATGACGTCTTAAGGGTGAACTCATTTGACCTTCTTCCTTTAACTTTATCCAGGGTACCTTGTAATTTTCTCTTAAGTTTGTTGAGCGTGAACTGATGTGGTCATAAGGGCATGAACGAGTTCCATGAACGTAAGTGTGAGTAGATGGCCTTGTGGAATTAAATTACCATCTCTATCAAATAAATATATAAAAATAATAATTGTTATAAAGGAGAAGACTTTAAGTGAACTACATGCAGGTGTATAAGAACATAACTCGATGGTAAGATGTTTTGTGCGAATCATATATTGAACCCTTATGAAAACTTAAGTCATGAGTTAAAGGGTGTCTTATCAAAATAAATAAACCACTAATCATTTCTGACTGTGGCTTGCCCTAGCTATGAGAGTGTCTTTTGGTTGGGCTTCTATGTTATTCTGTCCAAAATAAAGAAAAAAGTATTTTATCCTTTTGGGTGTGAATGTTTCCGTGCTAACCTTGTGGTCATCCCCGTAACAAGTGGTTCCCAGAGTTTGTTGTAACTTTGTGACGACATGTTGTGTCGGGTTTTGTGTCGAAGTAAGTCAAAAAAAAATATCATGTCTTTTACTGTGTATTGTGTGTGTGTTGGTTATTCGGGTCGTTACATTGTGTATGCTCTTCCTTCGCACCTTTTTTGGTGATCTTAGGAATCAAAAGCAACACACAAATTCTCTTTAGATATTATGATCTTTTGTGGAAAAATACTAATCTTGGTATGTAGGACCAAAATCACATGTCAAAGAAGGGTGTCAAAACAAACAACACAAAACTTCTAATACATGTGTTCTTATAGGTTGCTAAATGGTGTGCCACTTAAAACCAAATTTAAGTTAAAAAGATTAAAAAACACACCATATTCAAAACAATGTATTGAGGGCTTTGGAAAAGGGTATACGTTCCTCTCCGCTTAACTGGAACGTAAATCCTTTGGCATAACACCTTAAGATACAACAATGGGGGTGGTACCAGGGAACTCTAAAGTAGTCCATTTCTTTGTGTAACCTCGTGGATGAAACAGGAAGCCCCTCGCTTATCCACTTGACTAGTATGCCTTGTGAGTTAGAGTTATCGGTTGTCTATATGATGACCCTAGGGAGAGAAAACATAGACGCACAAGTTGCCCTTTGTGCTCGAAGGGGGTAAAGTAAAGCCGAGATACTCCCAAGATAGTCGGGTGACTATTTGGGTAAATCGTGCTCACTTATAATAGCTTTGTAACACCTAGTTGAGAGATCTTATAAAGGAGGCCATTTTATCTTGAGGCCCACTTTACTAGTCCTTTGTCGCATTTTGGCCATCATGAAGTGATAACTTGTTTGGATTCAGAAATTTGTTTTTAAACAAGGAAAATAATCTACTTAAATTAGATCTAAGTGCCTTTCATCACGGAAATTAGATGATGTTTCACTTAGCTTAGCATCTTTCTCACCTTTAGATGAGATGAGGCTCCCAAGTGGCACTTAGTTTATATTTCATTTTTGATCTACACCTTTGCATTCTTGTTTCCCATTTAGGACAAGAGAAGGCATCTTTCGGGAGTGTTGTCATAGATAGTGTTTGCCACCTTTTTGTCCGTTTACGCTCATCCATGTTTGTGGCTGAGTTGTTAAACATCTAAATTGTGTGGATATGTCCTTATATCTTTAATGGCCACTTGATCTTGATTTCAAGATCATCATCATAGTTCGGATTGATTCGTCAATTGATCTCCCTTTGATGTGTTACCTTGTTCGCATTGTCTTGACATAATTAAGATACTTATGTCATGTTTTTCATAAATGTCATCTAAGTACCCGCATTATGATGTTACGCTACACAAAATTTAACACATCCTCAGTATACCTTGACTTGGTTTTTCTTCAAACATTTTCCAAAATCTTGAAGAGTGTCGCTTACTTTGTTTGTGTCGTTTCGATACCACTTTGGCACTAATATCTCACTTCTTCATGAAGCTTGATTAACATGTCCAATTGGTGTGGTTACATGGCTTACATTTGTAATCCTCATCCTTTAACATTTAGGCCTTGTTGGTTGTTGAAATTTTCATGGTATCCTTTGATTGGGAGTCACATCTACCCTTTGTTAATATTTACACCTTGTTCATTTTGAGCTTGATGTAAATATTGACATCGTGTTGATCATCTTTGCATCAAACTATCACTTTGCACACACATTTTCATATGATGTATTTCCTTGTTGATTGGCTTTGTGTTTCACACTTTCATGATTGTTCCTTGTGATTATTCATCCAGAAAACTTATTTTCTAGGACAATCCCTTTTGATCTCATCGATATTACATCATCACGATGTCTATTTTCCTTAGAAATTCTTTGGAAAATTATGCACGCATATCTATACTTATAAAATTTCTAATTTGGATGTCACTATGCTTCCCATATCGACATGGAATATCCTTCCTTTGAAGGTTTTCCATCACACTATCTAGGTCTAGACATTTGTGCTTAAACGATGCAAAAATGATTGACTATCACGCAGCTTTCTCACACTTACTACCGTATGGAACCTAGGTTTAGCAATTCAAATCAAAATATGCTCCCATTACAACTAAACCTCGTTTGGTTCTTCATTCTAGAAGGCCCATTCAGGTACCATGTTCCCCACGTTCAGCTCATATTTGGTGGTATGGTTTGGATGCTTCTGATCCAAATTATTATTTAGGTTCCCCCACTCTTCTTCTTCTAATTCAGATCCAAACTACCATTCGACTCCGACTCTTCTTCCTAAGATGCAAATCCCAACTATTGTTTTGAAACACCTAGATAAAATCTTGAATCACAGTCCTCCCTTCCTTCACAGGACCTTTATTTCAAATCACCTCAATGATGTCTTCCTCTTTTGAAGACTCGTGTGACTCCAATTTTCATTGATTGACCATCTAATTTGGTTCTTGAGTCACGGTCCTCCCTTTCTTCGTAGGACCTCCTTCATCATTCATCTCAATGACCTCTTCCTCTATCGAAGAGTTCCATGACTTGGATTCCCTCTAGTCAATCATCTAATTCGACTCCTATGTTGTAACTTAATGGATGGCTATGTGATCCTATTGTCTCTCCTATATTGCATCATCTTCTAGAAAAGCAATTTAGGTCCATATCCAAATTGTCCATTCAGAGACTCCTACCACCAATCCTTTTTCCTCTCTTGGGTCATATTCTTCTATTAATCAATCTTCCCCGCTTATCGGACCTATTTCTTCTATTCAACCTCCTATGGTCAAAGAACAAAAACCTCTACTAATTGATTTCTCTCAAAATGAAGGAACAATCAAACTACATGATGATATCCCTCTAGAGGATAACAAATAAGGGTTATTTCTTGAACTTGATACACTCGCGTATTGGGGAAAATAAGTTGATTCCTTTTATCGTAACATAGAGGAAAATCCTACGGCCATAGAACTTGATTCTTCTTCTATTTCATCTTCACCTTCTTCTAAGTATGATGAGATGTCGTGTCAGCATTGAGCCATGGCCTATCTTCTCATTACCTAATCATTCATTATCTATAACCATTCCTTAATCAAAATATCTCCTTGGTCACTACTAAGTAGCCCATCGTCTTTTCTATACTTGGGCCACATCCTAGTAGTCCTCCATTTTCCACTTGTGGGTCACCTCATGGCAGCCCATTCCCTTCTATTCTTGGGCCACTTCCTATTAGCCCTTCATCCCTTCTATCTATGGGACCCCTCGAGTAGTCCCTCCTCTTATCTATACTTGGGCCATGCCCTAACATCCCTTCATCATATTCTTTTATGTAGCCCAATTTCTTCCATCTTAGTGCCATATTCTAGCAGGCCTTCATCATCTTCTAGTAGTGGCTCACCTCCTCATAGACCATCCTATTCAATTCTTGGACCGTATCCTTTTCATCCATCACATATTTCTTCTATCAATGGTTGTGGAAAGCCCACATTCATTTCTCACATCAGTTCTAAACATCAATGTTATCCTTCTTCTCCTTCTTGGGGTCAGAAAAGTCACACGTCAGCTTATAAGAAACCAAAACAGGTCCATTATCAAGCTCAGTTCAAAACTTCCAAGAGCTCCAAATCTCCTAGCAACTCACATGATCTCAAAATTATAAATCAAGTGTGATTCAAGAATGCACATCAACATAACCATCAAGTTTGGCGTAAACTGCAAAAACCCATGGATAGGGAACTCAATCTCCCACATGAACAATCCTTGTTTCAGGATAAATCACAGTCATTTGTTGATTACAAGCTCACCTCGGTCATTGAGATCGGAGACAACATTACGCTTAATAAACAAACGTGCTTAGTCTCCCTTATCAAGGAAGTCACAAACATTGTTGTTGGATCTTACCACATGGAATGACTTTTTTGGTCCCAACTTTCCAAAAACTATGAAAAATCTAAAAATCAAAAACAATTCAAAAATATAAAAAACATGAGAAAACATAAAGCAAAAATCAAAGGTACAAAGATCAAACATTGAAATCAGGTATTGCGTACACATGGATGTTTCTTTCTTACCTTTCTTTCTCTTCTTCTACAAGTCTTCCTACCGTTTTCATCCGTTCGATGATATTATGGCTAGCCTAGTCACACGCATTTTGTGACATTTATCTCTATGGTATCCATTGACCTGGTCTTTAATCACCTTGGTAAATTAAAGAACGATGACCTCTTAGATATCCTATCACACTCAACATCTAATAAAATTGTTGCAAAGAACTTTTTGACATATTTGTTGACACTAGCCATTGTCATCATCACAACCGCTTCCACCTCCTTTCATCAAGCCAAATGTGGTTCTTAACCCCTTATCAAACAAGAGATCTGAAATAAGTTTTCAGAAAGAAAAAGAATCAAAATAAATCAAAAATCAAAAGTTGAAAGCTAAAAGCAAAAGAAAATTGATAAATAACTCTCTCTTGGGGTATTTCCAATAATCTCTATCGGGCTATGGATGCCTAACTTATAGTAGAGAAATTTTGCATTAGAATCAAATACATCTCCATCGGGGCTATGGACGCCTAGTTGGCAGCGAAGCAATGTACGACTATACTTCCACCTTTCATTCACAAATCACCTATCACCTATCAAAATAAATCATTCCTACACATTGGCTAGGGTGTCTTCACTTGTTGTCTATTAAATCTTTCCTTCAAGAGGTAATTAATTTCCACGTACACACACTGGATCTCTATGAGTAGGTAGGATTAGTATGTTACCAAGGGTCATTTTTAGACATTTTTAGACTCTTACTCTAGTCCATATCTCATCTCACGATTTGTGCCTTCAGCTAATCAATTCTTCATCGTGGGGATTCTAAGCTACATTCATATCATTCACATCATTCTTCTACTTCATTTAGAACATCCATGTTTATAGGATTACTTGTTTTCCATCTTTGTAGACACCTTTTTCCCCTTTCACAAAAAAAAATATTCTCAAACTTCTATCATGTGCTTTTAGGAAAACTTACATTGGGGGCATCCTTACTTCTTCCTAGCACTTCATTGGTTTACGTTCATCATCATGTTGAACCTATCCATAATGACATTGGGTGCCACTTCTACCCATGAAGATTTTTCCTTTGAATACTTCCACCTAATCGTTGGAGAATTTTTTCATCTTCACCTTTCTCGTACACACGTGGCCTTCTACCCTCAGTACATCCCATCTATTGCTAAGGGCATCCACGCTTCCTTGTTTTCTTGTACATAGTTTCGAAAAACTTTAAAAATCACAAAAACATTCAAATATGTTTAAGAAAAATTATAAACAATCTAAATCATCTTATAAAAAGTCATTCTTTGGTTCTTTCTTGCTCTCTTCATAAGCGACTCACGAGATCATCTTGATCTACCTCCATCAAAAAAAAGTTAGGTTCCTTACTATGTTTGTACTTTGGGGAAAAACGAGTTGCCTAGTACTATTTTGTAGTGCACATTGCTTTTTCATAGGACTGAAGTGTCCTCCGTTATTCCCCTTACATGTTTCCTTGCTTGGGGCACCATCATAACCCTTTTCATTAATTCGTAAAGGTCGAATCTGAAGATTGATAACAAAAACATTACATTATGTTTCTCTGTTAGGCTAGCTTGTTTACTTTCTCATATTGCATTGCATTATGTATGTTGCATGGAGTTAGGCATATTTTACTTTCTCGTATTGCATTGAATTTTGTATGTTGCATGGATTTGGTGTTTTTAGCAATGAAATTTTTTTCGTATATGGCTTTTCATGTCATACTACACTTTTGTTCATTCTTTTTAATAAGGACCGATGATGTAGATCTCTAGCAATATGATGAAAAATAAAGTTATTTAAAAAGGCACTTGATGGATGTTAGCTCATTCCCCTTCCTCATACTCCTTTTCTTCTATATCCCTTTTCTTCTTCTTCACACTATTCTTTCTTTTGTTCTCTTTCTATCATCTTTTCAATTGTTGATCGAGTTCTTCTATCACCCCATTGAAAATCGAGGGGGCATCATCCATTCTACTCATTTTTCTTCTATCCCTTCAAAATTTTCTACTTGTTTATGCTTGTCTACTTTCTTTGAAGTGACGTCGCTTATGCCACCTCAAAGAGGGGCAAATGTAGACACCTGAAATATGCTTACACTTAACATTTCCTCCAATTCAACCGATTAACGACACTTTGTTAATCATCCCTTCTTCACTCCATTCTCGGATGCCCATTCATGACACCTTCTCGGTCGTATTCCTCCTATAATCAGCTTATTTGGCTAATATCTCTCTTATTAGCTAAACATTCCTCCTTTCGACCATTCAGAACCTCCCTAGTTCTCTCTAGACCACTTCTATTGGATTTGTAGGCTATCTGTTGGTCACAATTGGTTATCCGGACCCTCCCAACTCTCAATGAGTCTCTAATCACTTGCTAATCAATTTTTACTAGCCTAAACCCTAGTTAACTATCCTAAACCTATCTTAACTAAGTGTTTCACTTGGAATGTTTCGGTTTCTCGGGAATAGAGTTGCTTCTATCCTATCATTCCTTTTAGAAACAGATAAGGTTAGGGCTAGGAGGAATACCTGTTAAATGTCGAGATGGTGTGCGCGTACCGTAGAGGAAGATCAGGTTGACTGCGAAGAACTCCTTTTTGTCTTGGAAGGACTACCTGCAAATAAGAACACAAGACCACAAGATTTTGATTAAACAATAAATGAGGAAACTACCTTGGGCCCAGGAAATATAAAACTTCCTTTCGAAGGTGGTCAGTTTCCTTGCTAATATGAATTAACACAAAAGACTGCAAAATATCAATTAGATTACTTGGTTGAAACGGGTAAGAGAAGGTGGTTTTGGTTGTAGTCGAATGTAACCGATACCGGTTTCTGGTAACCGACGTCGGTTGGGCCTAGGAACTGTAGGTTGGTTGTTTTGGTGGGGTGTTTGTGTTTCTTGGTAGCTATGGTGTTTGTAAGGCTGGTTTATGGATGATATTAGGAAATGAGATGATGAGAGGTAAAAGAATGACAGTTAGATGCAATGGCACGTTGGGTAGTGGATTCAGAAATGGATTTAGGAGGACTGTGATTCAAAGAGCATAAGAAATGTTATAACAAAAGACATGTAAGACGTGACTTACTGGTTTTGGTGAAGATGCAAGTTGATCTCCTTTGCTGCGAACTCTCCTGGTTTCTTCACTTGTCTCTGCTTGGTTAAGTGAAGATCTGGACTCTGTTTTTGCTCCCAATGATCTCCGTTTGTTCAAAAATCATTCGACCCTTGATTTTGGTTTGGGGAGCCCATTTACAGGGAGCCGATGGCGGTTACGTAACCGACGGCGGTCGAGTAGGAACCGGCATCGGTCAGGAAAAAGTAGGCTATTTTTAGTAAAATAGCCCACCTTCCCTACTTTTCTCCCGAGAGATCAGTTGCGGGCTTGGTCAAGTGGCTAGAAGGTCGGTTTTGGGTGCGAGTAAGGAGGCATTAGTTATGGATGTGAGTCTAGACCAAGTCATAGGTCTTAATTAGGTTAGTTTAGGGTTAGGGCTAGGTCATGATGAGGTGGCAAAATGAGGTGGCAGGTAAGGTGATGTGGATTTATCAATTACAAGGTAATTAATAAATAATTGTGTAAGGTTTAGGTGATGAGGTTAGATTGCGAGATGAGATGCGGGTCACAAGGGGTCGTAAGACACAAATTTGGTGTCTACACTAAGCCTAAAGCATGTTTATCCTAATCTAATATAGAAATGATTTTTGAGCTTTAGTCCCACATGCACCCAAAGTTCAAACTCTTCCATTTGGAAAACTATAAATAGAAGGGTCACCCCTCCCTTTCAAACTTACAACTTTACTCACAAGTCCTTCTCTCACATTTGGAGATATTGGCATTAGACCTCATTTACATTAGCCAAGCTAATAGGCATTTGATCTTGGCTATCCTCCATTGTTGAAGGTCTTCCATATCACATCCATAACTTCATAGTAGGTTAGTAGGACGGTATCTAACTTGTTCTTGTAGCCATTTTAGAGAGAACTTTTCACCTCCATTGAAGCAAACAACACATCTAATTTGATTGCTTAGAATTTAACTAGGTTCATTTTTATTAGCTTTCATGGAGTAGAGAGTAGTATATATTTTCTAGGATTTGAATGTTAGTTTCAAATTTATACATGCATATGTAGTTTCTTGTTTAGCTCTAATCTTATGGTGCATGGTTAAGTTTAGTCAAGCTTGAGGTTCATTAACCTCATCTCATAGATTTGTAAACCTTTACATTGCATACAAGTTTCAATAAAAAATTATATTTTACTATTATTTTAATGTCAATTTTTATCAATATCATCATTAATTATCATTAATCTATCATATTATTATGTTTGTCACTTCCGCAGACTGAGCCTCGATTTACGCAAAAGAGGAGGATCTTGTTTTGTTTGTGGCACCACAATTTGGTAGTGGTGTTAACGTTTAATAATTAATTAAAGGCTTCAACCACCACATTCCACATTGGCCAACCAATCCTTCATGCATGGGTTGTTTTAATTGCTAAATTTAAGGGTGAATTTAATGTGCCCCCTAATGACCTTGCCCCTCTCTTTTGATCATTGTGTACCTTATTTGGCGTAAAGGGATGGGGATCCTAATTGCTTGTTTTTGGTTCCTTGTTTAGCTGGAGGTTAGTGGATTTGATGGCCACCTACCATTTACTTAATCTTCTTTAATGCTACTGTCTTTGGCCTTGCCTTGTTAGTTTATGCACCAAATGGATAGTTGGCCATATATTTTCTTTTAATTGATTTTTATTTGCAAATCTGCTCTAACATTTGTTGACTGCATACGCCAATCTACCTTGGCCATGTGAGTTTCTCTAGTAAAGGATTACATTTGGTATTTTTTGAAAAGGCTTTTAAACTTTCAGATAAATGTGTTTGATAGTTGGGTGCCTGCTGTTATTACAATTTTTTAATTAAAATTGTTTCCCTGGCTATTATTTTAACTTGCTCATCTTTAATTTGGATTGGGCAAGCGTGAGAATTTTTTTGGGGAATCTTGTGTGGGACTGCATGTAAAACATTTAAAATGGATTTTTCCTTTGATTGTTAGCTACATGAACCTTGTGGAGGGATTGTTGTTGGTTGTGTCTGACAATGCACCTTTGAAACTCGGGAAAATGTGATTTGCTGGTTTAGAGCCTCCTAGCTTTGCTACATACCCCTTCTTGTGTAAAAATTATGAGTTGTGGACTGTGTTTGGAAGTCTAGTAAGTAAAACGTGGAAGATTCGCCAAGTTTTTGTATCAAGGGCCTTATCAGATGCGTTGAACATGTGGAAGCTTCTACCAGGCATGATAATTTCTACGCATCTGACTTCTATGCTAACTTTAACCATAACATGAAAGGAATTTTCTTTTATTTACTAAAGTGGTTGTTGCTTGGATTTTTATGGTAGTTTTTCAATTGTTTCTCATCCTCTAGGCTCTGTTTTTAGTGTCTTTCCTATGTTAGTTGTTTCTTAGGATGATTCCTTACTAGATGTGGGTTTGTAAATGGTCTTGGCACATGATCTTCACTTGTTCTTGTTGTTTCGGCTATATGTGCATGGTTGCATGGAATTATATCTCTCCCTATCTTCACTTTTCTTTACGAAATGACATGATATAATATGTATGATTGATGGTCATGTTGTGGTTTTAATAAAAACATTTTTCCAATTTGTGAACCTAGTTTTGAATCGTGTTGGGTTCAGTTGATATAATTATGAACTAGGTGGTTATGGGTGCTTATTGGTCTACATATTCCACTATTTTTTTTTTTAATCCGTATCTAAATCCGTATGGGTATTATTCAACACTTTGGGATATCATAGAACTCGGCCAGCATATGCACTACGTGAGGTTCTTATTTTTGTATATATGTGGCTTAGTCCAATCCTTAAAACTGGGACATTTTTGTTTACCTGGGTCCTTAGAATATGGGATATATTTATCAGTTCTATTCAATAAAGGCTCGATATAAGTTTTGGTTTTGTGGATACATATTGTTAAGATCTGTCGTCATTTATGAAATGGGTATAAAATATAATTACAGATTTTTGTTATGGTAGAAGTCAATGGGTATTTTACCCAAACTGTGCTCTGGTGATTTTATTCGAAACCTATGGTTTAATAGAAATCCACACCTTGGAGGTTAAGTGATTTGGTTTGAGTTATGGCCACAATTAGAATTTTGTATGCTTAATATATTTTCGTAATTGTTCACAGTGTGGAAGGGAATAAAATGTTTTATTGTTGTTATATGTATGAAAGCTTTGTATCTCTCCCTATAGTTAATAAAACCTTAGCTTAGGGGGTTTGGGTTGGAATCCTACTGAAATGTGTAACTCCACACCTTTAGTATGAACAAGGATATATCTATGATTATTAAAGTTACTTGTATATTTATAATTGGGTAGGATAAGATATCATTGAGAATAATGTAATAATTAATGACCGGTGTTATTTTATACCTTCATCTAATTGGTATTAGTGCTACCAAGATATAGAGTTTGACATGACCAAATATCGTCGGTGTTGGTATATGAATTAAGGATTAATATTATTTGACACTTTTATTACTTGAGTGAAATTAAATTGATCGACCCCTATATAATCTTGGTTCCTTTGGGACGGTTTACTTAAATTATATTGATATAGATTTAAGGGTAATTAAATTGATTGGACTATAATTTAAATCTTTGTAAGACGGTGGCATTAGATTATTGTAATTGTGTTGACTTACTAAATATGGGTTATTTCCTTTATCGCATCGCTTTTTTGCTTTTTACATAACATCGCAAGATGATCAGATGTTTGAAATTTCCTTTTGAACTTACTCCGTATGTTCTTGGTAAGCAATTAGGTGTAGGATTGTTGTGGGGTAAATTTTCTTTAAAAGGGGTAAATAGTGGTTAGTATATGATGTTGGATTTATAACTTTTAATCTTTTGGATCTTGGGAAATTTTTAGGAAAATGTTGATGATGTTGGAGTATTGGATTTCAATCATATAGTTTATGCGATTATATGATTGAAATCCCAATACGCTTCGACACTTTGTTTCGAACTTACTAGGTCATGGACCCCTACTTGTTATATGTTGATTAAACTTTTGTCATCCTTAAAACAATGTTCATATTGGATTCTTATGGCTCCCTTCTTAATTTTGACAGGGTATATTTCTAGCATGTCTAATGGAATTGTTAGTATTTATAACTTGGTATTCCCCCTTTCATTAAATAAAAGGATCTTTATATGATATTGTTAATGGTAGCATTCTATTTCTATGTGTGGTCTTTATCATGCTCAGTTCTCACGAACCGAATCAAAGCTAATAATTGCGCGAAATGAATATTGTAGGTAAAAGAAAGAGAGAGGATTTCTATAAGTTGCTTTAGTTTTTCCTATAAAGTGCTATTGTATGAATGCTTAATGTGTAGTAGGACTTTGGAATGATAATTGTGGAGAAAATTTAGAAGGGAAATGCCTTAGTATTTTTTTATATTTGTGGAGTAGGTTTTCCATTATTGATTGAAGCTAAAACTTATGAAATATTATTGTGAATGAAATAAAATGATCACTGAATTGTTATGAGCATCTTATTGTATGATTGCAATGTTGAAAGATAGTTTATCCTTGATATGACCAATATTGTTTTACCTATTTAATCCCAAGTCAAAATACAATAGAATTTTTAGCCATCTTTGGATTGTGTGTCGTCTTTGATAGGAAATTATGTATCTATGACTAGTTATAAAAAGGATAATGGTAAACAAACTGAGTTATAACCTTGAGTTAGTAAACCCTTCTAGATTGCGGAAATAACGTAATACTAGGTATCACTGAGTGGTTTTATAATCCATACAAAGGTTATACTGAAGAGAAAATATTATGATGTTGTTAACTTATAGACAAAGCAAAGAGTCTTAAAATGGAATAAAAGGAAACTATCTTCTTGTGTTAAAAAGGATGTACCTTATTACTCTTAATCTATACTAATAAATTATTCTTAGTGTTGATGGGATGTAAAATGATATTAAAATGTAAACCAATGTTTAGTAATTTATGAGGTTGCGAGGTTATGTTGAAGAGAGATAAATGATCAACAAACAATTAAAGCCAACTTATCTGTTATAAAACCTTATTATAATTTATTTTTTATGAATTTAATCAAGAGATGAATAGTCGATGCACTTGCTTAATCCTTATTATTTTATAAGTCTCAAAACCTTATGGTTAATGTCAAGTGAGATGATGAATATTAATGCATATTTAACTTCATACCACTAACTCTTGTGAAGGTGTATTGTAATCCTTTCTTGATTAATTTAACCGTTATGATCCATGCTCAAAGGAATTTTTAATTTTGAACCTAAATGGCATTTTTCCTTAGTTTGATCTTACGCTCGCCTCCTCATACAATGGAGGTATGAGATAAGATATTGTAAACGCTTGTGTGTAATATTTTTCCTCTTAATAAATGAAAAAATCAAATAGGTAAATAATGTAACTTCAATGAATATTTTAAATGGGACTTACTTTGTAAGAATAAATTATCATATTATAGGAATCCTAAGAAGAGGAAAAAGGATTTCTTGATTCATATAACATGAATCTTCTAGATCGTAAAGTCAGGTCTTGAAATATATTTTTAGTAATTACATAATCTTAAAATACTTTCACCATGGGATGCCCCAAACTGTAAGTTTTTCTGTGGTTGCACTTGTATGTGATGTTGTGTGGAAAAGAGAAAATTGAATTGTTCATGTTGGGTGTTGTATGTTTCCTTGTTGCCTATGTGGTCAACATTGTGTCAAGCTTATTGAGAGTTGGTCGTAACCCCTGTTGGTCACCCGTGTTGATGTGTAAACTCCAAGTAAGTCAAAAAAAAATATCCTACTTTTTTAGGGTTGTATATGTGTGTGTGTTTTAGCTGGTGTTACACTTGGTATCAGAGTGGAGGTTCATGCTCTTGAACCTCTAGGAAAGATTGGAGTTGTGATGGTGTTGCATGTTGGTGGTGGGATATTGGAAGAGTAATGTGATATAATCGTGATGTGAACTATGTCGTAATTATAATATTGTGAGTGCACATGTTATGTATGTCACTTAGTGCATAACTGTTGGCATGTTGATGTGTTGGTGATGAGAGTATTCTATCTCCTTTTCATGAATTCAATGAGAATTTGAGTGTGATGTACCATCTTGTTTTGTGTATGAAAGGAATGTTATTATGGATTGCGGATTGTTGGAGCTTTTGGCATTATGTGATATGAAGGTGTATTGATTGCATAAAAAAAATTGGTGTAAAGTGAATTTGATTGTATCGTGATGTCGTCATCATGTTGTGAAGAAATGTGTATATCACCATGTCATATTGGAATTGATTGTAGGTTGTTATTTTGCTCATCATAAGTATAACTTGTGTAATATGTAATGGTATATGTCGTGATTTAGGGACATATGGTGAGTATATGATCCCTATCATAAAGTGATTGCACTTTGGGTGCAACATATGGTAATGTGGTGTGTTGTAAACCATGAATGTTATGTATGTGATTTACCTTGTATATGTACCATGCGAACATGCTATGGTTAATGTGCATGAACCTCCATTGTGTTAGTAATGTGCATATGTGTTATGTCGTGAACCTTACACTAACCTATCCTAAGCGAAATAGGTAAAAGTGTATGTTTGGAGTGAGGAATTGTGTACCATGGGCTAGTAACTTGAGCCGACCTTTAGTTCCGTAGATGATGACCTATGCTTCTTTCCTCTCTCCCTATGTGGTTTTTGTATGGATGTAACCTAAGTGTAACTATGACTGTGTTTATCCTTGTCGAAGTGGTGGTGGGATGATTCAAATAGAGATGATGATAGTTGTACTAGTGATATGTTATTTTGCGACTTGAGGCTCGATGTTCTAAGTGCCAGAAACTCATTGAGTACCCCCTTGGTGGCCAGATAAGGCCACATAGTCATCGTAATGTGCTATTCTTATATATGTATTTTATTTGTAAATTGAAATTTTTATTTTATTTTTGCAAGGACCAGCAGTTTTCTTGATTGCCATGTTTTATATTTTTGGGCATTTCCTTAGTTTTTGCTATTAACATGCAGATTTTTGTACTAACTATGGCTACTTGGCCAATTGTTTTACTTGGATTTGGATCTTCATTTAAAATTTTAAAATTTTACCGCCTTGCCCAAGGCTTGTACCTTTCCACTTGGCATTTGAATCAGATTGTTATGTTGGTGCTATTGTCATGATGTGTGGAATAGGGTCATGTGATGTACCATGGAATGGTGGGACCCATGGACCCACTTCATTGTATGGGTATGCACCCCCAGGAGTTATAGATAACTAACAGGATGTCAAACCATGATTTATTATGTCACTTGGATTAGGGGTGTATGGACTCTATGTGCCTAGGGGCATAGGGAAACCAACCTCTTTGGGGGGAGAAAAGGTAAAAATTATTTATTTATTACTGGTTGAGGGAGGCATAAGAGATTTGTGTGTGTGTGTGTGTGATTGATGCTTCAAGAGGTGTGTAAAATTGTTATGATGTTTTGGTTGTGGTGTTATGATGTAGGTATTACTCATGTTAGTTGGATGTGTTTTATCATGTTGTGGATATGGCATTGATTCCCTTGTTGACACTATGTACCTGTAGCTATTGTTCTAAGTTATTTGAAATCTTCATCTGTGGGAACTGTGGAAATTTCTTGTTGTTATAGTATACTTTTGTTTGAGTATTATATGTTAATCATTGATGTGTTGCAAGTATGATGTTATGTGGACCGTGCATATTCTCTTCCATAATTTGATTAAGCTCTTGTGGTGTGGTACCATCATGAAAGTATGTAAAATTATGCTTGTGAATCCTTAGTGTTGTGTATGACCCTAGTGGGGTGTTGTGATAGCAGTTCATGTTGGGCACCCACAAGAATGAATAAACTAAAATTATACAACAATGAAATTTTAAAGAACTTAAATTAGGAATAATGTAAATGAAAAGAAACTAATGAAATAATGAATAAGAGGTAACTGAAAATCTTCACAGAACGTTGAAAGTTAAAATTCTATCAAAATGTTTCTAAGGCTACCCCGTGGTTGTGCTTTAACGATTAAATTTTAACCATAGGGTGCACTTTCGCCTTTATTTGTTCCTTGATGCTTACCACCTTTACTTCCTTCAATTTTATGTCACATCGAGGACGATGATTTCTTAAGGGGAGGAGAATGTAATGCCCTATTTGACGTTACCCCAGTTCTTTCTCCGATGACCGGTTGATAAGCGTGAGATGGTTATGTGTGTGCTCCAATTGACCGTTAGTTGACCTCAACCTTGTCACAGACAAGGATTGGCATCCTTCCTCCCCGTCTTGTCTCCATGTGTCCTTGTTGATGCTTCTAGTTGAGGGCCTCTGCAACACCCTTTACGATTACCTTGTTTAAGGCAGATCGTGTTCTTGAATCCTAGTAGGCGGCTTGAATGGAAATTTGGTGTTTTAGGGCATTTCGGTTAAAAGGAATATCCATAATAATAGTTATTTTAAATTATCGATCTTGACTACCGACTATTATGATTATAATTAATAACTATTTTTAAGTTGTAAAATAATAATAATAATAATGATATTATTATTTTAATTATCGATAAACGATTATATTTTATTATTATTTTAATGTCGATTGTTATCAATATCATCATTAATTATTGTACTTCCCACTTCCTTTGACACCTTTTTGATTATTAGATACTATCGTCTCGCACTTATGGATATATTATAGTTTTTGATATAGTATGTTAGTATATATCGGAGATACTTGAACTATTATTGATTTGATTCTTATATGATGCATATGGACTACTAGAGACTTTTGTTTTTGATATTGATAAACTTTTTACATGGTTATTTATCATTAATTCGACATGTGATATATTTAGTCATTTTGAGTAGATCTTGATAATTGGATTAATGTGATGATCGTTTTGACATGAATGAAATGTGGAATAGAAATGTGCTAGAAAATTGTAAGTAATATTGTATCTTCATAGATGATATTAATTCGTATATAGTTGATTTCAGATTTATATTGCATATTTGACATGAATGTTTTAATGTGGCCACGAGGCCGAAGGAGGTATCCTCTGTTTTGCAGGTATATTATATTCACAACAACATCGGGGAGTAGAGACCAACCACATCGAAATTCGAGAAGAATCCAACTAGGGTGACCATGGCAACAAGTAATTGTGTGTGTGTGTTAGAATTAATTGGTTAGGAGAAAATTGTGACTTAGGGGTCATGTGTTTTGTTTTAATTTTCCCTTTCTATTGTGTTAGTATGTGTTTTCTCTTACTAGTGAAATATTTACTTGTTTTATTATTTAGATTCTTGGAATTGTGTTTACCCCTTTATTTGTCATGGGTTGCATAGTGTCTTAATTAACCTAATTTGAATTTGTCTTAAACTAATTATAGATGTGACTAAAAGGAGTTCATTTATTACAATTAATTTACTCTTGGATTTTGTGTTGAGTGAAGTGTGTTTGAGTTTTGAGTGTAGCACACTCTAACCCACATGGGAAACTAGAATTTGGCCTTTGAGGCCAAATTTGGAAGCTTGTGCCTCTTAAATTCTCATGCCAACCCTAACTATGGGTTGGGGGGTCAAATTTAGGCTCTTTTAGGTGTTTTGGGGGGATAAAAAGGTGAAATGTTAATTGTACTTTCTTTCAAATATTTAATTTTGTCCTTTGGGGGAGTGGGCTTAGATGGAGTGTGTAAGGTTCTTGTCATTCCTCCAACCACTTATTAATTGTGAATTGGAATAGGAGGTTGACCAAGTGATGTGGAGTGGAGAGGAAATGAGGTGGCATCCTACTTGGATCCACATCATCCCTCCCTCTTTTTTCTCTATTTATTGAATTCTTGTTGCTTGTTTTGGGGTTCGATGATCATTTTTAGTCTTTTGAATTTTTGGAGAGTGAGAGGATTTTGAGAGAGTTGTGGATTTTTGGAGCTTTATGTATGCTTGCTTGATCTTTAGAAAGGCTTGGAACTTCATACTTGGAACAAGCTCTACCATGGAGAGGTAGGAGCTTCACCTTAGTTTAAAATATGTTAATTGTTTTATTATATGTGTGTATATGTTGTGTTGCATGTTCTTGTCTCTTTGAAATGCTTGTTGGGTATGGGTAGAATGCCTAAGTTTGGAGTGGGAGGATACTATGGGGAGTTGCTCTTGTAAGGAGGCATAAGAGATCAGTTTCTTGAGGAGAGGGTTTGGGTTGGGTGCCCCATCTAGTATGAGGAATGCTTGCATTTCTTCTTGTTATTCTTATGAAGGAGCCATAATAGTTTTGAGGGAGGCATTAGAGTGTATGGAGGTATAAGGGGTGCTTGAGGGAGGCATAAGAGTTGATATGGGAAATTGTGTTTGTATTTGAGGCTTTTAGGTGGGCACCCATTTCCATAGGGAGGCATAAGTGGCTTCCCTATAAGTCTTACTCTTTTGGATTTCTTGATAAGCCTTGCTATGTTGAGTTTATTTTATTTTTTGTATGTAAATGGAATGAATGTGAAATTATTTGATAAGTATTGTGGAAGCTATTAGTTTCCATGAGTTGAGATCTTCTCCCATTGTAATGTGGTTGGGGCTCGGGGGCCAAAGGAGAGGATGGCTTCTCTTCTCCTTTAGATATCTTGGTTGGGTGGAGAGTGTTGCCTCTCCCCCTATCTTGTTGTGAATCAAGAAAACTATTGGAGGAGCTACCTTGTTGGTGTTTGGAGCATTGGAGCCTTGTTGATGACCATGTGAAACTACCTTGTATTTTTACCCACTTAGAGTGGAAGAAATTGTAATAATGTATTCATTCTTGTATTTACATTTTGTATGGATTCCCACTTCAAGTGGAGGAATTTGTAATGACTTTGTAAAAGAAAGTTGTAATCCTATTGTTGTTATTGTTATTGTAATTCATGTGGAAAGAAACAAATGAGAAAAGAAAGAAGAAAGAATGTCATTGTAAAGTTAGTTTGCAAATAAAAAAGAAAGTATTTTCTCCTTGTTAAAACCTTGAATGTATTGTGAGAAAAATAGTGTTTGTATTGAAAGATTAATCTATTTTACAATGGAAAAGAAATTATAGTTTCATTAAGTTGTTATTGTATTGGAAACATGTATTAAGAAGAAAATGTATAGATTGTTAGAAGTTGAATTTGTTTACAAAATATTATGGTATGGAAAATAAAGTTAATATGGTTATTTTGAATGAATGAACATTGTAGTAAAATGAAAGAGGAAAATAAGTTAGATTTTATTGCATTTGGAAAGTTGAGTTTATATGAAGAAATGAAAAAGAAATAAAATAGATTATATTTCCTTCTTGCTCTTGAAATGATAGAAAGAATCTAGTTAAACTAATAGAAACTATTCTTGTAAGTAGATGAATTTTATTAGAAATGGAAACACTTTAAAATGACTAGATTTAACTAAGAAATGCTAATAGAGCACTAAATCTCAATTCTGGAACTTTGAAATGAACAAAGACAACTTATAATGCATTTTTACATCCTTTAACAACTTTATCTTTTGTAAAATTCTCGGCATTAGGTTTTGTTTTTCAGAAACATGACCATCACCCTGCATGCAAAATGGCACTACTGTAACCACCACTTAGGCTAAGGTGGAAATCTCAAAACCACTGCCTAGTAAGGCGAAAGTCCTGTGTTTGTGGCCCAGGTAAGGGGGTAGTTTCAAAACCACTGCTATGGAGGGTGGCGGTCCATTGTTTGTCACCTAGGCAGGGCAGTGGTCCCAGAACCGTGGTCTCCTCTGGGTGGTGGTCCTATCACTTATGATAGAATTCTGAGGACCCGCCTGCTTGAAATTTAACCAGATTTAACTAATTACTAAGTTGTAAAATTTAATCTAATACTACCAGAAAGTAAAATAAAGTTGAATTCTTAGGAATAAGACAACAAAGCACTCAAATGGTGAATCTAAAACCATTCTTTCATTTATATCAAAAGGGGGTAGGGTTTTCCCCAAATTTAAAACCCAATACAATATAATCTTGGAATAAAAAAATCCAAATTGGAGGAAGAAACCCCTCCCAATCTTTAAATGAAGTAGATTACATAACTAAAAGACAAGCTAAGCTAAACCTAGACTAAATCTTCATGAAGAATCCTTCATGGCTTCTTCCCTTTGCTCCCATGGCTTCTCCTCTCCAACCTGTAAATTTAACAAAAGAAAAAGAACCAAATGAGAAGAATAGATTGAGAAAAGGTTTTAATAGACTTCCATAAGGATTTTTAGGGCTATGTTGAGAACCCTAGGATCTAGTGGCTAAGATGGATTTGATCGAAGGGTGGAGAATTGACCCTACCTTTTTAAAGAAGAAATGTATTTTAAATTTTTTTATTTAGAATCCTTAAGGGTATGTGTAGATGATTGAGTGGGAATTTTTTGGTTGCCTAGGGGTGTAATGTTTCCTTACCCTTTTAAACCCTTAGTGTGTGTAGGAAATTTATTAAAGGATCTTTAAGATATTACTGTAATGAATTTAATAATGTGGCATAAAGTTAACCTTGTTAGGAATGAACTTAATCGAAGGAAAGAAAATATTTAATTAAGTAAACTAATCCTTCTTACCTTCCTATAGAATTTCTGAGTAATGTACCCTTGTTGCATCCTTGTATCGTAACCTTCTCTTTTAACTAAAACAAAAAAAAAAGATTAGTCACATTTTTGGGTTAAGTGCTTGGTTGAAGCGAGTTCCTAGAACGTCTTTTTACGGGCATTACACTTGGTATCAGATATTTCGGTTCAAATCTTGGACCATTGGGCAAACCTAGAAGACATGAAACATGAACATTGCACCTAGTGTAAAGTTGATTCTTTTAAATCAAGAAAACCACAATGTTTGATAATTGTATTAAATAGAAAACTTAGAAAACTGAAACAAGACCTAGAACAATCAACTAACTCTCACCTTGATTTGTGCAGGAGGCACGGATTAGGAGAAGGGTCTTTTCATATAGACCTAGATATACCACCGCTAGAGTAGGTTGTAGCGACCATTCTACCTCAGATTTTACAAACGCTTTAGGACATCAATGTCGCTATATGCGAGAGCCCTTGGGATGACGATTTGTTAGACATGGTATGGAGCCATCAGTGGATGCCTAGGTATCCCCTCGACATAGCGAGGAGTATAGGGAAGAGAACTTCCATGCAGAGTCGGCTAGGGTAGATTCACCACAGAGAGGGCATGGGGATAGAATCTCAGGGACATAGGGACAGGTCTCAAAGCCCTAGACAGAGGGAGGAGCATGTAGAGAGACCTAGGGGTCATCATACATCAGCAGTAGACCATATTAGGGAGATCCTGAAGCTACAACCATCTCACTATTTAGGTGATATAGGAATTTTTCAGTGCGAGGCCTGGTTGGTGAGCTTGAGCGGATTCTTCAAGCTCTGTCCTTATACTAGAAAAATGAAAGCTCATGTTGCGATCCATCTTCTGAGGGATGGAGTAAAGTCTCAGTGCGACGAGGAGCGAAGCTCCATGTTGACTTGGAGATAGTTTCCTAGGAGTTATTTGAGGAGTGTTTTAGGAGCAGGTATTTTCCCATGAGGTTTATATAGCAACAGATAGACAAGTTTCATGACCTCCGTCAGGCATCGATGACTGTAGCCAAGTATGAGAGTCAATTTCTGGACATACT
The DNA here is from genome assembly GCA_018340775.1 of Taxus wallichiana var. yunnanensis. Lineage (NCBI taxonomy): Eukaryota > Viridiplantae > Streptophyta > Pinopsida > Cupressales > Taxaceae > Taxus > Taxus wallichiana. Next base: position 369,127,016 of record CM031244.1, on the reverse strand, counting down.
CTAGTACTTCGACTATATGCAGGATGAGTAGGTACAAATTCACAGGTTCATCTGGGGCCTGAACTTGGATTTGGGTTGTGCAGTGTGCATTCACTACCCATAGACACTAGTTGAGGCTATGGAGAAGGCATATATTACAGAGGAGACATGGGGGAAGACATAGCATGCTAGAGACAAAGTTGAGCCATATCTAGCAGATGCAGGATGGTAGGTCAAAGGGGTCAATTCCCCCTCTATGGGGTGGACGGAGTTTAGGACAGGATTCATTCAGGAACCATAACAAAGCAGCAACAGAAGAAACCCACCCACCTTACAGACCTCCTCAGAGATTTGATGCACAAAGAGGATGGAGTATGGGGCCTCCTCCTAGGGGTCCCACCAGACACAGGTGTGCCAAGAGCTCGATTAGTAGGAGCTTGTCGGCGAGACCTTAGTAGTCCATAGTCAGATTGTCAGGATCCACAGCTCAAACATCTAGAATACCGGATGGAGCTGCATCCCACTAGAGGGGACCAGGTAGCTGTTATAGTTGTGGTGTTATTAGACATCATTGGAGAGATTTCCCACAGAACCCTAACAAGGGTAAGACACAAAGCTCAGAGCCTATTGTTGGTGATATGGAACGGATTCATCGGATCTATGAAACGGTTGAGAACCACCAGGTTGAGCACCAAAGTACCGTGATTGAGATGACTGGTAGTATTGGTGGTATTTCTACCTTTATATTATTTGATTTTGATTCTTCTGATTCATTTATTGCACCATCCTTAGTAGAGCATTACAGGCTGGTGGCAGTTAGGTAGGGTTGTTGTTGGGATGTTGAGATGGCTTCTGGAGCCAAGATTTCTGTAGACTCCTTAATTAAGGAGTGTGTAGTGGATTTGGGACCCTTCACCACTACTTCGGATCTTCGAATCCTTCCTTTAGCATCTTATGGTGTCATTTTGGGTATGGACTAGTTGTCTACTCATAGAGCTAGAGTGGACTGTTACCATAAGACTATTTCTTGCATAGATTATCTTGGAGTAGAGTCAGTGATATTAGGAGTTAGGAGACTCATTTCCATTCACACCATCTCCGCTATGTAGCTTAAGAGGTGTGCGTGATGGGGCTGTCAGTTGTATGCTATTACGGTTAGTGAAATATCAGAGGATGAGTCTAGCGGACCATCCCTTGATGACCATCCCATAATGAGAGAGTTTTCTAATGTGTTTTTAGGGGAGCTACTAGGGTTACCTCCCCCACATGAGATAGATTTCCACATAGATCTAGTTCCGAGCGTAGAGCCTATCTCATGAGCACCTTATTGGATGACTACTCCTAAGCTATGTGAGCTCAAGTTGTAGCTTGATGGCCTTCTAGAGAAGGGCCTAATCCATCCTAGTGTATCCCCTTGGGGTGCACCGGTGATCTTCGTGAAGAAGAAGGATGGATCTCTACGGTTGTGTATTGATTACCGTTAGCTGAATAAAGTAACAATCAAGAATCGTTACCCCCTTCCACGCATTGATGACCTATTTGATCAGATGAAGGGGGCTATAATTTTCTCTAAGATAGATCTTAAGTTAGGGTACCATCAGCTCAGGATTATGGAGGTGGATATTCATAAGACCACATTTTGTACGAGATATGGCCACTATGAGTTCACAGTGGTACCTTTCAGTTTAATGAATGCCCCGTAGTGTTTATGAGTTTGATGAATGGGGTATTCAGAATTTTCTAGATTGCTTCATGCTCATCTTCCTTGATGACATTCTGATTTACTCACGGCATGCGTGAGGAGCACGAGTAGCAACTTTGCTAGGTTCTTCAGTGTCTTCGCGAGTAACACCTTTATGAGAACTTTGAGAAGTGTGTGTTCTCTCGCAGACGGAGGTGCGATTTTGGCCACATCGTTTCGAGGGAAGGTATTAGAGTCGATCCTTCCAAGATTCGAACCATCATGGATTAGCCAGCACCCACTAGTGTGACCGAGGTGCGTAGCTTCATGGGTTTAGCAGGATATTACAGGATATTTGTTCAGGAATTTTCTTAGATTACACACCACATCACTTCCCTTTAGCGGAAAGGGAAGAATTTTATATGGTCATATAGATTTGACAAAGCTTTCAATAAAATAAAGGAATGCCTCACAACAACACCTATTCTTGCAGTGCCACATCCTCAGGGTGAGTTCTACATTTACACATATGCTTCTTTAGCAGGTCTTAGAGTTGTGTTGATGCAGGAGGGCAGAGTAGTTGCCTTTGACTCTTGCAAAATAAAATATTATGAGCTCAATTATCCGAAAAATGACCTTGAGCTTTCATCAGTTGTACATGCCTTGGTGCGGTGGAGACATTTTCTTCTTGGCCAAGATTTACACTTATGACTGATCACTTGAGTCTTCGTCACCTCTTCACGCAACCCAATCTCAACACTTGTCAAAGGCATTGGATGGAGTTGCTTTGTGAGTATGACATGGAGATTGAGCATGTGAAGGGGAAGGAGAATGTGGTTATAGATGCCTTGAGTAGACGGAGACATGTGGCTATGGCCACATCAGTGGGCACAGATTTACGGAGTAAGATTTTGCAGCAGCTTCCTCAGGATAGTTTCTACCTTGCACCCAGAGCAGAGATTGAGTCATAGATACCCCTTGAGGGGAGGTTTGATGGATTTTCATTAGAGTTAGATGGCATTCTTAGACACAGAGTTCGGATATATGTTCCTAGAGATGGAGGCTTGAGACATGACAATTTTTCAGAGGCTCATCGTGTGCCTTATTCAACCCATCCCGAGGGAGAAGAAGATGCATGCCACCCTGAGACAATTGTATTTCTGGAGAGGACTTCGGAGAGATGTGGCTTTGTTTGTGTCACACTGTTTAGAGTTCCATAGGGGTGAAGGCTAAGCATCAACATCGATTTGGCCTTCTTTATCCTCACACCATACCGAGTGGAAGTGGACACCATTTCCATGGACTTCATCGTTGGCTTACCTATGTCGAGATACCACCACGACTCCATCATGGTCACGGTGGATGAATTGACGAAAGTAGCTCATTTTTCTCCTGAATACCACCTATACAGCTGGTGGTGTAGTGCAACGAGTATATCTTGATGAGATAGTCGGATTACATGGGATTCCATGGAAGATCATTTATGACCATGATCCTTTGTACACTTCCCATTTTTGGACCACCATGTAGTATGATCTCAAGACGAGGATAAATTTCAGCACAACATATTACCCTAAGATAGATGGACAAGACCGAGTAGGTGAATCGATCCTGAGAACATGCTTAGGATGTACATTATGGATCACAAGTCGAGATGGGAGGACTATCTATATTTGGTGGATTTTCCTAAAATAATAGTTTCCAGAGTTCGATAGGCATGGCTCCTTTTCAGGCATTATATGGCAGAGAGTGTAGGACACCTCTTAGTTGGGACAGGATTGAGGACAGGGTTTCCCTTGGGACAACATTATTACAAGATATGGAGTAACAGTTACCTTGATCGAGACAAAGATTACAAGAGGCACAGGACAGACAGAAGAAGTATGCGAACCAGCATAGGACAAATCATAGTTTTGAGGTGGGCACGAAGGTGTTTCTTTATGTCAGACCGCATAAGATCCCTATCCATTACAGAAAAGGTTCTAAGCTTGCTCCTAGGTTTGTGGGTCCCTTTGATATCTTGGAGTGTCTCGGTCCCTTGGCCTACCGTCTAGCATTGACACCCATCTTGTCTCGCATCAATGATGTGTTTCACATTATGTGCTTAGGGGATATATTTATGATCCTTCTCACGTGATAGATTGGACCGCATTACAGGTGTAGGATAAGGGGTAGGTGATGGTAGAGCTCGTATGAATTATAGAGCATAGGACCACAGGCCTTCACAACAGAGAGATTGATCGAGTTCGGGTCCATAGTGGGACGGATATGATGAGATTACAACTACTTGGGAGGATGCTACATTGTTATGAGTGTAATTCCCACACTGTTCCAGTGACTTCTAGGAGGAAGTTGAATATAAGGGGAGGGGGATGTAGTGCCCACTTCCCTTTGACACCTTTTTTATTATTAGATACTATCATCTGCACTTATGGATATATTATAGTTTTTGATATAGCATGTTAGTATATATCAGAGATACTAAACTGTTATTGATTTGATTCTTATATGATGCATATGGACTACTGGAGACTTTTGTTGTTGATATTGATATACTTTTGACATGGTTATTTATCGGTAATTCTAACATGTGATATATTTAGTCATTTTGAGTAGATCTTGATAATTGGATTAATGTGATGATCATTTTGACATGAATGAAATGTGGAATAGAAATGTGCTAGAAATTGTAAGTGATATTTTATTTTCATAGATGATATTAATTCGTATATAGTTGATTTCAGATTTATATTGCATATTTGACATGAATGTTTTAATGTGGCCACGAGGCCGAAGGAGGTATCCTCTGTTTTGCAGGTATATTATATTCACAACAACATCGGGGGAGTAGAGACCAACCACATCGGAATTCGAGAAGAATCCAACTAGGGTGACCATGGCAACAAGTAATTGTGTGTGTGTGTTAGAATTAATTGGTTAGGAGAAAATTGTGACTTAGGGGTCATGTGTTGTTTTGTTTTAATTTTCCCTTTCTATTGTGTTAGTATGTGTTTTCTCTTACTAGTGAAATATTTACTTGTTTTATTATTTAGATTTTTGGAATTGTGTTTACCCCTTTATTTGTCATGGGTTGTAGTGTCTTAATTAATCTAATTTTAATTTATCTTAAACTAATTAAAGATGTGACTAAAAGGAGTTCATTTATTGGAATTAATTTACTCTTGGATTTTGTGTTGAGTGAAGTGTGTTTGAGTTTTGAGTGTAGCACACTCTAACCCACATGAGAAACTGGAATTTGGCCTTAGAGGCACAATTTGGAAGCTTGTAGGGACAAGTCAAACTTGTCCCATGCCTCTTAAATGCCCATCCTAACCCTACCTATGGGTTGGGGGGTCAAATTTAGGCTCTTTTAGGTGTTTTTGGGGGATAAAAAGGTAAAATGTTAATTGCACTTTCTTTCAAACATTTAATTTTGTCCTTTGGGGGAGTGGGCTTAGATGGAGTGTGTAAGGTTCTTATCATTCCTCCAACCACTTATTAACTGTGCATTGGAATAGGAGGTTGACCAAGTGATGTGGAGTGGAGAGGAAATGAGGTGGCATCCTACTTGGAGCCACATCATCCCTCCCTCTTTTTTCTCTATTTATTGAATTCTTGTTGCTTGTTTTGGGGTTCGATGATCATTTTTAGTCTTTTGAATTTTTGGAGAGTGAGAGGATTTTGAGAGAGTTGTGGATTTTGGATCTTTTTGGATGCTTTCTTGATCTTTGGAAAGGCTTAGAACTTCATACTTGGAACAAGCTCTACCATGGAGAGGTAGGAGCTTCACCTTAGTTTAAAATATGTTAATTGTTTTATTGTATGTGTGTATATGTTGTGTTGCATGTTGTTGTCTCTTTGTAATGCTTGTTGGGTATGGGTAGAATGCCTAAGTTGGGAGTGGGAGAAGACTATGGGAAATTTTTCTTATAGGGAGGCATAAGAGATCACTTTCTTAAGGAGGGGTTTGGGTTGGGTGCCTCATCTAGTATGAGGAATGCTTTCATTTCTTCTTGTTCTTCTTATGAAGGAGCCATAATAGTTTTTGAGGGAGGCATTAGAGTGTATATGAAAAACATTTGGAGGCATTTGAGGGAGGCATTAGAGGCATTTAATATGGTTGTTTTGAATGAATAAACATTGTAGTAAAATGAAAGAGGAAAATAAGTTAGATTTTATTGTATTTGGAAAGTTGACTTTATATGAAGAAATGAAAAAGAAATAAAATAGATTATATTTCCTTCTTACTCTTGAAATGATAACAAGATCTAGTTAAACTAATAGAAAATATTCTTGTAAGTAGATGAATTTTATTAGAAATGGAAACACTTTAAAATGACTAGTCTTAACTAAGAAATGAGTAAATGAGTAACAAATCTCAATTCTGGAACTTTGAAATGAACAAAGACAACTTGTAATGCATTTTTACATCCTTTAACAACTTTAGATTTTTGTAAAATTCTCGGCATTAAGGTTCTCTTTTTCAGAAACAGGACCGCCGCCACCTGGGAGAATGGCGTCCCATAACCGCCACTCGAGCTAAGGTGGCGGTCTCAAAACCGCCACCCAAAGAAGGCAACGTTTCACAACCGCCGCCCTTAAAACGCAGCCACTCTTAAGGGCGGCGGTCCACTGTTCCACCTGAGCGGCGGCGGTCCCAGACTACCGGTCTACTCAGGTGGTGGTCCTGTCACTTATGACAAAAATTCTACGGACCCATGCCTCGTGTGTGAAATTTAACCATATTTAACTAATTACTAAGTTGAAAAATTTAATCTAATAGAACCAGCAAGTAAAATAATTTGAATGCTTAGGAATAAGACAACAAAGCACTCAAATGGTGAATATAAAATATTCTTTCATTTATATCAAAAGGGGGTAGGGTTTACCCCAAATTTAAAACCCAATACACTATAATCTTGGAATAAAAAAACCAATTGGAGGAAGAAACCCTCCCATATTTAAATGAAATAGATTACATAAATGAAAGACAAACTATGTAAAATCTAGACTAAATATTCATGTAGAATCCTCCATGGCTTCTTCCCTTTGCTCCCATGGCTTCCTCCAACAAAAGAAAAAGAACCTGCAAATTTAACAAAACAAAAAGAACCAAATGAGAAGAATAGATTGAGAAAAGTTTTTAATAGACTCCCATAAGGATTTTTAGGGCTATGTTGAAAACCCTAGGATCTAGTGGCTGAGATGGATTTGATCCAAGAATGGAGAATTGACCCTACCTTTTTAAAGAAGAAATGTATTTTAAATGTTTTAATTTAGAATCCTTAAGGGTATGTGTAGATGATTCAGTGGGGATTTTTATTTGCCTAGGGGTGTAATGTTTCCTTACCCTTTTAAACCCTTAGTGTGTGTAGGAAATTTATTAAAGGATATTTAAGCTATTAATGTAATGAATTTAATAATTTGGCATAAAGTTAACCTTGTTAGGAATGAACTTAATCGAAGGAAAGAAAATATTTAATAAAGTAAACTAATCATTCTTACCTTCCTATAGAACATCTGAGTAATGTGCCCTTGCTGCATCCTTGTATCGTAACCTTCTCTTTTAGCTAAAACAAAAAAAAGATTAGTTGCATTTTCTGGTTAAGTGCTTGGTTGAAGCGAGTTCCTAGAACATCATTTTTGTGGGCATTACAATTATCGTTAATCTATTCTATTGTTTTGTCGGTCACTTCCGTAGAACGAGCCTAAATTTTTGCAAAAGAGGAGGAGCTTGTTTTGTTGGTGGCACCACGGTTTGGGAGTAGTGTTCATGTTTAATAATTAATTAAAGGCTTTTGCCACCGCATTCCATCTTGGCCGACCAATCTTTCACACATGGGTTGTTTTAATTGCTAAATTTAAGGGTGAATTTAGGGTGAGATCCAGATGCATCACTTTAATGGCGAGCGTTTGAAGGTGGAAGGTGGAAGGTGGAGAGATTCATAAAGCGTGCAAGCTTTATGGGCTTGAGGGATTTGTGTACGCCTTTGTATTATGCGCATCAAATGAGCAGGCTGCAAAATGGGGGTGGATGAGCGTAGTTCGGTGGTGGATTGGAGAGGAGATATGTGGGAAGTGGAGGATTGATTTTGGTGGGTGTGAGTGTTATCCCATAGCTTTGAGCATGAAATCTGCATCCCATGGTTATTGTACAGGAGTTTGAGACATACATTTATATTCGTCACTATGGTTTTTTCTTTTCATGTGCTATCCTAGCGTGCAGGGAAAGGAAATTAGGGCCCCTAGAATTTATAGTACATGTAACAATGTAGGGGCAACTGATTCTTTGATTATAGTAGAGTGATTAATATGTAAATGTATTTATTGCAAACCGTGAGAATTAAAAATCCTGTTCATCTTTGTATTTTCACAAATCGCAAATGGGAGAGACTTTCCGAACTAGAATAATGGTTTTATTCTCGTGCGCAAATCATTATTGTGGTTGCAATTCAAATATTTATATGCTCTAGAGATGGCTGCATTCACATACACATTTAGGAAAATGGGTCATTCAAACAGTTCTAACTCTCTCCGAGGCCCGTGGAAGGTAAGTAATTTAGTTAACCATGTAGAGCATCTTTTTTTATATCCCATATTATTTGTTTCACACTAAAATTTCCTCTTATTTATGCGGGGCTATGTTTTGTAACACTTTAAAATGGATTTCATTAAAATGCGGGTATGTAATAATTATTTAAGCACTTGTATGGAAATATCTCACCCATCTCTACTCTATTTTTCCATTACTTACATGCATTTTCATCTTACTTCTCCTTTCTATAATGGTATTTGGAAGGTGATGAAGTGATGACAGGGGCTTAATGGCTACCATTTAGGTATATAGTATGAGGACATATATAATATGAATCCATTTGTGATCTATGATTCTCGAAGCAAAATCTATAAAGTGGTGCTTAGTTTTTTTAAGTTATAGCTTACATTCCTTGTTTTTTTGTGTAATAAAAACTATAACTTGTATTTCTTTGTGAGTTTGCAATTGATTAGATTTTGTAATTTAAACCAGAGGAAATCAATCTTTGTCAGATAGACATTGAGATTAGTGATGCACATTGGGATGAAATAGAATATGCTCCTTCTAGCATACTTCTGGGCTATCCAAAACTCCTTTTGTTGGCGATAAAACACTATCATCCTGCATTGTTGTTTTTCATGGCATTGCACATGAAGGTAGGATTTGTATTTTTTCTCGTACTCTATAATTTTTCTGTGTTTGCTTTTTTATTTCCATGTGTAATGACCACAACATCTTACAAAATTCCTCTATCCTTTATACTTTTATGGATTTCCATACCCTGTTTCAAAGCTCCGATTTTGGCACATACAGATAGGATGTTCACAAAGGTTGTGAAATTTAGCTTTAAATATACCAATTACATTTGCTTGAAACTTTCTAAAGTATATTCAACAAATTTGTTTTACAAATAACCTTCAATCAATGTTTTACATGCGAGCACATCTCTTTGAGGCATTTTGTGAAGTATACATCTAACAAAAAAATCTCTTCCATTATTCTTTGTTAGTTGTCCATGCCCTTCTCCAAAGTTCCCACTTTGACATAAGTTGGGAGGATGCTAGAAAAGGTTATGAAGTATAGCTTTACAAGTTTACACCAACTAATTGAATTTGCTTGAAAGTTTCCAAGGCCTTTTCAACGAACTTCTTTTCTCAAATCCTACAATCATTGCAATCCATGAGACCACATTATTTTCAAGAAGTTTTTGAGGAGTTCAAATTCTTCCACTAGTGGTCCCATTGAAAAATGAAGCTTGTTAAAAATATTGGCTTAAACGCAACCCATAACCTCACCCAGAGTGAACAAACTAGCTGGACATTGGTGGTTGTGAGTGTGGGTTGTAGAGAAAATACTATCCTATTTCTATATTTCAAACATACAAGTATGGATACTCAAAAGGTACATGTGTATTCAAACTCACGCAAGCACTGCATGCCTGAAAATATATCTGAAATCAAATATTGTACCATTTTTTCCCATCTGTTTAGCCAATTATTAACATATATTTAAGGATTTACATGACAGAAAAAATCATTATTACTGTGCAACCAAAATAATTCAACAATTTAGTAAGAATTTGATAAACAAGAAGGCCTTAATATTAGAAAAAAACTATTATTATTAATGAATGAAGATGGTTAAGTTATAACTAGATAAGAAATATACCTATGATGTGAGGTTGCAGGGAAGGAAGACATGAGAGGAATCCAATCCATGCGTGTTGTAAGTGAAGGGTAAAATAGATCCACTTACTCACAGGGAACGATAGATTGGACATGTATGTCAATGATGGGACAGAATATGTGCATTTCCCAAAATTTTGACACCTACACACTTGCATGTTGTTATGTCATATTAATTCAGTGGATAGTGTTACATTTATTAGTATAGCGTTGTGTGTGATTCTTTAAATCATCGCCAGTTTATTAGAACTTAAGGATTTGATATTGAAATTTCATGGGGACGTCACACTAAAAAATGAAGCTCCTCTACGTAGAAAAGAGATCACAGAGGAAACTGTACAATTTAATGGAGGCCATGGATTGTAATCTATGATGAAGTGGTGATGTTCTTTGTATATTTTGACTAATGACCAAGATATCACAAAAGAATCAAGTCTCACAGCTGTAGGAAAATTAATGAGCAGTTGGTTCCAGCGGTTTTAGAGCCCCACATGGTATGGGTTGCCACGTTTCACATTAATGTAGAATTGAAGTGACCAAAGGATATTCCCAAAGCTGGAGACATTCGAGAACCTTCGATGATATTTTAAAATAGATTTTTGTAACTATTTGGAGGTTGATTGGTTGATCACATTTATTGGTTGTATGAGATACTTTCATGCTGGAAGGTAGGAGAAAAATCTCAAATGATCCTTTGTATATCAGAAATGGAAAATAGAGTGGCTTGAAGGAACTTAGCTTGGAGAGAGAGGAAATTATCATTGTAAAGTCTATAACACATTATCAATCCACAATAAAATGTGAGTGTGTAATAAATAGTTAGGGAAAGAGTTATCTTGTAATGTATGTATCCTTCATTAACTCAATTTAATAAAGATAGTTTTTGTTATTGTTCTTTTTGTGTAACTCTTAAGTTTGTATAATATAAGGTAGTTGTTCACTTGACCTTTTAATTATCACTACATAAAATTGCATCAAAACATAGAAGATAACTCTTGTAAAAAAATAGAAAGAAAAGAGGAGAGATTATGAAAAGTTTGTTTTCTAAAAACAAGACGTGGATAGAATATAGAGATGAAGTGAGGAAAGAGTTAATGAGAGTGTATACACATATTCTAACTTTGGAATATAGCATTTGGGTAGAAGATGTTAGGATTGATTGTCGTTAGTTGTGAAAAGAGTGAGGATCAATGGTGGTACTTCAACCACAATAAGCACTGAACGGGCACGGGGTTTCATTAACTAAGTGGTATACTACCATGTCCATTCATATTGAGGTATTAAAAATGGCCAAAAATAGCCCAATATACCGGTATGCGAATGGGGGTGGAAGGGTTTAATTTTTTAGTATTTCGAATTAGGTATTGGGGATCAGGTACAGAGGCGGGAGCTAGGAGGAGAGGCAAAGTCACAACAAAGGTTTCTCATCTGCATGTCATTCTGGGAGCTGGGAGGAGAGGCAGGCGTCAGGAGCGGGATTTGGCTAGAATGCTCGTTTGGAACTTAATCCCTATTTTCAAGCTGAGAGATTAAGAAGAGGATTAGCCTATGGATGGACTTGTTGGATGCTAATTTCCACTCTTGGAAGGATTGGAATTTCTTAGCCCCTGAGTTTACCCTTTGCTCGGCTGATCAACCCACTATATTGGAGATTCAGAACCTCATCCCGCTGGAGAATCATTTTAAGATGAATATTGATATGAGTGGGCCCATTTGGTGAGATTGGAGATGGAGCTTTGGTCACCTCTTAGCTTAATATGACACCCATTGTGTCTACTCCATTATTCATCAATGCAGTGATTTTGGTCTTGTTCTTAGTGTATATGGGTGTCTTGCAATGCTGAAGCTTTGTCAGTTTGTTGGTTACATGGTGTATGGTCGGTGAAGGTTTTGTACAAGATACGGGTTTTTCCTTATTTGTGATCTATCAAGGGTTTCGTTTCAAGGATGGTATGCTCAAGACAGGCCTTTCTAATGGTCATTTCCTATCTACCATAGTCTAGAAATGGTGAAGCAACTCTTCTGGGACTGCTCCTTTGTGAGATCTTGTTGGAAGCTTATTCAGTCTGAGCTAGTAGCCATCCTACAGGGAAGTCTTCACTGGGGGGTAGTCCTGTTTGGTGACTCCATATATTATTGTGTGGATTTCATACCATTGGATGATTCATTGTTGCTTGGAAAAGGCTTGTCTCAGCTTGGTGGTAGGGCATCTAGAGGTTATTGTAAGTACTCTTGTAGGATTGATACCAGTGGTTCAATATATGTGTAAATTTCCTAATCTCATAGTGAATACAAAGTGATTGTATGCTCAGTGATAAGTTTTTGAGTGGTAATGTATTGATCTTGTGTTAATAGTCTTTGCACTTGACTAACCATGTAACAATGTTGCATATCTTTGTATGATTTGAGAAGTATGACTTACAAGTTGTGTGGATCATGTTAGATGATGAACTTCAAGCTAGTAAGTGGTTGAGTCAACATACATCTCATAGATATGCATTTGGTACCTCTACATGAATGTGGCTTGCATAACAGTGAAGGAAATATGTGATTTCTCACTTTGTGGGAATGTGCAAGGAGTATTTTGTAGTGAAATGAATATTTGAGAGTGAATAAACAAATGCATGGGGTTGAAAATATCTAACTATGATCTTATTGTAGGATTAGGGGTTTTGAGAAGCACCCTAAATTGAGACTATCCTCTTGTAAGATGAACCAAAGCAAAAAATTTTATTTGGCACTGCATGCAATAAGAAAGGTTTGGCATCATTGAGTTGAGTATAGGAGAAAGTAACTCAAATAAAAAAGAATATTTTCTTCATTCTAGGTCCCCAATTTGCAAACTATGAAGTGATATTGTCTTTGACATGCACGGTAGAAGGATTTGCTTGGATAAGAGGATATGCTTGTTGTCATGAACGTCTACTAAAAGGAAAACAAGAGAAATGATGCCACAGACCCTAGGGAAAATTTTGAGGTTCTAAATCCATCTAGGAATAAAGTTGCAATTAAATTCATCCTCTCGGGCTAGACTGTGTTCTGTAGGCAGAGGTTAGCTAGGGCTTACAAATTGGAGCAGAAAATGAAAACATTTTGCCTTGAAATTTCTCAGATAATATTTTGATAGCATAGACAAGGAGATTATGAAGAAAATTTACAAAGCCCATGGTGGAATTTGAAGGAAAATCTAACAGTCCTTGACTAAGACAGTGTGGTACAGTTTGGATCTAATTTAGAAGGGCAATTTAATAAGGAGCTAGGGTTTAAACATAGAGTTGTTTCTTGAAACTTGTAACAAACTAAGAAGTCCCTAATGGGTGCCTAAATCTGCCTTTAATTCATCTTGAAAGATCATATGTTGAAAGTTATATGTGATAGTTCTAATGTAGACCTAGTCCAGGTTTAGATGGCAAATTGCAAAGATTCAATATTTTGCGATGGCAAGATTGAAGGAATAAAGTAAAAAAGCATTTGCAGATAGAATGGTAATTGATAAGTTGGATGGCATTGACAAGATGAAGAAGGTGAGCTATATTAACAATATTGTAGGTTAAAGTGTTCAAGATTCCACAATCCATAATGTCAAGAAACCACAACTTCTAGATTGATTGTGTAAAATGCTTGAAAATATCGATGTTACAAACCACACTTTTTGAATCATCATCATATTGATTGCATGTGTCTGCCCTTATATTAGGATAACAAGTAGACCATTTCAACAATGGTTAAAGGAGCACCCTTCGAATAGTTGATTATGGTTTTTTGTTTGTTGGTTATTAGTTATGCCTTTATGTTCTTTAGTCAAGGTTTGAGAAGCCCTTTGCCATGCTTCAAACGGGGACATTGTAAGGGTTGGATGTGGTAGAGGAGGACAATGTGTCTTACCATGTGTGATGTTGTACATTTGGTTAATTTCATAAGCTTTTGCACCATAGCAAATGGAGCGTATATGATAACTCCCATTTTTATGGTTGTCTTCTTACATTGCTTTTAGGTTAGTATATTGCCTTTTATGGATGGTATATATTTTAAAAAGGTTCTTAAGTTCTATTTCCTATCATTTATGTAATCAAGCACTATGGTTGCTTAACAATGTCACGAGAATCCTTGAGATGGGAGATTAAAATATTTTTATTCTTATTGTTTTTGAGTTGTTAATACATAACGGGGATCTTGTATGCTTTTAGAATATGCTAATGAATATAATGTGATCTCATAGTTGTTTTTAGCAATTCATTTTCATTCCTTATACCCCTTTCCCCACAAAATTTCATTACTATAGTACTTTGGAACACATTTGGGTGTTGGTGATACTATTGCATACGTTTTTCTTTAGATTCTGCATTCCTTCATTAACTCCTTACCTTTATTTGAATTTTTGCAATTCCACCAGAAGACAAGGGATTTTTAATACTTCAAAGTTACATATGACTATGGTGCTAGTCTATAATGATGACATGGTTTTGTGCTTTTTCCAATGCTAACACTGAAGAAAACATGATATTGTTGTCTAGTGGGGAATTTCATTCATCACAATGAGAGTGTGCACCTCCTTTCTTCAAGAGGAAGTGAGTTTCTTGGACCAACTTTATTTTTGAAGCCTACATCAGGAAAACTGCAGTGGCATGCTAGCAAAAAATTCATATGGCATAGGCAGCAGATGATAGATAACTTGTTATGGTATTTATTAGACATTAAGATGCCTATTGACAAATATCAACAATGGGAAATTATTTATCAGTTAACGGAGTATATTGCTTTAATATGTATAAGAAAACACAGTAATCTCCAAACACAATCATGTAACAGCCTTGGTACATAATACAAGCAATGCTTCACCTTCAATTTGTTAGATCGTCGCCACGACGGAGGTTTGAGAGGTTTGGGATGTTATCAACATTTATTCGATAGATGGAAGAGAGTTTTGTGGCATGCAGGGAAAGAACAGGGTGGTGATAAAATAAAAATTAAGAGTTCCTATTTACATCATTAGCATCTATTCTTAAGAATTTTGTTAGTAAAAGGTGAAGGTAAAAGTAGTTTTTGAAGCCTTTGTAAATTTACATATGTAATTCATGGAAAATATATTTTGGACAATTATTGATGTTATCAATTTTGGTCCAGCAAAGGTATGGTAGTCCCTCCTTTCTTGGGAGCATGGCATCATTCCATTCACATGCACAATGACATGGTTCAACAAAAAATTCATGGGTTTTATGGCAATTTTAAAAATGATATGATATTCATGAAAATAGCGAAATGCTTGATTTTATTATTTCATTCCAAATAGGGTACAACATCTCAAAGATTGGGCATTTTTAAAGAATTGTGGGTTTACTACACCTGTAATTACTTGTGTTCTTTTAGCATAAGTAATGCTACTATGACTTGAAGTGGAACCAAAGCTTTTTGTGTGATGATGTTTTGTAATTTAGTGGATATTCCATAGTTAATTCTTCAAACACGAATATTATGATCATTCTAACAAGCTAGATTGCTGTAATTTGCTCCACAAGTACTAGACAAATAGATACTAATTGTGCTTAGAATTGCATTAAAATTAGTGTAGTTGTAAAGGAAAACTAAATTCAAACATGGAGCAAGCAAGCTAATGCAAATGTACGAAAATAAAGATTCAAAGGAGACAATATTATCTTGGAGAAAACCCAATGTGGGAAAACTCCATGATAGAGATTTCCTCCTATTCATTATCTCATTCTACAACTACCCATGTATTACCTTCAAGGTTCCCTTATGGACATTCTTTACAATAACAATATGTCCAAGACTTGTATATTGCTCCACAACTTGTTGCAACTCACACTCGTTCACACACTCCCAACATCCCAAGCAAGACACCACCAAGAACTGCCAGGAATCAACAATTACACATATACCATAGGCATTTCTTTGGGTATTATAGGCATTCCTTTATGCTGAAAAGACCAACAATTATTATATAAAGAATAATTGATCAACAGTTGAACTGCACATGATGACCATTGCTTCTCTCCAGACTGTTCATCTCTCTCTTTTTAATAGGTAAGGGCATTCTATATTGAGGCACAGTGGTGGAGGTACATGTACATTCTCTATGGTCCAGTGATCCATTTATGGATGTCCACACACAAACTTATCTTAATGTCGAAAGGCATTATACAACTAGCCAAAGTCGTCAAAGAGAAACAAATCAATGGCGAGCAGTTTTGCTGTACGGAGGGACGACCATCCAACCGATCACAGCCACTTGACTCATCCCACTACTATTCACTGTGTGATTTTAATGTTGGTAGGTGACATGTACAAGGGAAAACAGGTGCTGAAAATTAAATTATCAAAAACAGAGGCTTGCGCAATATAGGAAAATTTTCATGTACTACACTACTATATTGGTATTCTTTTTGGCATTTGAATATTTGAAAAGATAAGTGTTGGTAAACAGAGGCGTTCAACGTTCAAACTACACCATCACTGTTCATTGTGCCATTTTAATATTGGTAAATTTTCACAGTCATTTTGTAACATTCATACCACTTCCTTTTCACAGTTATTGAGTACTAATGTATAATTAATACATAAGTATCCTCACAGATGCAAATATTACTAGTTGGTATGTGAAATGAAGTGGAAGCCATTACGAGTTTATGGCTGATCATTATTTTCTTGTTCAATTCTATTCATGTAAGTTGTTGCCAAATGCAAGCTAACATATAATATCATAGACAAAATGGACATAGGAGAATCACAAGATATCTCCATGAATCATGTTGAGAATATGAATAATGAAAGCGATTATTTCTATAACATTCTCGATTTTCATGATTTCTATGACAAGGGTCAAACTCCCACATTTTTAAAGCGGATAATTTCGGTCATCTACTATGAACATGATAAAATGCATGGCTTCTATGCTTGTATTGTCAAAGTTGTTTTAGATTGAAGATTTCAAGGTTAAAATGATGTAGCTTGATCCTCTGCTAAAAAAGTTCTTGAAAGACTCTTGTCCTCTAAAATTTATGAAGTTTGCGGGGGATTTCAGAGCTACAAATGTAGTCTATATTAAATGGGTAAATATATTTTCTCATATGGTGACATGGAAGAAAATCCCCAAAGTAGCCATCAATTGTTCCCAACAAGGTGATATTTGGGTTGTGTATAGAGAATGGAGCTATGCTTGGTATGAGTTTATTCCTTTGGTAGAATAAATACATAGATATGAAATGGTGAGCCTTTTGAGTGATTTTTTTGAAGAAAATGGGGTGGTGGTCTATGCCCTCATCAAAGTAGAAGGCTTCAAATTTGTTTTCCGTAAAAAGAGGTGGTAAAGTTAATTCCCGAAATGAACTTGCTAGATTTTCTCATCCAGCCCAGCGAAGAAGCTTTTGGGTTACGAGGCCCCTAATTTTCCCAATAATTGCTAGGAGCCGGATCCTTCTGCAACTCCTCGCGATGAAGACAATGGTATTATTTTCTCTATTTTAGTTATTATATGGGTATTATATAGGAACTACACCCAATATTTACAAATCTTTGTTCCTTTAATATTACTTTTGGGGCCTTATAAATACAAGAAGTACTGCAGATATCTTTAATATATGTATTTGGAAAAACACCTTGAGAGATGTCAATCTTAATGCACTTATATTGGGTTGCTTATGTTACGCTTTGAATGAACAACCCATTCACAAGTTTTTGAATTCACCATTTATTAGTGACAAACAATCTCAATCGAGCTGGCAGAAAATCTATAATATGAACGGTGAGATTCAATGAATTGGCTGGCACATTTCAGTTTTTAAAGTCTCTGTATTTTAAACCTTGGATTGATAGCCGATTTGTTGAAAACAGAGGTCTGTAAGCTAGTTTTATCTAAGCAAGGGGTTTATTAATTTAGTTTCATGAGATGGATCCTTTGGATGGAGTGAGGTAAGTGTTTTTTATGGCCACCCACAACCACAATTTTAATGCAGGTCTGCAATACTTGAAGATATGTGGAATAAACTATAGGGGTTCACAGCGGTGGAGAGGCCATTAGTGTGCAAGGTTTTAGATTTAGTAACCACATTCACCGAATTTCAATGCTTAAATTTGAAATTCAGTGAATCTCAAAGTACAAAAAAAATTCACCAGAAATAGTGAATTTATTTGGATGACAAATTTCATTAAGATTTGTTTATAAAATTCGTTGAAATTTTTGTGAAAGTTGTTGAACTTCGTGTTTAGGGTTCGCTGCTGTTAGGGTTTTCATTTTTGTCGATTTTTGGGTGTATATTCACCCCTGTTACCATTTAAGAGTTATACACTCTTTGTTGCCTCAGTTGTGTATGCATCAATTGAGGTAGCGTGAATTTGAAGCTTGAATAAACAAATAGGATTGAATTGGCAAAGGAGCATGTGGAAAGCCTGTATAAGAGATCAGAGCCATCACCTGAAGGACTATCCAAAGGACTAAAACAGTCCATAGCTGCCATCGTTGTTGAATGCCTAAAGCCATTCCAAGACATTAGGCAGTCGAAGATGACTCCAAGCTTATTAAAACTAAAAGTTAGGCATTAATTTTTTAATTATTTAATGTTTGTATTAACTATTTTGTTAAGTTTTAAAATTATATGTAAATAAAATAAATCTACAAGCTTATTAAAACTTAAACTTAGGCATTTTATTATTTTTTAATGTTTATTTGTAACATTGTAGATTATAAATTATTTTAATAAGTTTTAAATTAATGTATAGATAACATAAATTATTAACTATTATGTTATTTAAATGTAAACATGTATTTCTTTTAGTCAAATTTAATCATGAATTTTATTGTTGATTTTTTAAACAATTTTTTCACGAATTTCATGCTTGGCGAATATGAACACGAAGTTGAATGTGGCAACTTAGGTTTTAGATATCTGCGAAAAAATACTTAATATGTCAAAACTCGGGACTACTATGACTGTACACAAAGAACCCATTTTTATTTGTCTATTTCTGCTACTGTTGATTACGAGTTGTCTAATAGATATCAATAGATATTTGGTACTCCTGCCTCAAATGGAATTTAATTCTATTCCATTTTTTTGTGTTTTCTTAAGAAATTGTTGGCAGCAATTCCTCCATCTGTCAAGTGGAAACTCTTTGAATTTACTATTTATTCAATATTTATGGGTGGAAGATTTTGAAGTAGCTTTAATTGATGGAAAGAAGTTCTGGAGATCAAAGCCCAGAAGGTTAAAGTTCATACAACAAATAGAAATATGTCGTCTTTAAATTTGACATGATCATTATCAGACATTTTTCTTCTTGCTTGAAGGAGGTGATTGAATTACTGTGATATCTTGGGCATACTGTGGAGTTTGGACTTCATTTTTCCCCTAAAAGATGTTTTTGAGTCCAACGCAGTGGTGCAACTAGATTGAAAGCCGCACCAACTACAAGGACACCCATGGGTAGTTGATCCCAATAGTTCAAATGTCTAGGTTTCAGTCTAGTTTTCTTAGCTTCCATTTCACGTGAGATTGATTGAAGTCTAAAACCATTGACCTCTATAAAAAAATGGAAACTCAAAATTGATTTACCTTTACCTGTAGACCATTACAGACAAGTACACTACAAGTACAAAAGGGAACACTTTCTGAGTATAATATGATCTCCGGAATGTAACGACATGTTGGAAGATCATGCATTCTCAAATATGATTTACAATGTCTTGTTGAGGGTTCATTTAAGTATAACACAAGCCCAAGAGGGAAAAATTGCAGTTTTCCATGATATACTGAGCTTTAAGATTGAAAAAAGGGACAATAAAATCTTACCACATAAGATTTTTTTCCCTTAGTAAATAGTCTAGCCACAAGATTTCTTGGATCCTCTAAATGCTTCATCAATATCTCTAGAAATATGCATGGATGGATATGTTAGCAATTCATTAGATGAATTGCAGTTGTGGTTTGTCTTGTAATGTGTAAAAGTGTTTTCTAATGCAGGTGTGTGTGATGATGATATCACAACCGTCAAGTTGATTGAAATTGTACTTTCCAATAAAAAATCATATTTCATCTTTTGATTTTTTGTCCAAAATGTTATTTGTAACTTGATACTTCTCTGGATTGGCTGCAGATGCTGAAAAAGCTCAGAAAACAACTCAATGGGGAAGACTTGACATGGAACAACTTGAGCACACTATGCTGGGTGATTGGATCTATCTCAGGTTCTATGATGGAAGACCAAGTATATTATTGTATGCAGTCTAATGATAGAATATTTGTATATTGGGATTGGATTACCATTGATGGGTTTGTAAGTGTTATAGATTACCTGTTATGTTTTGATATATATGCATTTCTCCCATTTTATATTATAATATTCATTGTCTGGACAAGTTTTCCCTACACTTAGTTAATGGTGTCACATTTTAATATGCATATAACTGATAATTTCTCTTTACACATGTTAATGGTGGTGGTGAAGTGTAATGGTGTAAGATGTCAATAAAAATGGACAATATTATATTGAAGGTCCATATAACTTTCATGGAGCAATATTTATGTTTGCTTGTAGTGATAACAAATTATGTCCCAGTCTGCGGGAAATGTGTGGAGAAGGTGATGGAGTTGTTAATCAATGTGGAACTCTTGAATGGGTGAAATTGTTTAACAATTCCAAGATAGGCACCTAGAGATTGAAAAATTACTTCATTTTTCAGATAAATGTATTTAAGATGTTTACTAGTTAATATTTTAGGATGTTCCACTGAGGTTTCAAATTTTAATCGCATTTCACTTGTTAAAAGTGTTCAGAAGAAAATGGGATACTTATGCCACAATGTAGTTGGTGTGCAAACTATACTATTAGTAAGATAATTTTTCTTTCCAACATCGTATAAACTTGATTTTTTTCATAATTTCTTTGCAAGTTTGAAAAACTAGAGTTTTTGCCCATTAATAAGAGAACTACTAGCAAAGGTGTTGGCTAGATTTTCTGCATAGCTGAAAACCTAGGCAGTCATGAGATAAATCTCCCTCATTTACCGGTGAGGCTCCCATGTAAGATTTGTCAATAAAATATGCTAGTATCTATTTAGGGGTTTTACTTTAACCATGCAGCTCATGAACCATAGTTGTATAGTTTTGCAGCAAGTAAGCAACTATTTAAAGAAATGAAATATTTAAAGAAGAAGGAAATAATAAACACAGGAAGAAATAGGGAAGATGTGCAACCAAATCAATAGATAATAGAGTTGATTACATGCACATAGATGGAACCAATAGATATTAATACACAAAATTATAAGCAAAGGTAGCTTTCAAATCTAGATCTAGAATAACACAAAGTTTATAAGTAGATCTAAGACAAAAAGCTAGAAGCAAAATGTACCGTGACACAAAATTCTCTGGAAATCTACTCCTTTCTATTCCTTTTCTTCAAATAGCTATTAGGGGTTTCAACACAAAGTCTGAACACAAGAATGTTGCTTACAAATTTTGATGATTCCTTAACCCGAAGGTTCTTCCTCTACTTATAGAATGTAGAGGGGCAATTACAAGTCGAAGCTTTTAGTTGAACTGACACATGTGGAAGTGGGAAAGGAAACAACTGGCAATCTCCCTCCTGGAATTCCTCTTTGCATGATATGAATGATTTGCAACTAAAAATAGAACCTTCTATTTTGCATGTTTGCCACCTATTTCCAAGTAGTTGACTTCTTCAAGTAATGGCTTTTAAACCAATCACTTAAGTTTTATAATTTAATTGATCACTCAATTACTTTGTCGGAGGAAAGAAGAAGGAAGAGGAAAGTTGCAGTCTTGTTCTTTTTTCATATTCTGCATGCAGTTGATTCTTTTGCCCTTGATTCTCACCATACTGGATCTAGAAATAGCTGGATCTAGAAGCGGCTGGATCTGGAATTTTTCTTATGGGTGTTGCCTTTGCCTTGTCTTCCCTCTTATCATTGAAGCTTTTGCAGTTCTTCTCCAGTACATGCATCAGTGCATTGTTTGCCGTAAATAACTCATAATTTTTATTTTTAATTGCATATGAGCAATTAAAAATTTGGAAAGCACTCTGGGTGAATGCAAATTCAATTAAGGCTTCAACTGGAAGATTGGGAGAACATGCATAAGGTCCTGGAAGGAATTCTCCATGAACTAACTTCTTCACGGGTTGTATTCAAAACAAGAGGATAAATCCTTTGTAATTATGGATCCGGATCTAATGAATCTGATCTATGCATGATTCTAATGATCTTTCTCATTCATCCAACTTTTCCTTGGCTAGAGCGATCTTTGTCTGAACAATTCTTTTTCTTTTTATTCAGCCGAAATTCTTTACAACCGGTGCAGATCTGGAGATTTCTTCATATTCGGAGGATATGTTCAATGTATTGGACATTGATTTGAGCTCCCTTTCTCTTATAAAAGCACCTGTAATGAATTACTGCAATTAATTCAGACAAAGATGGCAACCGAACATGAACACTTGATTTTAATTATAAAAATCTGCATATATCAAGCCTGCTGCCCCAAAATTTGATGTTTTGTTTGCATGCAAAGCAAGCATGAATTTTACCAATTTCACCTGAGCACTTGTACCACTATGCAGACAATTATTCAGACACAAATCAAGCTCCTTCAAACCTAGGCGCCAAATTTTGAAGCTTACAGCAGTAATTAAACCTTCTTCTGAGTAAAATTCCTCTTCAAATGGGGCACCAAAATTGCCTGGGCTGCACTTCCTTGCTAAAGAATTAATTAATTCATCCTTATGGTAGCCCTTATATAACCCTCATCATTCTATAATTAAATATTGCCCCTCCTATTCCTGGCAATTAATTAATTAATTAATAAGTTTTTCTCTTCAAATGGGGCGCTTATTTTGTGTATGTTCATGGCTGCCATTAAATAAATTAAATTTATTTAATTTTAGCTCTCTACTTCTAGTTCACTTAAGCTTCACAAAGATGCTTTGACCTCATCCACCGAAAATAGGAATTAATTATATCAAGTAATACTTTAAAAGCATTATTCATCTTCCAAATGGGGTGCACTTTTTTACATGAAGGGGCTGCATTAAATAAATAATATTTATTTAATTTTAGAATTTCTAATTCTAATTTCGTTTATCCACTTTCCCTTTATTGAATTTTCCACATGCTTGGGCACCAAATTTGGAGAAGGAATTAATTAATTTAATGCATTTAAAGCTACCCTTCTATCTCAAAAGGGGTCGCACTTTTTGACATGAAGACATTTCTATTTTTAAAAGCCAATTTTCAATGGGATTATTCACCTTGCAACACAGCTCCAAAAATCACATGATCCACTTAAGTTGTTTGACTTTCATAATGAGATTATTTACCCTGCAAGGCAGTTAAGAAAATCCTATCAATGCCTTAAGTGATTTTTCTTTTATTTCACAATGGATATTTTCACCCTGTAAGGCAGGTAAGAAATTCTCGTCTGCCTACTGCCTCTAATTTTCCCATTGTGACTTAAGTGGCGTTGCTTCCATGGGAAAAAGTACCTTGCTAGGCAGCTACAAAAATCCCACCTGCCTGTTGCTACCAAAAATCCCATTGTAGCTTTAAAGTCTTCTTTTTCCAAAAATGTGGCCTACCCAAAAGAAGCTTTTTTGTGCATGACTTCATCTTTTCAGAGAGAACCAGACCTCCTGTGACAAATTCCTTCTAGCATAACATCCATAGGTGATCTCAGAAACTCCAGGCAAGAAATCAGTTTAAACCGGAAAAGGAATTGACCTAGAAAAATTTCACAAAAAACAAAATGGGAAAACACCAAAAACACAAAACATTGCAAGAAGCTATGTCACAAGGTTCGAGTTCGTGTTTGAGTTCGACTAGGATAAAAATCGGTTCAAGTTCGACAACTTGAATAAATTTTGAAAAAAATCGGCATTATATTCAACCGATGCATAAAATAATAATAAAAATATAAGATAAAATTAAAAAATGTAATTAAATTTTAAAACATTAAAAAAGAAATAATATAATTATTTTTTTAAAAATTAAAATTTTTATTGTATTAAATAGATTATTAATAATTTGAAAATAATAATTAACAAATCAAATCATAATACTTTCTAAATTCTTAAAAATAAAAAAATATATAATACAACTAATAATAAAAACATACATAGAAAAGTTAAAAAAACATATATAAATAACATCTAACTTAAATCAATTAATATTTTCTATTAGTTCAACATGCAATCAACTTTATATAATTTTATTTAATAAACATAAAATAAAAAACCTAACCTAAAACCTAAAATTCAATATAATAAAAAAATATAAGACACAAAGCTAAAATGAAAAGCAAAGAAAGAGAAAATTATTGTCGATTGACGGGCTTCATTAAGTGACGGGCTTCACGCAAGTGACAAAGCTTCACACAAGCTTTGAGTGCTTGAGGCTAAAGGACGCCGCTTTGAGGGCTTCACGCAAGTTAAAGGACGCTTGTTATCACCGCCAAAACTCCAACGACCCAAACAAAAACCCTATAAAAAGGACTGCAAACTTGGACGAATTTTGGTGAATTTTTGGTAACTGTACAAAATCAACGAATTTCAAATTTTTTCTGAAAAATTCGGCGAACCTTGTGACATAGGCCAGAAGTCATAGATAAAGCCCATGATTCATTCCTAGTTAAAACCCTACTGGTATATGGGAATATTGACATGTAAGATCACAACAGGGTTAAACTGGAGCATAATTTACCTCAAACGGGGTTCAAAATAATTAAATACAAATTTCCCGTAGGTAAACCCCAGTGACAGAATATAACGATTTTGGGCATCTGGGTATTTGTCAAAATTGGCTTATATGGCTCCTTGGGAATATCTTGACACAACACAAACACTTTTTGGCAAGAAAAACACAAAACGACCCATTATTTTAAAAGTACAAAAATTTTTACATAGGGTAGTCTCAGATTTCAGGGAGAAATCTGGGGACACCAAAAGGTTTCTAATCTTCCTTGTAATTTGTGACAATGATTTGAATCAGTATTCAATGGTTAGACTTTATCATTCTACTGACTTGAAATATTTGGGCGTTGATAGGAAAATTGGTTCTTGGTGACAGTTATTCGAGATTTATTCAACCTATGTGAAATCACCAATGGAAAAGATAATAAAGCTGTATCTGCAAGTAACATCATGTAAGTGGCATTTCATTATGTAATTTGCATCATATCTATGCAATTTTTGAACTAATCCGACAATCTGGTGAATTGAACAAGTATGTATTGGGACAATAGCTAAGGTTTTTAAGAGCCCACTGGAAGTTTTTGAAAACTCTTGTTAATATGCTTTTTGAATTCATGCATGAGACTCATCCTGAGTACAGGGGAGAAAACATGTATTCAAACTGAAATAAATTTCTTGTGAATTATCAAATTTTATTTTGTGAAGTATACATTTCATGGAGCAAATAATTTGCATAGAAAATTGAGGTATCAGGGAAGGGATTTGCAGTAATATAGAATCACTGAACATTATAGAATCTTTGAACCGTCTAAAAAAATACATTTATTGGAGTGCAAGACATCTATCTTCCTGTATTTTCTAGACAAGCAACACACAAAAGTATTAAGAATATATACATTAATGAGGTGCAACTATGCGAATGAACATTTGCGATTAGAGAAATTAAGTGCAGGTAGTATTGCTAATGCTGACATATAGAGTCTACCAATTCTTGAACTGGTTGGGTAAATCAAGTACATAAAGAAATATGTAGGAAATGGCTAAGCCAAAATTTTGATGGCCACACTTCAATAATAGTGTGATCTTTCTAGTCTAACCCATTGTCTTTTTGTTCACTCTTTTGAAGATCACCGTTTTTTCACATGTGTGCAATATGATATATTTTCAACTGGGAAACTAGATTTCAATGATATAGCTAGTAAGAGATGATTTTTTTATGTTCAGATGTATGAAATATTTGTACTCTTGGGTTTGAGTATTGGAGGTGTAGATATTAAGTCACCAAAGAATTAGATCACAATCTCCTTACGTATATGCATTCCCTTTTAGACATTTTTGCTAAAGTTATTCAAGCTCTCCGATTGTGTAGTTTAATACGAATTTTCTCATCTTTGGCCTACAAAAGCTCGTGGTCAAGTTATACTTAGAGGTGACTATACTCTTTGTTATGTGAGCTTGTATTATCAGAATAGCTTCAAGTATAAGTACAATGTTCTTATGTATTGTCTTTTCAAGTTACCCGTCACATTATGCAAAGGCTCAACATAGGAATGCCTTTTTATTAAAGATGGCCTTTCTTATGAAAGGCTGATGGTTTCTTGTTATATGTTTAATTCAACCTCAGTATTTTAATGAGATGTTTTTTGGTTATAAATTTTCAAGTGACAGTTGATAAACACAACAAGTCATTATAATTTTTGTTTTGATGTAGACTATAGATGAGTTGCTTGGTGCTATTGATAGTAGAGAATTATATCAAAGTTGAGACAATCAAAGCGAAGAACATGAAATGACATTTTCTACAAAGAGACAGTTGCTCAAAATAAAAGTTCAGAAAAAGAACCTCAAAGTAGCACCAGGGAAGCAGATGGATTGCTTGAAGCTGGTGGTGGAGAGGTGTTCATATTGTATGCGAAGGGATAATGACATTTAGGCACCCTTTTGTATTTTATCATTATATTTAAAGGGTTAATGGAATTTCGACACCCTTTTGTATTTTATCGTATTTGATATTAATAAAATGTTTTGGACCCATTTGTTGGGCACAAGAAGATTCAAATCAAATTGTTTTTAATTTAAATTATTAATTACTAGCCTATTTTGATAGCCGTCGATTTCACTATATGATATTTGGTTATTATTTATTCTTGAAATTTAGATTTTTCATTCTTTAAATTCTTTAAAAATTGAAATTAGTATAGTCTCTAGAGAGACAAATAACTAGTATTCTGTATTGTCTCTAGGGAGACAATAATGATAGTCTCTAGAGAGACAACAATGATATTGTCTCTCAAGAGACAATATGTGTATCAATCTATAGTCTCTGTGAGACAAAATTAGAGACACCCGCTTTGAGACAATAATAGAGGATATATACAACTTTTTTTGTCTCTATTTGAGACAATTTGATCTAGTATTGTCTCTATTATTGTCTCAAAACACCCCCTCTTGTAGTAGTGAGTTATGTCCACAATTAGAATTTTTATGCTTAATATATTTTCGTAATTGTTCACAAAGTGTGGAAGGGAATAATTTTTTTATTGTCGTTATATGTATGCAGCCTTGTATCTCTCCCTATGGTTAATAAAACCTTAGCTTAGGGGTTTGGGTTGGAATCATGCTGAAATGTGCAATTCCACACCTCTAGTACGAACAAGGGTATATCTATGATGTAGATTATTAAAGCTACATGTATATTTATAAATGGCCGGATAAGATATCATTGAGAATAATGTAATAATAATGACTAGTATTATTTTATACCCGCATCTAATTGGTATTAGTGCTACCAAAGATAAAGTTTGGCATGACCAAATATCATTGTGTTGGCATATGAATTAAGGATTAATATTATTCGACATTTGTATTACTTGAGTGAAATTAAATTGATTGACCCCTATATAATCCTGGTTCCCTTAAGACGGTTTACTTAAATTATATTGATATAGGTTTAAGGGTAATTAAATTGATTGTAGTGTAATTTAAATCTTTGTAATTGTGTTGACTTACTAAATATGGGTTATTTCCTTTATCGTACTATTTGATTGTTGTACATAGCTTGGCAACATGATCAGATTTTGAAATTTCCTTTTAAACTTACTCCATATGTTCTTGGTAAGCAATTAGGTGTAGGATTGTTGTGGGGTAAATTTTCTTTGAAAGGGGTAAATAGTGGTTAGTATATGATGTTGGATTTCTAACCTTTAATCTTTGGACCCTAGGAAATTGTTAGGAAAATGTTGATGATGTTGGAGTATTGGATTTCAATCATATAATCTATGCGATTATATGATTGAAATCCCAATACGCTTGACACTTTGTTTCAGACTTACCGGGTCATTGACCCCTACTTGTTATATGTTGATTAAACTTTTGTCATCCTTAAAACAATGTTCATATCGATTCTTATGGCTCCCTTCTTAATTTTGACATGGTATATTTCTAGCATGTGTAATGGCGTTGTTAGTATTTAGAACTTGGCATTCCCCCTTTCATTAAATAAAAGGTTCTTTTTATGATATTGTTAATGGTAGCATTCTATTTCTATGTGTAGTCTTTATCATGCTCGAGCCTCGCGAACCGACTCGGGATAATAATTGTACGATGGTTATTGATGGTAAAAAAAAAGAAGAGAGAAAGTATTTCTATAAGTTGCTTAAGTTTTTCCGATAAAGTGTTATTGTATGAATGCTTAATGTGTAGTCGGACTTTAAAATGATAATTGTGGAGAAAATTTAGAAGGAAATACCTTAGTATTTTTTTATATTTGTGGAGTAGGTTTGCCATTATTGACTGAAGCTAAAACTTATGAAATATTATTGTGAATGAAATAAAATGATCACTGAATTGTTACGAGCATCTTATTGTATGATTACAATGTTGAAAGATAGTTTATCCTTGATATGACCAATATTGTCTTACCTATTTAATCCTGAGTCAAAATACAATAGAATTTGTAGCCATCTTTCGATTGTGTGTCATCTTTGATAGGAAATTATGTATCTGTGACTCGTTATCAAAAGGATAATGGTAAGCAAACTGATTTATAACCTTGAGTTAGTAAACCCTTGTAGATTGCGACAATAATGCAATACTAGGTATCATCGAATGGTTTTGTAATCCATACAAAGGTTATACTGAAGAGAAAATATTATGATGTTGTTAACTTATAGATGAAGCAAAGAGTCTTAAAATGGAATAAAATGAAACTATCTTCTTGTGTTAAAAGAGGATGTACCTTATTACTCTTAATCTATACTAATAAATTATTCTTCGTGTTTATGGGATGTAAAATGATATTTAAATTTAAACCAATGTTTAGTAATTTATGAGGTTGCAAGGTTATGTTGAATGGGGATAAATGATCAAGAACCAATTAAAGCCAACTTATCTGTTATAAAACCTGATTTTAACTTTTTTTATGAATTTAATCAAGAGATGACTAGTCGATGCACTTGCTTAATACTTATTATTTTATAAGTCTCAAAAAACTTATGGTTAATGTCGAGTGAGATGATGAAGATGAATGCATACTTAACTTCATACCACTAACCCTTGTGAAGGTGCATTGTAATCCTTTCTTCATTAATTTAACCGTTATGATCCTTGCTCAAAGGAATTTTTAATTTTGAACCTAAATGGCATTTTGCCTTAGTTTGATCTTACGCTCACCTCCTCGTGCAATGGAGGTATGAGATAAGATATTGTAGCTTGTGTGTGGATAAATGGACTTGTGTGTAATATTTTCCCTCTTAATAAATGAACAAATCAAACAAGTAAATAATGTAACTTCAATGAATCTTTTAAATGGGACTTACCATAAGAATACATTAACAGATTAGAGGAATCCTAGCAAGAGGAAACATGATTTCTTGATTTGTATAACATGAATCTTCTAGATCGTAAAGTCAGGTCTTGAAAGACATTTTTAGTACATACATAATCTTAAAATACTTTCACCATGGGATGCCCCTAACTATAAGTTTGTTCTGTGGTTGGACTAGTATGTGATGTCATGTCAAAAAGAGAAAATTGATTTGTTCATGTTGGGTGTTGTATGTTTTCTTGTTTCCTATGTGGTCAACGTTGTGTCAAGATTATTGAGATTTGGTCGTAACCCCTTTCGGTCACCTGTGTTGATGTGTAAACTCTAAGTAAGTCAAAAAAAAGTTATCCTAGTTTTTTCATCGTTGTATCTATTTGTGTGTGTGATTGTACTTCTATATTGTTGTTATTATTTCTCATTTCTTTTACTTAAAGATATTTTTCTATGAATTTGTGGTAATGAATGGACTCTCACTAATGTAGTCATAGCTTCTTAAAGAGTTGGAGATGCAAGGATCAGATCTTTCACTTGTAAATAACAATTCAAGTATATTGAATTTTTTCTCATAAACTAGTCCTTTGTTAAGCTCTTTCGCTTTCTTCAATTAATATCTATCTTTGGATCATGATTATTTTCAGTTAAAAATATTTTTTTCTCTCTCTATTTAAATACATTGCTACTCATCTTGACTCCAAGCATCACCCAATTTATTAAAACAAACTCTTATGATCGACAAAATATCCTTGCTTTAAATTATAAATACTTTGACTTTTATGATTAGATTAAATATCCCCGCTTTAACTCATAAGTATAAATCTTCCATCTCCAAATTAAATATTAAAATAATCTATTGGGGGTAAGTTATATACATAAAAGACAAAGGAAAAATATACGATTAAATATTGTGTATATATATTTGTGTAACCATGGAATTTTTCCTAATTTTCTTTTCCATTACAGATGGTTCTTATCATTGAAATGCATGGATTCAACGTCCTATGACTTTTTTGTTGGTCAAAACTTCTTTTACATAAGCCTTTTAGAAATATTGCATCCCAATTTGGATCAACCCCACATGACATCAACGACACTTGGGACCTGTATAAGCAAAACTACAACCATGGAATCTTTTACGCACTACCGTGAGACACAAGACATGCTATATACATGTTAGTTCGACTATGAGGTGAATGCAATATTCAACATGAAGTATTGCAAGAATGATAGGTCTTCGTACAAATTCATCCGGGAAACAACATGGGTCTTGACAGTCTTGAAATGTTGGGGAAATGAGATTTCGACATACACAATAATTGGAACATACATGACGTTCCGCTTGATTTGTAGATAATTGGTTCATCATTCATCAAGAGAGAAAAGGAAGACACAAATAACACCAGCATGCAGGCCACACCACCATCTTCCACACTTCCTTTGTCTTCATAACAACAACTAGCTCTTGATACCATACTACACCATTTAGCAAACAAAACCCTTCTATCTCCACTAAGATTAAGAATTCAAGGAACAGATGGCACAGAAAACCAATCCCGATAAATAAAATCTAAAATTCATTCACATCAACCTCAACCACATCTCCATCACCTCTCCTTGTGCTTGCCCCTTTAGGGTGTTTCAGCATTTAAAATCTCTATATCCACAATCCATGCATCCCTTGGTATTCCAATCAAAGAACCGAAACCCTTTGAAGGCAAAGCATTATCGTATTTTCAAGTGTTTTTGAAACATATATAATATGTTATTATTGATGAAATGAGTTTCATTGGCCCAAAGTTGTTAAGAAAAATTTACAATAGGCTACGCGAAGATTTCCCAGACTCAAAAACCTCTAAATTTGGGTACAAATCAGTCATCCTCATTGGTGACCTCGGTCAATTACCACCGGTTTTGGACAATACTCTTTATGCAAGTAATTCCTATAGAGCTAGCCTTTGGATGGAATTCCATTCCTCCATTACATTGCAAATCGATATTTTGACAACAAGGAACAACTAATGCATAGGTTTCATTCCGGAATTTATTGCTCCACATGCTAGATTCAACTCCTCTTATTGAGGAATGGGACCTCCTAATGTCTCACACAGAAACACACCTAACTCAGCAAGAGCTCAAAATTTTAAGGACGCACCACATTTGTTTGCAAAAAAAGATCTCATGGACTCCCATAACCTTCAGATGTTGAAGGCATCGAACATTTCAATCACCCAATCCATTACTGAAAGTAACTGGTAGGCCTCAACATGAGATCCTGATAATGATCAGTTGGAACACAAATTTCTATTGTGCAAACAAAAAAAAATCATGCTTATTGCAAACTTATGGGTTGACGCAGGCCTCGTGAATGGTGCTACAAGAACAATCACCAACATTGTCTACGACGCATCAATGCCACTACCATCATTACCTTTATTTGTTTTATTCAAATTTGATAGATACAATGACCCATGTTGGGATACCTCCAACCGATTATATATTTTGATACCCCCTTTTTCAAGAGGGAATCAAAGACAATTGCATATTAAAATGGCGAGGGATTAACTATCCACAAGTCACAAGGACCTACTTTGAATAGAGCAACTGTCGACATTGGAACCACTGAAAGGCAGGGTCGACATTCACAACTTTCTCTAGAGTTCTCTCGCTTTGAAATCTGCGCATTTCACCTCCTTTTTCATTTGAAAGGTACTCAAAAATGGCACACGTACCAACACTTGGAGCAAGAAGAAAGGAGGAGTCAAGACTACTATCCCTCAACCCTTTGTAAATATAACCCTCTACTTTGATAGCACCTCTCCGCTACTACTTTACTCAACACTTATTTTATCGAAAGCTAAATTGTTGTTAGAGATGTATCAAATGTAATCATGTTTACTTGAAAAAAAAATTGCCCAAAAAGGCTACCATTCATGATATAAATAGTGCAAATGTATACATGTTTCCTTATGTGTACGAGAGGTATTCATGTATCTTATGTTGTGATATACGATTTACATCTTTATACGTACAAATTTGTAACAAAAGTAAATATACACATACAACCTTTCAATGCAATGTTTCATCTATATTCCTAGACTACCACTATCAATCACATGCCTTATTGAGTGTACAAAACATGTTTTTTCACCAAAAGACCAACCAAACAACCGATGCAACACTAACACATTTACCCTAGAATTAATACTAACCATCAACTATAAAAATCATTAACTATCGAAAACGATATCAAATATATTCATTTATGAATTTATAGCAAGTTTGAAATGTAGAGAGAACTCATCTATATTTCTACACTTACAAAATCAATCACTTATCAATATCAACTACAAAATTAATAACTATCCCTTTTAAACAAATAATATATACCCTTTTAATTTGGCTTTACTTGATTTACTGTTTTAAAATAATTAATGTTTAATGCTATTATAAATATATGCCTAAAATTGCTTATTGTCTAAGTAATGGTTGTAATATTGCTTATCGTCCAAGTAATTGTTTTAGTATTGCTTACAACCTAAGTAATCCTGTTATGTAATAGTGATCGGGTTAGGTTTTCTTACAACTCTCTTGTGGCATTTTTCTGTTGATTTTTTCAAACTATTTGGTCTGTTTTTGTTAATTTTTTTATTTCCCGCTTTTTTAGGGTTTAATATGGAATGACATTATCATGAACTACTCTCCATAGAATTTTGGCTAAATTCTTCTCGTTTTGGATTATAAATCTCTATCTATCTCTTACAAAAAACATAGGTCTTT
The DNA here is from genome assembly GCA_018340775.1 of Taxus wallichiana var. yunnanensis. Lineage (NCBI taxonomy): Eukaryota > Viridiplantae > Streptophyta > Pinopsida > Cupressales > Taxaceae > Taxus > Taxus wallichiana. The sequence goes on along the minus strand of CM031244.1, from coordinate 369,093,822 downwards.
TTTTTTTTTTTTTTGAACAATAGGTCTTCAGGGGTTTTGAAGTGAGTGAGATACAGTTGTTCCTATGCGAGAGCCTATGGAGTCTGAAAGGGAGAAGAAGACGAGTAATAGATCAAGTAAATTTGGCCGTAAACACCATGACGCCAGTTTTTTATCAAGGTTGTTAGCATTAGGGTTTCTGTAGAGATTCAAGAACCTGATTACAGCAGCAGCGGTTCAGGATCATCTATATCCTTCCTTGTTGGAGCATGTTTACCATCCAGTGCAGCTAAATAGCAGTACTTCTTCAGCATCAGTGCACACTCATGTTTTGGAGTCAAATGAGAAGTTTCAAATGATAAGAGTGAAATTTTTGAGGCTGGTTCATAGGTTAGGCCAGAATTCCTCCAATGGTGTTTTTGCACAAGTCTTTTACATGTTTGCGCTGGGGGAACAGGTAAAGAGGATGATGGATCTCGAGTTGAGCCGAAGCCTTGAACTTTGAGTTCCGGAGAGAAAGTGCAATTGCAGAGAAGAAAGAAGCCGCTGGTAAGACCTTGATTTTACCTACACCATCTTGGTTTTGGGGAAGACAGGAGTTGGTAAGAGTGCAACGGTGAATTCAATTTTGATGAGATGAAGTGTTTTACAGATGCATTTGAGTTGGGAACGGAAGAGGTCCATGAGATTATTGGAATAGTTGAGGGACTTAAAATTAGGGTAATCGATACTCCCGGCCTCATTGTAGCGACCCAAAAATTTCACACACGCGGACAACATAAAAAAGACAGGATAATTTTTTTATTTTTTTGACTTTCTTTGACACATAACACGACACAACATGTCATCACAAAGGTACAACCAACTCTAGGAACCACTTGTTACGGGGATGACCACAAGGTCAGCAGGGAAACGTTCACACCCAAAAGGATAATACACTTTTTTTTTTCTTTACAAAACAACATAGAAGTTCAACGACAAAACACTCTAACAAATAGGGCCAACCACAATGAGATATTCTTGGGGTTATTTATCTTAAAAATACATCTTGCAATTATTAGTTTACGTTTTCAAGGAGGCTCGTGGATATGATTCATACAATTTATCTTACCAAGTTAAGTTTATTCTTTTTACACTGAGTAATCATCTTTAAAATCTTCTCTATTGTGACATTTATTTTCTTAATTCGTTTATTTAGAGAAAGGGGGAATTTTAATTCCACAAGGCCATCTATTTAAACTTACGCTACTAGAACTTGTTCATGCCCATATGACAACATGGGTTTGCGTTTAACATACTTAAGAGAAGAAAGACAAGGCACCTTGGAAAAAGGTTAGAGGGAGGAGGTTGGGTTGAAATCATCTTCAAGACCTCATTAACCATTACCAAGATATAATTGAGACTTGAAAAATTAACCAGAATTATTAAATATTTTACTTAGGCTTTACTAAAAGAGTTTTATAAAAATAAAACAATTTGCCTTCCAATGGAGCACCACGAGAGATAGATTGCGTGGTTTCTAAATTGTTTTCTCTGTTTATTAAATCTTATTATCTTCCGATCTAACCATAGATTTCTTTTAAGTCCGCTTAAGAATTTCACCATGAAAGGGATAGTGTTCAATAGTGTAGCTAGGGATAATCGGGTTATATAATGCTACTTAACAAAGGATAGTTTCATCTTGATCACTTATGGAATTACATGCTCTCAAGTTGGTCACCTCTACACCAATTTATTTGCAATATAAATTTTATTTTAACTTCTATAAGTATTAAACAACCCATCTTATTTTACTTATAACACACTATGACTAAGTATCGAAATATTTAACTCAACATTTAATCATAGGGATAAAGTTTAACAATATTCATTTATGAAAACAAAAAAAAGGTTACTTCAACTCTTAGAATACCGATAATCCACTGAGGTCACTCAACAAGTGGTAAACAAATTTTATTATATCTTCCAAGATAGACAGACAATTCAAGGTTCCAAAGTTAAGACGACATAATCCACGATACAAAAATACTAAGACATTGATCCTCTTCTAAAATTTTTCCACTAGATGTTATCAATAGTTTAACCATAAAAAAAAAAACAATGTATAAGCACCAAAGTGGAAATCATCTATGCAACTACAACAGCCACTTCTTTCATACTTGAGCTCGGAAAAACAACCTGCAAAAACATGTTAGCTTTTGTCAGTTCAAAAGAACTGGCATGAGCATGCATTCCCTTTTCCTAGATATTTCATCAAAATTAATTGAATGACTAGTGCATGATTTCCATTCCAAGGCATAAGCAAAAGTAATTTGTATGAATGTAAACAAAATAGATATCTAGTTAACAAAAGGCACACTGCAGGACATATGAAAGCCAAAATTGTGCATTTTCTATCCAAGGTTACCCTTACACCATACATTCTAAATTATAAAAATTTCCCACATAATACACCTTTTTATTTTCCTTAAGTAAGATAGCGATAGCAGCTTCACATTCACAAAACAGAATAAAGGAATCGTACAACAACCACCCGATATGGAATAGTAAATTCTCCTGATAATGTCGAAAAAAAAATAACAAGTTTTATTATTCCGAACATCCCTACTCAGACCAAGAGTGCCACACAAGTCCACTAAAACTCATACAGCCTATGGGGGTTATGGCCACTCAAGGACCCAATTCAAAGATCATGTAAAAAGGAATGCATTGCACATGCGTACACCTTAAAGAATGTAGCTGACGTTTTTGATTGTTATACCCAATATTTATTTATATATTCAAGGTTAAACAACATCCACGTATGATAAGTTGAAACTTTGAAAGCACTCTTAAGCCGCAAGTGCCAACTCCGCACATCCCTCAACAAAAACCTTCATTCCCAACATAATAAAATATTTCAATGTTATACACTATTAACTTACTTACTGATATAACGAAGAAAGGTCTCATAAAACATTGTTGCTTGGGGGTAAATGTAATTTACCTTTCACAGGTCCCCAAAAGCATCTCAAGCCTCAGACTTAGTTCCATGTTCACCACATCCGACATATACTTCATTGTTTGTTGCTCGGAAGGGGTAAAACACTGTTCATGCACTCACTACCGTGGGGGCGTCCGACAAGGAAAGGATTTTCTTATAATAATAAAAAGAATTAAGTAAACTTACACAGTTACGTCGGGCGCATAGGATATCCCATGTACAAAACGAGAGTCCCTTGAATACTTTAAGTATTTTCTCCAAAGGTTTGAGTAAGGTTTTCCTTATAACAAACCCTCAAATTTTCCATCACAAAGAAGTCGGTGGACCTTTCATAAGACCAGTTAGGGAGATAATACAAATGTAGGACTGACGAGGATATCCCTTGGCCAGGGTACTAAAATTTTTAAGGTCATCATAAGCTAGGTAAGCAAGTTAGATTTGGCCAAAACATGTTTGCATAAGACGGCGTCGAAAACCCACTATCTAGTCATAGCCAGTCACATCCGACAAGCATAATACACAGTTCGTTAAAGCTTCTAAAAGGAAATAGAAATTTACATTGTTCCAACCTTGTAGTCGACCTCCCAGGGATGAAATTGGGATGAGATTATACCAAATTAGATTGCTAAAAAGAAAAGGATGAGCAAGGGTCTCTCTAGTATCATTTCCAATACGAATTAATACTAGACCGTGATAACATCAAAAGGGCAATAAATACACTTCTTCTCATGAGGTAAATGTAGATTGAGAAACAGGGATGGAAGCCTGTGTAATTTTATTAATCTCAATCAACTAAAAAATTACAGTGAATAGGCTGCAATATTTATAGATATTGCACAGCCAAATACATCCGGGAGAATAAGTTGCACAGGTGCAACCAAGATGCCAGAATAAACAAGCTTCCAATAACATCCGGGAAGCAACAATTACATAAAAACAAATATATTGTTTAAAACAATATAACAGTATGCATACAGACAAATATGGTTGATTAACCATATAACAAAATAACAATTTATTATTTAATTAATAAAATTAAATAATTATTAAACTATGCATAATTAAATATTAGGATAATAAAATTTATCCTAACATTCCCCCCCTTAATTGTGCATTGTCTGAAGAGATGAGGAGAGAAATGCTCTGAACAACTCAAACTTGTCACGTGCAAGTGACTTTGTGAAAATATCTGCTCGTTGTTCAGCCGTTGGACAAAACTGAAGCTGGATGTTGTGCTTCAACACATGTTCGCATATGAAATGAACCTGAACTTCAATGTGCTTTGTTCTCTCATGAAAAACTGGATTACGAACAAGTTTGAGAACACCTTCATTGTCAACATACATGGTGGTCGGTTTGTCCTGTGGTATTCCAAGTCCTTCCAGTATGCGACGTAGCCAAATCACTTCACAGACAGCTTCTCCTGCAGAATGATACTCGGCTTCTGTGGAAGAGCGAGAAACAAAATGTTGTTTCTTACTTCCCCATGATATTGGTCCAGATCCCATAAAGAATACAAATCCAGAAGTGGATTTTCTATCATCAATGTTACCTGCATGATCTAAATCCGAATATCCAGTCAAGAAGAAGTTTTCATTCTTCTTGTATTCTAGACCAAGATCCACTGATCCTTTGAGATATCTTAAAATACGCTTTTCTGCTTTCCAATGACAAATTTTGGGTTCCTGCATGAACCTGGATAGATAGCTCACTGCAAAGCTGATATCTGGTCTAGTGTAGGTCAGGTAAATGAGACTCCCAATCATTCTTGGATAGAGAGTGGCACTTACCTCGGAGATGGATCTGAACAAGATAAGCTGTAATCTGTTCTCCATTGGTGTAGCAATTGGTGTGTAATCCATCATCCTAAACTTCTCGAGTGTTGTCTTGGTATATTTCATCTCGAGAAACAAAGATGTGATTCTCTTTCGCCATACTTCCCGAGGTCCAAGACAGTGTGCATAAGCCCGAGATCTGTCATGTCGAATGATCGCTTAAGATCTTTCTTTGTTTCATCAATCATCTTCACTGAACTGCCAGTGATGACTAGATCATCGACATAAACTACAACAATCACCATCTCCCCCCCTTGCTTTTTTTTGAGGTAGAGATTGGGATCGTATGGATTTATGACAAATCCATGTTGTACGAGATGCTCATCAATCTTGATGTACCATGCCCGGGTGCCTGTTTGAGGCCATACAGAGATTTCCTGAGTCTACATTCCTTTTCTTCTTGACCAGGTACAATATATCCCTCAGGTTGAGTCATGTAGACTTCTTCTTGCAAATCTCCATTCAGGAAGGCACTTTTTACGTCCATCTGATGGACTTTCCAACCAAACTGTGCAGCTAGAGCAAAGATCATTCTGATCATTTTGATCTTAGCTGTGGGAGCAAATTTCTCCTCATAGTCAATGCCTTCTTTCTGTATACCCCTTTGCTACAAGTCTTGCTTTGCACTTGTCCACTGTCCCATCTGCTTTGTACTTAGTTTTGAATATCCATCTGCAACCAATGGGTTTCTTCCCTGGTGGAAGATCAACAAGCTGCCAAGTGTTATTCTTCATCACTGATTGATATTCAGAATCCATGGCATCTTTCCAAGCTTTTGACTGTAGGGCTTCCTGGACTGTAGAGGGCTCGTCTGTTTCAATAACTCTACTCATCAAAGCAAAGTTAACTTCTTCTCTTGCTTTACTGCGAGTCCGTGGTCCAGGGGTGGATGTATCCGGTGGAGCATCCAATCTTGCATCTCGTAATGTGCTTGTACACCATTTAGGCATATGTTGACCTGTTCCCATGGGTTGTGGTTCTATCTGATCAACACCATCATCCCCATCATCACTTTCATCTTCTGAGGGAACATTAGCTTCAATTTTTACAACTGGTGAAAAATCTACATCTTGCGAGTCCGGAGGAGGAGTCTCTACTTCCTTCTTCTCGAAAAACTCAACATCTCTGCTTGTGTAGAATTTTCTGGTCTTAGGATCCATCAGTCTGTACCCAAGAGTCTCTTCACTGTATCCAATGAAGATGAGATTTTGTGACTTCATGTCCAATTTCTTTCTGCATTGCTTTTGGGTATGTGCATCTGGGCTTTGCACCCGAATACTACGAGGTGTGCAATGGATGGTTTCCTTTTGACCATGCTTCTTGTGGTGTAATTCCATCAAGAGCGGTTGTGGGCCTGCTGTTTAACAAATACACTACTATTTTTGCATTCGCCCCCAAAATGTCTTTGCAAGTTCGGAATCATCGATCATGCATCGCACCATTTCCATGATAGTATGATTTCTTCTCTCGATAACACCATTTTGCTGCGGTGTGTGTGGAGGAGGCATTTGTCAACGAATCTCGTGAGTTTGTAGGTAGTCTCTGAACTCATCACTGGTGAATTCCCCCCCTCAATCTGAGCGGAGAGTTCTGATGTGACGACTAGTTTCTTTCTCAACTGCTACTTTGAACTTTTTGAATGTTTCAAAGGCTTCAATTTTCTTGCGAAGAAAAAAATCCACATTTTCCGTGAATAGTCGTCAACACAGAGCATGAAGTACTGGAACCCTGAATGACTTGGCTGCATCGGACTGCACAGATCGGTATGAACCAGGTCAAGTTTACCATGAGCTCAAAAAGTACTCGTTTGGAATGAAACTCTGTGTTGTTTTCCTGCTAAGCAGTGAGGACACTTATCTGTATCCTTTTGAAGAGATGGTAGCCCATGTACCATATTACACCGGTGAAGTGTTTCGAGATATTTGAAACTTACATGACCAAATCTTCGATGCCACAACTGGGCTGAGGTGGAGTTTTTAGCCACAAGTGCTTGATCATTTTTGTGAATGAAATCAAGTTGAAACATTCATCCCACATTTGAGGCTTTTGCAATTATTTTCGAGCCTCTGGATTTATCTCGAATCAAACACATTTTCTTGCCGGATTGACTATCAAAGTCAATTTTTAGGTTGTGATCTAGGAGTTGGTATTGGACCGAGAAAGATTCTTTGTCAACCCAGGGACATATAGAACATCTGATAGTTTGCATTTGCGTGAACCAAGGGGTAGAGAAATGTTTCCAATCCCCTGAACTGTATATGAAGAATCATCTCCCAACGAAACATGATTTTTCGATGGCGTGTCCCTCATTGAAATAAACCAGTCTCTGTGGCCGGTCATGTGTCGAGTGGCTCCTGAATCAACATACCGGATGTCACTAGATGACGTGGATGGTTCACTTGATCGAGCGGTGAACAGGAAGTCTTCATTGTCCGATCGTTTCTTGTTGCTCAAAGAATATTACCTTCTTTGGTGGGGTCTTCTTTTCCAGTTCCCCTTTTTCTGCCCGTGATAGTTGTTTGAATGTCCCTTGTAAGTTTGTTGTTGTTGTGGTCCAGAATTGCTTGATGAACCTTTCTTATATGTGTTAAACCAACATTCTTGCAAGTCATGTCCTCTTTTGCAGATTGGACATCGCTTCTTCTGTTGATTGTCCCCATGATACTGATTCTGATGTGGGGACTTCTGATAGGATTTAGGTTTTCCTTTACCTTTTCCTTTCCATTTTTGATGTGAAGACAGTGCCTGCTCCTCTTCATCATCCTTGTTGTGCATTGCTTCCTCTTGTTGCAGTAGGTTTACTAACTTGTCAAAACTAATTGTCATATCTGAAAAGTTTAGAGTTGTGACAAAAATGCGGTAAGAAGAAGGGAGAGCTCTCAGAACAATGGGAATGAGAGATTCATCTTTGACCTCTTCTCCTAGGGCTAGAAGTGAAGCCCTCAACTCTGCAACTCTTCTTAGGAAGGCTTCAATTTTCTCATTACATTTGAATTTCAATGTATGTAACCCGACTCTGCAAATTGAGTATGACATTCTTGTTCTTGGCCTCATATATTGTGCTCACTCATTATCCCACGCTTCTTTTGCTGATGTGGCATATCGAATGTGGACTTGCACATCGTCGGATACTCCAAACAAGATGATGAGTTTTGCTTTTGATCTGCTCTATCAAATTGTCATTGTTGTGTTGCGTCGTTGGTGATCTCGGTTAGAGTACCCGTCAACAGCGGGCGATTTCTTCAAACTCAAGTTGTGTTTTTATTTTTGTCTTCCATGCAGCATAGTTGTTTCCTCTGAGCAATTTTGAATCCAGAAGAAAAAATTTGGGGGCATTGGTGCCCATTTTGCAGAGATCACTGATAGGGTTTGGCTCTTATCACTCCAGGTATTAGGTCTCCCAATCTATATACTGTCAGTCAGATATACTGAACCTTTCTATATACGCGCCCTTCGATATACAGCCGGTGCGTGGAAGAAGCTCGCCCTTTCTATATACCCGGTGATACGTGAAAGAGGCGTTAATGTATGTGAAATAATTCGATACGTGGTACCAAGACAAGATCTTGATGGGGTGCAGTGATTATTGACACGGATCAAAGAAATATCCTCATACGCGCGCGCGTAACCCGCTATATACTCGGATAATTTCTCGATGCGGATTTATGTCTTCTGCAATCGTTCACGAGGAGCGGATGGGATGGTTCATAGTGTGTGCTTTGCGACCTTATTACTCCCCGTTGATTTATAGGGACGATGCCTAGACGACGTTGTTGCAGCTATATTAGGCATTAAGTGCATAGTAGTAGTCACGACGACTTTACCGTAAGCACTTCCCAGAGGCACTGTATATACCGAACACTGCGAATGAGATCTAGGATCTCGTGAGTGTTACAGAACCAATTTTATTGTTTTTTATTACAATTCTACCAGTTTCTGAGCAGTTACAAAGTTTTGCAGTTGACTATGGCAACCTACAAATTAGTACAATATGCAGTACAATTTGAATAACAGGCAAAAAAATTCAGTTTCGGGGTCCTGGTGGCCTCCTGAGCCCAATACGACCCAAAATGCTAAAAATTGCAAAAAAATAGCTGAAAATGCAATTTTTAGATGGGTCTCCTTTTGCAAAAAATGTCTGGAATGATAAAACAGACCAGATGGGAGAAATTTTTTTACCCTAAATTAGGGATTTCTCCGCTAAATTTAGTTAGTTGTAACTAAATTCAAAAAAGCCTGCTAAATTTAGCAGTTCCGCCAAAAATTCCGCCAGATGCAAAAGGAGAGTTTTTGAGTGTTTTTGGTGGGATTTGACCCTCAAACCTCTCACTCCCAAGGCGCATGCACTAGCCAACTTGCCCACTTAGGGCGCTTGGACTATGAAAGGAAGGAATTTGTATTTATTGACAAGTAAATTGACTTACCTCTTGGAAAATGGATGCCACGTGGCGCATGCTGGTGAAGAGGCATTTTTTAGGGTTCCTTTGCTCCAAATCCGGATCTGGAGCTTGTTATTTGTTCTTATTTGCTTTTGTGAAGCCGCCTCCTTCTTTTCCAGCCACTTTTCCTTGCTCAGGCCGTGTTTTTTTGCTTTCCACGCACTGATTTGCATGTACAGGCCACGTTTTTTTGTGTTTGGGTCTTGAGTTTCCTTCCTTGGCCACGTTTTTGGCTTGGCGCGTTTTTCTTCCTTTCTTTGATTCTTTCTTTGATTCTTGCTCAATGTATTATGCAGGTCGCGGATCTGAGTAGGGGCGCTATTTTTCCTTGCTTGGGCGCGTCTTTTTTTTGTTGTTCTCTTGTACAGGCCGCGGTTTCCTTTGGCCACATTTTTCTTTGCTGTTCTTCCTTTTGGCCGCTTTTTTTTTTAGCTTGATTACTATCTAAGCCTGCATTTCCTTGTGCAGGTCACTAGAGACAGAGAAAGACGCGTCTTTTGCTCAAAAAAACATTTTTTACCTTGTGCAGGCCGCGCATGGGCGCATTTGCTAAAAAAACGTTTTTATCTCCTTCCACTGTATATTTTTTGTGCAGGTCCAGCGTGGGCGCCTCCTTCTCCTTTTTTTTTATTATTCTTTGCTCTGTTTGATTCTTGATCACTGTTTGGATTTCTTCTTGTGCAGGTCACGAATGGACCAAGCTTTTAGCACTACCAGATTTGATCAGAGTTCCAAATCCAGTCTGAGGAGGCTGTTTGTTCACTGCAGGTGCATATACAGACCTCCAAAACAAGCCAAGCAAATTCCAAATACAGTAGAGACCAAATAATGTAGAGAAAAAACCTTTATTGGAAAAAAAAATAGTATTATTTCCAATACCTGTAGCAAATTTTGCCTGGTGCAACCAGCACCAGTGCAAAAAAAAAAAATTGCCTTCCAAGCACCTGGAAGGAACAGGAGGATGTGGGGGAGGCAGGGATGGGGCTGGGAGTTTGCACGAGGCTGCACAGGCTCTCAAATGCTGCAAACACGTCTCCAATCTCCTCTCTCTCTGCTGCTCTCTCTTCCACACCTTCACAGGGCCAGAATTTCGCTCTGGTACCAAATGTAGATTGAGAAACAGGGACGGAAGCCTGTGTAATTTTATTAATCTCAATCAACTAAAAATTACGATGAATAGGATGCAATATTTATAGATATTGCATGACCAAATACATCCGGAGAATAAGTTGCACAGTGCAATCGGATGCCGAGAATAAACATGCTTCCATAACATCCGGAAGCAACAATTACATAAAAACAAATATATTGTTGAAAACAATATAACATGATAATATCTGGAGACAAATATGGTTGATTAACCATATAACAAAATAACAATTTATTATTTAATTAATAAAATTAAATAATTATTAAACTATGCAGAAATTAAATATTAGGATAATAAAATTTATCCTAACAAGTAAATAGTTTTATTCATTTATCACCTGCTCTCCTCTATAACCATAGGGATACATAAAGGAGGTAAAAAAACAAATCACATTTTTTTTTGTTTTCAAAGAGGACAGAACTTAAACAAACAACTCCTCATTGCCATGCTGAGGAAGGTCCAAAACCAGGTCGCAGAAGAAAAGAAAACTGCTCCTACAGGCATAACACAGACGTATCTAAAAATACCCCTCACACATCTAGCAAAAGTAAGATAATACACTCTTGGCGGTGAAGGCATGCAAAAGCCACACAACATTTCAAATGATAAAATCTCACGCAGAGCTTATCTCAAACAAACACAACACACAATTACCAGGAGAACAAGCAATAATCATGCATTCAATATAAAAGAAAATAGCTAGAAAAAGGGAAAAAGCAGCTCATGCCTATTCCTCCTGATTCAACATCACCCCTCCTACCTCTTCCATTGCTTGGACACCCTCCCGAAATCCCACACCCAACAAAACATTAGACTGGAACAGGTGCGGACATCCATCCACGCATGCAGGGAAGAAGAGGAGGATTCACAAAAAAAAAACCAAGAGTCGAAGCTAAACAACTGTCACGTTTTCCAGCAGTTCAAAAATTGCAAAAGTAAATTGCGCTTTCATGAATATTCTGATATGAAACAGATCCAAGCCTATGATATCTCTTCCATGAGTTACATCGTAAAACAAGTAAGGTCTCAATAGAGAATTTTTGTAATAAAATTTCATCAGTCTCTGGTAACACTCTCATTGTCACATAGTCGATTTTGATACAAATATCTTGAAGGAGAATCCCAAATTTGAGGATGCGAGTCCCACACAAAACATTCCCAAAACTCTAAAAGCATACTTCCAGTTCTTCTTCATCACGGAATGGCATACCCAACAGAACTAATAGCTTTTGCGCTTAAATATCCCTTGTTGCAGAAGTTGTAATACAAACATCCATTCCCCTTGTCCCGCCTGATTTTCTCTCAAACACAATGTCCGGAAACACAGACTATTCACTGATACCCACACTATAATTTTCATGCCCATTAAGCTATAAGGATTCACGCCTTCAAAATCCCTAGTCCGGGAATGCCAAATTAATGATCCTATCCAAGAAATGCAACATTAAATTTGTTCTGAGCATGACAGGAAGACCCGCAAGAATACCCTCTCTGAGCTTGAAGTTCGCAACGATTTTGTTTTTACCCCTCACTTTGTAATGTCTCTACCCTATTATCAGCGCCATGTCTTTCGTGGCTACATCAAGTTCCTTTGCATTCTGTTTTGCATCCCCGATTCCACGGTTCACTACTATTTTTTTTTCTCCAACTTGGGCATCTACATCATGTTGGTGTTCTTGAATTCCTGTTGTAGGAGAGGAACCACCTTTGTAAATTATTTTTCCTTTAGTGGGGTACGACAATGGTGGCCTGCTCCTCCTCTTTGGCTACATCCACGGTAGATGAAGTTGATTTCGCTGCATAATTCTTTGTCGATCTGAAAGAGATATTTTTCTTAGGTGGAAAAATAAATAGTTGCAGATGTTAACGTAAAAAGGCATCTCTTGCCGTCGGTCATTCCTAGGCCTGTAATAGGGAAATGCATAGACCTTTCCATTTCCGTTGAAATTTGGCCCTCCTCTCAACAAAACCCTCCCTTCATTCCTATCCACTTCCTTTTCATTCACTACCCTATGCTGCGGTTCCATCAATATGCATTAAAGATCATTAAAGGAATGACCAGAATTTCCACCCAACTTCCAACTGACATCAACACAAGGGTCTTTTTGTATTATTTAATTTCAAGGCACCCACGCATGAGGTAAGGTTACTTGCCAGGGAGAACAAAAGTTGTAGATAAAACATTAAGTTGTGCATTTATTATGGGCCCTTCAACATAAAAAAAAGTCCCCTCCTACAAAGGTACCACCACCAAACCTCTCTCCCCTTCCACGTAAACCAAGGCTGAAATGACTACTAACATGCCAATCTTAGCTTAAAAAAAAAACTTTAGGTACCTAAAAAAATGCCCAAATGCCTTGAAAAGGTTTTAATATTCTATTAGAACTTTTAACAAAAAAGTCATTACGCATTTCACCGATCAAAAGCATGATAAGCTCACTAGACGAAAGTTAGAAATGACCCTCGGAAACAAAAGTGCACTTACGACAGGATGAGATGGTGAGACAAAGCGAAAGAAGGGAAGAAACTATTCCAAAATAACTCCGCAATAAGGTCAAAGTCACCTGACGATAAAAAGGGAGCTCAAATAAACATTCAACGAAAAGCAAAGGGGCAAGGTGGCAGAAACAGAAGTCGATGCCCAACGGGGCATTACATTCTCCTCCCCTTAAGAAAGCATCGTCCTCGATGCAACATAACATAGCAGAAACGAAATGGTACGCAAACAAGAATAAGTACAGGAAAAAGTACACCCTATGGTTTAAAATTTTAGTTGATTAAAGCACGTCTACAGGGGTAGCCTTAGGAACATTTGGTAGAAATTTTAAATTTCAAGATTACTGTAAAGATTGGCGGTTCCCTCTTATTTATTATTTATTAGTCTCTTTCCGTTAACATTATTCTTAGTTTAATTTCTTTTAAAATTTCATCCTTGACAAGTTTTGGTCATGTCTTATTGTGGGTGCCCAATCAAGAACTGCTAACACAACACCCTACCGGGGTCAGACAAGACGTTACAGATTCACAAACCCAAGTATATACTTCATGATTGTATTACACCACAAAAAGGTTACTAAAATACAGAATGGAATAGGCATAGCCCACATAACATAGTACTTGTCACACATCAATGACTGACATACAAAATACTCAAACAAACGAGTACTACAATCCACCAAACATTCCTCAATTCCACGTATGAGGATTTTCCATGACTCATAAAAACTACATGTACATAGGGCCCACAAGGGCATCAATTCCATAACCAAAACATCACAACACATATCCATCTGACATGAGTAACACATACATCAAAAGACCACTACCCAACATCACCATAACTCAACATATATCCTGAAACATCAACCATACAGATATCAAATATCATAAGCCTCCCTCAAGTCTCTTATGCCTCCCTCAAGTCTCTTATGCCTCCCTCAAACTCTTATGCCTCCCTCAAGTCTCTTATGCCTCCCTCAAACTCTTATGCCTCCCTCAAGGAGGCCGGTTGACCCTATGGCCTAAGACACAGAGTTCGAACACTCCCAACCCAAGTGACATAATAACGCGTGGTTCAACAACCCGCTAGTTATCTGTACTCCTTGGGGCGTACCCCTATACAACGAAGCGGGTCCATAGGTCCAACCATTTCATGGTGCATCCCATGACCCTATTCCACACATCACGACAATAGAACCAACATAACAATCCAATCAAAGTGCCAAGTGGCAAAGTACAAGCCTTGGGCAAGGCGGTAAAAATTCCAAATTTAAAAGAAGACCCAAATTCAAGCAAAATAAATGGCCAAATAGCCATAGTTAGTATCAAAATCCCCATGTTAGTGCCACAAACCAAGGAAATTCCCAAAATTGTAAAGCATTCAAACAAGAATAGTTGCTGATCCTTACAAAATAAAGTAAAAAGCTCAATTTACGAATAAAATCAACTTATAATAATGTCACATTACGATAATTGTGTGGCCTTATCTAGCCACCAAGGGGTACTCAACGAGTTGCTAGCACTCGGAACATCGAGCCTCAGCTCGTAAAATACATATCAATAATACAACTATCATCACCTCCATCTGAATCATCCCGCCACCACTTCTACAAGGCTAAACATAGTCATAGTTTGCACTTAGGTTGCATACATACAACCACATAGGGAGAGAGGAAAGAATCACAGTTTTCAGCTCTACTAAACTAAATTTCGGCTCGAGTTATTGGCCCATGGTACACCATTCCTCACTCTCAACATACACTTCTACCGATTTCCCTCAGGGTCGGTTAGCGTAAGGTTCACAACATAACATACAACAACATCACTAACATAACGGTGGCACACACATAACTACCATAACGTCTTACATATGGTACATATACAGGGTAGATCACGATCATACATTCACTGAGTGTAACACATCACTTTACCACTTTCTACACCCAAAGTGCAATCACCATACGATAGGGTTCATACACTCACCGTATGACCCAAAATCACAACATGAAGCATTACATATTTGCACACATCATACATACGATGAACATAGTACATCTCAACATAACATCCATTGCTACATAACAAGGTGGTACACACATTTCTTCAAAACATGGTAAAAACATCATGATACAACTCATTTCTTTTAACATCAATCTAGTCATACAACACATTGATACACCTACATATCACAATATGTCACAATGTTCCAACACTATGTCATCCACATTATAATTCTTTTCACACATCACAAAAAATAATTCACGCGTGAATTCTTCATAGAATCCACAAGAAGGAGAGAGAATACTCCCATCCCCAACACATCAACATGATGACAAATACGCACTGAGTGACATACACATCACGTGCGTTCACAATATCACAATTACGACAATAATCACATCACGCTTGAAGCACATTACTCTTCCAATATCTACCACCATCATGCAACATCATCATCATCAAGCAGTATCATCATGTAACACCACCACCACCATGTAACATCATCATACAACACCAATCCGGCCCATAGGTTCGAGAGCATGAACCTATGCTCTGATACCAAGTGTAGCGACCCAAAAATTTCACACACGCGGACAACACAAAGGTAAAAGAGGGATAATTTTTTAATTTTTTTTTGACTTGCTTTGACACATAACACGACACAATATGTCATCACAAAGTTACAACCAACTCTAGGAACCACTTGTTACGGGGATGACCACAAGGTCAGCACGGAAACGTTCACACCCAAAAGGATAATACACTTTTTTTTTTTTACAAAACAACATAGAAGTTCAACGACAGAACACTCTAACAAATAGGGCCAACCACAATGAGATATTCTTGGGGTTATTTATCTTAAAAGGACATCTTGTAATTATTAGTTTACGTTTTCAAGGAGGCTCAAGATATGATTCATACAATTTATCTTACCAAGTTAAGTTTATTCTTTTTACATTGAGTAATCATCTTTAAAATCTTCTCTATTGTGACATTTATTTGCTTAATTCGTTTATTTAGAGAAAGGGGGAATTTTAATTCCACAAGGCCATCTATTTAAACTTACGCTACTAGAACTTGTTCATGCCCATATGACAACATGGGTTTTGCGTTTAACATACTTAAGAGAAGAAAGACAAGGCACCTTGGAAAAAGGTTAGAGGGAGGAGGTTGGGTTGAAATCATTTTCAAGACCTCATTAACCATTACCAAGATATAATTGAGACTTGAAAACTTAACCAAGAATTATTAAAGATTTTACTTAGGATTTACTAAAAGAGTTTTATAAAAATAAAACAATTTCCCTTCCAATGGCTGAGAGATAGATTACGTGGTTTCTAAATTGTTTTCTCCTATTTATTAAATCTTATTATCTTCCAGATCTAACCATATATTTCCTTAAGTTCGCTTAAGAATTTCACCATGAAAGGGATAGTGTTCAATAGTGTAGCTAGGGATAATCAGGTTATATAATGCTACTTAACAAAGGATAGTTTCATCTTGATCACTTATGGAATTACATGCTCTCAAGTTGGTCACCTCTACACCAATTTATTTGCAATATAAATTTTAGTTTAACTTCTATAAGTATTAAACAACCCATCTTATTTTACTTATAACACACTATGACTAAGTATTAGAAAGATTTAACTCAACATTTAATCGCAGGGATAAAGTTTAACAATATTCATTTACGAAAACAAAAAAAAAGGTTACTTCAACTCTTAGAATACCGATAATCCACTGAGGTCACTCAACAAGTGGTAAACAAATTTTCTTATATTTTCCAAGATAGACAGACAATTCAAGGTTCCAAAGTTAAGACGACATAATCCACGATACAAAAATACTAAGACATTGATCCTCTTCTAAAATTTTTCCACTAGATGTTATCAATAGTTTAACCATAAAAAAAAACGTACAAGCACCAAAGTGGATATCATCTATGCAACTACAACAGCCACTTCTTTCATACTTGAGCTCGGAAAAACAACCTGCAAAAACATGTTAGCTTTTGTCAGTTCAAAAGAACTGGCATGAGCATGCATTCCCTTTTCCTAGATATTTCATCAAAATTAATTGAATGACTAGTGCATGATTTCCATTCCAAGGCATAAGCAAAAGTAATTTGTATGAATGTAAACAAAATAGATATCTAGTTAACAAAAGGCACACTGCAGGACATATGAAAGCCAAAATTGTGCATTTTCTATCCAAGGTTACCCTTACACCATACATTCTAAATTATAACAAATTTCCCACATAATACACCTTTTTATTTTCCTTAAGTAAGATAGCGATAGCAGCTTCACATTCACAAAACAGAATAAAGGAATCATACAACAACCACCCGATATGGAATAGTAAATTCTCCTGATAATGTCGAAAAAAAAAGGTAACAAGTTTTATTATTCCGAACATCCCTACTCAGACCAAGAGTGCCACACAAGTCCACTAAAACTCATACAGCCTATGGGGGTTATGGCCACTCAAGGACCCAATTCAAAGATCATGTAAAAAGGAATGCATTGCACATGCGTACACCTTAAAGAATGTAGCTGACGTTTTTGATTGTTATACCCAATATTTATTTATATATTCAAGGTTAAACAATGTCCACGTATGATAAGTTGAAACTTTGAAAGCACTCTTAAGCCGCAAGTGCCAACTCCGCACATCCCTCAACGAAAAACCCTTCATTCCCAACATAATAAAATATTTCAATGTTATACACTATTAACTTACTTACTGATATAACGAAGAAAGGTCTCATAAAACATTGTTGCTTGGGGGGGGTAAATGTAATTTACCTTCACAGGTCCCCAAAAGCATCTCAAGCCTCAGACTTAGTTCCATGTTCACCACATCCGACATATACTTCATTGTTTGTTGCTCGGAAGGGGTAAAACACTGTTCATGCACTCACTACCGTGGGGGCGTCCGACAAGGAAAGGATTTTCTTATAATAATAAAAGAATTAAGAAAACTTACACAGTTACGTCGGGCGCATAGGATATCCCATGTACAAAACGAGAGTCCCTTGAATACTTTAAGTATTTTCTCCAAAGGTTTGAGTAAGGTTTTCCTTATAACAAACCCTCAAATTTTCCATCACAAAGAAGTCGGTGGACCTTTCATAAGACCAGTTAGGGAGATAATACAAATGTAGGGCTGACGAGGATATCCCTTGGCCAGGGTACTAAAATTTTTAAGGTCATCATAAGCTAGGTAAGCAAGTTGGATTTGGCCAAAACATGTTTGCATAAGATGGCATCGAAAACCCACTATCTAGTCATAGCCAGTCACATCCGACAAGCATAATACACAGTTCGTTAAAGCTTCTAAAAGGAAATAGAAATTTAGAATGTTCCAACCTTGTAGTCGACCTCCCAGGGATGAAATTGGGATGAGATTATACCAAATTAGATTGCTAAAAAGAAAAGGATGAGCAATGGTCTCTCTGGTATCATTTCCAATACGAATTAATACCAGACCATGATAACATCAAAAGGGCAATAAATACACTTCTTCTCATGAGGTAAATAGTTTTATTCATTTATCACCTGCTCTCCTCTATAACCATAGGGATACATAAAGGAGGTAATAAACAAATCACATTTTTTTTTGTTTTCAAAGAGGACAGAACTTAAACAAACAACTCCTCATTGCCATGCTGAGGAAGGTCCAAAACCAGGTCGCAGAAGAAAAGAAAACTGCTCCTACAGGCATAACACAGACGTATCTAAAAAGACCCCTCACACATCTAGCAAAAGCAAGAAAATACACTCTTGGCGGGAAGGCATGAAAAAGCCACACAACATTTCAAATGATAAAATCTCACACAGAGCTTATCTCAAACAAACACAGCACACAATTACCAGGAGAACAAGAAATAATCATGCATTTAATATAAAAGAAAATAGCTGGAAAAAGGGAAAAAGCAGCTCATGCCTGTTCCTCCTGATTCAACATCGCCCCTCTTGCCTCTTCCATTGCTTGGACGCCCTCCCGAAATCCCACACCCAACAAAACATTAGACTGGAATAGGTGCGGACATCCATCCACGCGCGCAGGGATGAAGAGGAGGATTCACAAAAAAAAAAACCAAGAGTCGAAACTAAACAAGCTGTCACGTTTTCCAGCAGGTTCAAAATTGCAAAGTAAATTGTGCTTTCATGAATATTATGATATGAAACAGATCCACGCCTATGAGATCTCTTCCATGAGTTACATCGTAAAACAAGTAAGGTCTCAATAGAGAATCTTTGTAATAAAATTTCATCAGGTCTCCTGGTAACACTCTCACTATCACATAGTTGATTTTGATACAAATATCTTGAAGGAGAATCCCGAATTTGAGGATGCAGTCCCACACAAAACATTCCCAAAACTCTAAAAGCCTACTTCCAGTTCTTCTTCATCACGGAATGGCATACCCAATAGAACTAATAGCTTTTGCACTTCAATATCCCTTGTTGCAGAAGTTGTAATACAAACATCCATTCCCCTTGTCCCAACTGATTTTCTCTCAAACACAATGTCCGGAAACACAGACTATTCATTGATACCCACACTATAATTTTCATGCCCATCAAGCTAAAAGGATTCATGCCTTAAAATCCCTAGTCCGGGGAAATGCCAAATTAATGAGCCTATCCAAGAAATGCAACATTAAATTTGTTCTGAGCGTGACAGGAAGACCCACAGGAACACCCTCTCTGAGCTTGAAGTTTGCAAAAAAATTTGTTTTTACCCCTCACTTTGTAACATCTCTACCCTATTATTAGGGCCATGTCTTTCGTGGCTGCATCAAGTGCCTTTGCATTCTGTTTTGCATCCCCGATTCCACGGTTCACTACTATTTTTTTTTTCTCCAACTTGGGCATCTACATCATGTTGGTGTGCTTGAATTCCTGTTGTAGGAGAGGAACCACCTTTGTAAAGTATTTTTCCTTTAGTGGGGGTATGACAGTGGCTTGCTTCTCCTCTTTGGCTACATCCACAGTAGATGAAGTTGATTTTGCTGCAGCTGCTGTCAATCTAAAAGAGATATTTTTCTTAGGTGCAAAAATAAATAGTTGCAGATGTTAACGTAAAAGGCATCTCTTTCCGTCGGTCATTCCTAGGCCTGCAATAGGAAATGCATAGACCTTTCCATTACCGTTGAAATTTGGCCCTCCTCTCAACAAAACCCTCCCTTCATTTCTATCCACTTCCTTTTCATTCACTACCCTATGCTGCGGTTCCATCAATATGCATTAAAGATCATTAAAGGAATGACTAGAATTTCCACCCAACTTCCAACTGACATCAACACAAGGGTCTTTTTGTATTATTTAATTTCAAGGCACCCATGCATGATGTAAGGTTACTTTCCAGGGAGAACAAAGGTTGTAGATAAAACATTAATTTTTGCATTTATTATGGGCCCTTCAACATAAAAAAAAGTCCCCTCCTACAAAGGCACCACCACCAAACCTCTCTCCCCTTCCACGTAAACCAAGGCTGGAAATGACTACTAACATGCCAATCTTAGCTTAAAAAAAAACTTTAGGTACCTAAAAAAATGCCCAAATGCCTTGAAAAGGTTTTAATATTCTATTAGAACTTTTAACAACAAAAGTCATTACGCATTTCACCGATCAAAAGCATGATAAGCTCACTAGACGAAAGTTAGAAATGACCCTCGGAAACAAAAGCGCACTTACGACAGAATGAGATGGTGAGACAAAGCGAAAGAAGGGAAGAAACTATTCCAAAATAACTCTCGCAATAAGGTCAAACTCACTGACGAAAAAGGAGCTCAAATAGATGTTCAATGAAAAGCAATGGGGGCAAGGTGGTAGAAATGGAAGTCGATGCCCAACGGGGCATTACACTCATAGCTTCTTCTTCCGGTTCCCGTCACAACAAGAAGATTCTAGAATCGATCAAGAATTTCTTCCGGAGGAACCCCAGGACATTGTTTTATATTTTGATCGATTAGATATGTAGGGCATGGACCACCATGGAGATTTTCTATTACTACGCACAATTACAGAGATGTTTTCTCCATCCGTCTGGATTAATACGATTGCAGTCCTCACCCATGCTGCCGCAAGCCCACCTTTGATGGTGCCAATGGGGATCCTCACGGACTATGACATGTTTGTAGCCCGCCAGCGATCTAATGTGAGGCAACAAGATATTCGCCAAGCTTCGGGAGACATGGAGCTTGAGACTCTTGTATGTTTGGTGGAGAATCACTCCGCTTTCTGAAAACCAATAGTGTGGGCGAAAAGTTTTTCCAATGGGCGATTTGGAAGCGAACTACTGCTAATATCTTTTTCTGTAAGATCTGGCTGAAGCAAGATATCTACTCAAGTTTAAAGACACACCAATGGCCACTCGTCGAATGATTCTACCTTTGCCCTACTTGCTTTCCCGTCTCATGCTAAAATCAAGAGCTCCTCTAGAGATCCTAAAACCCATGCTTGTTCGCTTAAATCGTGGAGTCTTTGGTAATATTGGTTAGAGACATAATTCGACCCCCATTCTATAGTGATAACTATCCTTGGCATAGGTATCACAATCCTCGCACTATTACATTCATCGCTAATGCTTCTCATCGCCCTCGCTATTATCCTACTCCTACTCCTTGGATCGTAGACCTGTTCGGGTAGTTAATGTTTGGGATAATGACATTTGATGGGACACGGTGGAAGTCGGAAAGATGTTTGTGATTGGCGTGAAATTCCTATGGCGTTTCAAGTGAAGTTACAAAAGACAAGAAGGAGACCTTTGTGAGAATGAAATGTGAGACATGCTTGAAGCTACAAGGGTTCAAATCCAAATACCTTGTGGGTGGACTCCATATTCATATTGTTGACAGAGAAACAGTTACACATTGTGGAGTGAAACGTGTTTCATAATTTTGAAAACAATAAAACCACAAAGAGGGAATTTCCATTACATCAATGGGCACTTTGTCATAGCAGCTGGTATGAAGCTCGAGGATAAATTGAAGATTGGTGAAAAGTTTGAGCTCGAAGTAAATGCGGGCACCATTATCGCGGTAAAGATGTAGAATATGGGGCAACTTTAAAAGCTACTTATATGAGAAACAACGACTTCCCATCTAGCTTGGCACTCTCTTTCATGGATAAGAGGCGGGGTGGATCACTCTCTGGTTCTTCTTCTATAATGGAAAAGAGTCGGGATCTTCATATCCTATGTACACCTGTAACGACCCAAAATTTCACACACTAACAACACAAGTAAAATACATGATAACTTTTTCTTTTTTGACTTGCTTGACACATAACATGAGACAACATGTCATCACAAGGTTACAACCAACTCAAGGAACCACTTGTTACGAGGATGACCACAAGGTCGGCACGACGAAATGTTCACACCCAAAGGATAAAACACTTCTCTTTTGTGACGAACAACATAGAAGTCCAACCACATGACACTCACACACATTAGGGCAAGCCACGGTAAAAATGATTAAAGGTTATTTATTTTGATAAAACACCCTTTAACTCATGTCTTATGTTTTTAGAGAGATTCAAGATATGATTCAACAAATTCATCTTACCAACTGAGTTATTTTCTTATACACTGTAGAGTAGTTCACTTAAAGTCTTCTCTTTTATGACAATTATTTGTTTTATTTATTTATTTGATAAAGATGGTAATTTAATTCCACAATGCCATCTATTCACACTTACGTTACTAGAACTTGTTCATGCCCATATGACAACATGGGTTTACGTTCAACACACTTAAGAGAAGAAAGACAAAGCACCTGGAAAAGGTTAGAGGGAGAAGGTTGAGTTGAAATCATCTTCAAGACCTCATTTGTTATTACCAAGATTTAATTGAAACTTGAGAACTTAACCAGAATTATTAAAGATTTTACTTAGGCTTTACTAAATGAGTTTTATAAAAATAAAACAATTTACCATCCAATGGCTAAGAGATAGATTGCGTGGTTTCTAAATTGTTTTCTCCTGCTTATTAAATCTTATTATCTTCCAGAACTAACCATAGATTTCCTTTAAGTTCGTTTAAGAATTTCACCATGAAAGGGATAGTGTTCATTAGTGTAGCTAGGGATATCAAGTTATATAATGTTACTTAACAAAGGATAGTTTCATCTTTGATCACTTATGGAATTACATGCTCTCAAGTTGGTCACCTCTACACTAATTTATTTGCAATATAAATTTTAGTTTAACTTCTATAAGTATTAAACAACCCATTTTATTTTACTTATAACACACTATTACTAAGTCTTAGAAAGATTTAACTCAACATTTAATCGTAGGGATAAAGTTTAACAATACTCATTTACGAAAACGAAATAAGGTTACTCAACAAGCGGTAAACAAATTTTCTTATAATTTCAAAGATAGTCAAACAATTCAAGGTTCCAGAGTTAAGACGACATAATCCACGATACAATATACTAAGACATTGATCCTCTTCTAAATTTTCCACTAGATGTTATCAATAGTTGAACAATATAAAAAGGATTCATGCAAAATAACTTCTCACTGAGGTTGATGTAAAAATCTACAAGTTTATCCCTCATCTACTCGCAAAATCCATCTGCAAATTTTTTCCATAAGAGTCGGGTTCGAGAACTGAGCAAGATAAGGCTACACAAAACCACCATAACTATTATCTAACAATACCACAAAAGGAAGCACTTTACTACAAGAATTGGGTCAAACCTCTAAACACTATCAACACATAAAGTTATAATAAAGTCTCCATCATGCCAATCAAAGAAGGAGAAGACCTTGTACTTCAGTTAGGAGTAAAAGAAACGAAAGTATAGCAATCATATGATAATGGCCCTTGGCCCTATAAGGATAAATAAACAATCTAGCAAAAATAGAATTCCCATCAAGTAAGTAATTAAATAATAATTACAGGATTGAGATTTGATAAATAAACCAACCATCTAGAAATTTATCAAAGGTACCAAACGCATAGGCTAAAATAATATATTTCTAAAAGAACAAGATTTGATCGGCCAAGAAAGGGAACCACGGTTTTCAAAAATTAACACAAAAATCCATGTATAATTGAGTTTCAAACCGGAAATCAAATAGGGTATACACACAACATAAGTTTCAAGCGAAGGAAAAGTATACTAGTTTTGACCATTAACTCCAAGATATTTTTTTCCAATCATTCAAGAAGGGCCAATGTCTTACGGTGCTAGTAGCAAACACGCGAGAGAAGAAGGAGTACCGTCGAACAAGAGTATAAAATAATGTCATCAACAAATTTTATAATGCTAAAGATTTGCAAACCTCCACAACAATTCTAATGTTTGGTTAATTTGAAATAAATTACCTATTTCCCAAAACAACAATATTTAAGGCAACCCTTGTAACACATCAACCGTCACACAAAGATAAAATACAAACATAATTTCTAAGTGACATTATCAAAACAAAACCTTCCGCTATGAATCCATAAGACTATCAAATGAAAGATGAGTTTTTCCAAGATTAATCACATTTAAGGAAATTTCCATCACAAAATATTAAGGTAATTACGTGCATAAAAACCGACCAATATTAATTAATAGCGTTAACATTACAAAGGAGAAATAATGCAAGTTAGGAAAAAATAGAAGAGTGCCATCAATAATAATTCTAAGAGGGGGATTAGACCAAAAATATTCTAGTGTCAACGAGGTCTTGGATTCGCACAATGAAACCTCGAGCTTAGTTGATCCGAAAAGCTAGTTATGGTTCAAGTTGATAGGGATGGTCAAGGTACTTCTTGAGGATGGCCTTAAAAGCCTAGAAACAAGATGAAAGATAATATAAGATTCTAAACACGTGAGACGGAAAACACATTACACACAAACCTTTTCATTCTAAAAGTTTTAATACTGAAACTCTAAGCTGGCTAACCCAAGCATTGATCACACTAATCCTACAACCTTTCTTTCTCGATGCCAAAAGGTTATCAAAGAGACTTGAGAAGGAGCTAACAAAAAACGTCAAAAGACAAACTTGGGTGCTAGGGAGGAGCTTCATAGTTATCGTAAACTTACTTCCATGATATCGAAAATACTAGTTTGATCAACATAATAACTTGCTGACTCAAACGCGAGAGAATAAATACATAAACAAACAGATGAAGGTCTATCACTCGAGCAAGAGAAACATACCACCCGGAGGAGAGGGCACATGTGTCATTTTGACCAACATACACGACAACGATAAAAGCTAAAACAAGAAGAAAACAAGCAGAAAGGGGAGATCTCCCATCATGACATCCAACTGACAAATCAATGCAAGGAAAAGGTGGTTCGATTTCACAATAATTTTAAATATAGTAATAGTAGAAAAGTGTAGAAATATCTTGCCTTTTTCTCCAGATTCAACATCGCCCTCCTGCCTCTTCCATTGCTTTGGACGCCCTCCCGAAATCCCACACCCAACAAAACATGCCAGACTGTAGAGGAAGCCAGTGGAAGCTGGAAACGTGGGAGGAGAAGAGGCATCCATCACCCAAGTCACAGAGGAGAAGATAATGAAAGGAAGAGGGTTCGTTGCAGGAAACAGGAACAAAACTGAGCAGAGGGAAATAGAACAGCACCCAAACATACTTCCCTCCTTCCAAGGGCCAGCAGTGCAAGAAAAACATGCCTTGACAGAAAGGATTTCTATGGCCTCTCTGCCCATGCAACCAGGTCAAAAAGATAGACTGGAATAGGTGCGGACATCCATCCACGCGCGCAGGGTAAGAAGAGGAGGATTTCCAACAAAAAAACCAACAAGAGCCGGATCTAAACAGCTGCCACGTTTTCCAGCAAGTTCATAATTGCAAAGTAAATTGTGCTTTCATGAATATTCTGATATGAAACAGATCCACGCCTATGAGATTCTCTTCCATGAGTTACATCGTAAAACAAGTAAGGTCTCAACCTAGAATCCTTGAAATAAATTTCATCAAGTCTCCTAGAACAACACCCTTCTTCACTTAATCAATTTTGATCAAAATATCTTGAAGGAGAATCCCGAATTGAGGATGCATTCGATCTTGAGCAGGTAACAACATAGTTGAACAACCTTCTTGTTGGAAGTGCTCAAAAGGCTTCTACCATACTTGCAACATGCCTCGCTTTGCTGGCTAAATCATTACGGAGTTGTTCTTTGTGGATCCCCGACAAGAACACACCTCACAAAGACCCAATGAATGTGGAGGAAATACGCCTACTTCACTAGGTGGTCACTTTGTGCGCGGCCAGCAAAAGAAAACAACGCTCCTTTTTCCCCCAACGCACCAGGAAACAACATAAAACCATGTCCACCCAAACTCAGGAGTAGCACACACAGGTGAAAACCATTTTCTTTAGCTTGTTGGATGATCAAATACGTCCAGTAGCCACGTTTGGCACATGCAGCGAGTTTTGCGGCCATGGCAAGGGGAGAAAACAACAAATGAGGAGTTCCCAAAACCTGTGACTCCATTGGATTGGGGTTTTCACTCCATTCATCCCAAATCCCAACAAAACTCTCCTCCCTGCTCACGCGGCCAGAACAGGATAAAGAGAGCAGGCAGCAAGGGACGCAAGAGATTTGCAAATCACGAAATAAATGAAGGTGGGGCGGCTGGCAGAGGTAAGGCCAGTGGGAGATGGCCACGCACCAAGTCTAGATGGCAGAAAGGGGTGAGGGACGGTAGGGCCTTAGGCACAAGAACCTAAAATTTTGATTTTAATTCAGTCTCCTCCAACCTGCGCCACACACCTACCCCCTTCTTTCCACGCAACCACAGCATTCCTTTATTTATTTTTAATTTTTTTACTTATATTTTATTTCATTTCATCTTATTTTTATATCTATACATGTATATATATATATATATATATTTATTTATTTATTTATTTAAAGAATAATAAACCAGTTAGTTTGGTTTTAAAAAATGCAAACCGAAAAGAATGCCAGCAACCTATGAATAACTATTAAAATATTAATAATGTCGACAGTCCAGATCGACACTAATAATAGACGACAATGATCGACTATTCATAACAATCCCCCTTTTTGTAAAAACAAATATAAGAATCTCTTTTTAAAAGGGACATACCCTAAAATACTAACCTGCCATACAAGCCATCTACCAGGCTTCGAACACACAAATTTCCATTAAATAGGGAAAAGTAATGGGCCGTGAGGCCAGCACAGGAAGCGTCAGCAACGACACGAAGGGGGGGGGGAACAAATTAGAGGTTACACTCAAGAATGAACACGGAGCAAAGACTACCATGGCGCCAAGATGGGCAACCCCTTCTTCAGCGAGGATGGGGTTCGTCCTACAACACGATTAGACAAAACAACTAGAAGAAATGCTATAGAGATACTTAATATAAAATATCGATGATGATCGAAATTAAGGTAAAATAATAATACTTATAAAATCGCTAGTGCGAATTTGAATAATCGTGGTGCGAGGGTAATTCATCTTAACACACGTTGTTCGAACATCATCACTAGTTCTGATTGGAATTGGAATTATACCACTTGTCGGGAGAGTTTTGATTCGAATTAAACCATTTTTCATTAAACTTAAAAAGAGCATCTTCAACTAGTTTACCAAAATTCAGAGAAATTTTGATGGGAAATATAAAATTCTCAAGAACATTCTCATCTGGTTTTGATTCGAAATATGAAATGATGTAGTTTTGATTGGAACTACACCAATTGTAAGGAATGGACCGGGTCATTATAATCTAATTTGTTATTTTCTTATTCGAATCATCACTTTTTCCTACTATTTTGTAATTAAAAGTTGATACGATTCATCCACTAGTTTTATAGAGTGCGTGAGCTTTAATCCTTCAATCTATTATTAATGGCTAGAATTTTTATGAAATTAATGGAAATAAGTAAGGGGAAGACCATCCTAAAGAAGGCATCATGGAAAGTGAGTTATTTTGGGTTTTAAAAGGACATTCCAAGTGTATGAAATATTTGGTTTCAATTGTTAGCAATTGAGTGAACATCCCCTTTCGGAAGCCATCATCATTCTCTCATGGTGAGTATTTGAGCTTTTCCAATATTTTTGATAGAAAAATAAACTTAAAATTTTAGTGAGAGTTTTAACAATGTTAAGATTGTGAAAGTCAATCTATTTTGATTTCTTTTTTCCTTTTTTCCTTTTTGCTTTTTGTTTTTGTATTTTGTTTTTTGTTTTTGTTTTTTTGTTGGCTCTAAGGCTCTTTTTCAACAAGACAATTGCACAAAATAAATTTCTAATGCTTCTTACCTTTTACTTGCTTTCGATAGTCCATTTAGTACAAAGTGCAGCATGGCCTAGTGACCAATGTCCAATCGACCCAACACATTAATTTCTTTGGGAAGATAATAAAACTCTAACGAAATCTCTTTCCATGTTCATAACTAGACCATAAAATATCTCTCAACACCTTTTCAAAAAATTTAAAAGAGGCTTTTGTAGGCACTCTGCATAAATAATAGTAGGCCCTTTGGTGGCAATGAAAACTTTATAGAAATTTTAAACTTTACCTACCATAGAGAGGGGATCATGATCAAACATGCGAGATTTTCCCTAGTGTTCGATGATGTATTATCACAAAAGGGAAGGAGTATCTTGAAATTCAAATGGAATCCCTCAAAAGTGAAAGACTTCACTATATTGAATCTTTTCCCACTCAAAATTTCTTAATTAAGGAGGTCGTGTAAGAAAGACTATCTATAACTTCGATTTTCCTCATTGTATGCTAGAGCTAGATGTGAGGCAATAAATATCCAAGAAATTCATATCTTATTTTATAATGAAAGAAAAGAATCATCAACAAAATGACCATTGACAATATGTGCAGGTGTTGAAGATTGCAATGTGATTCCTTTATCCAATCCCTAGTTTTTGGTGATTTCTAAAGATAATCAAACCCCTCAGCAACAACACATATAATTTAGGAACTAAAGTGCAACCTTATTGAATTGAGTGAAACATACAAACTTTCTATGAGCTAACTCCATTAATTGGGAGGTAAGCCAACATATGCAAAAATAGTTTGAATTTCTTGAAAAAAGTGAGGAACAAATTTTAAATCCTTTAAGGGAAATTCAATACAATCTACATAATCCTCAAAGTCAATCCTGACGAAAACACCTTAATGATTGGATGATATTCCTACTTGATGCCTTCTTGAATTACAATATTGTTTTCAAGAATATATCCAATTTAATAAATTTTATTTTCTATGGACTCACAATTGAATGAAGGATATGATGGATGCACAACATGAGGGATTCAGAAATGATCTTGTAAGAGACATTTAACATATTAGTTTTATGTTAATTGCCTATAATTTCATGATCTCCCATCTTGGCTATGAACTTGATGCGTCATTTATTGATAATTTGACCAAGGGGAATAAGTTCTAAATTCTTTTTGATACACTTGGTAGATTTCCTCTCTTGTTGTATCCCACAAGACCTCATAACATTCACATAGCAATGTAGACACCCCAAAGATATGCATTATGCATTATAACATTTTAAATCCATTAAACTCATATAACACTTGCATAACTAATTTAATTAATTATATTGCATTCATTATGCATTATACAACCCCTTGGATAATTTAATTAGTCATTTAAATAAATAAAATAAAGTATTTATTTATCCACTATCCCATTAGCTAATTTAATATCGAATTAATTAGATAAATCCTCACCCATCCATTTCCACCTCATCTCTTATCCACTTCCTCAACTCAAGTTGAATAAAGTCATGACTAAAGCTAGAAATAATTATTAAATTCAAGAAGATATGTATAAATTACATCAAATCATGCATTTCAGTTAACTAAACATATCTCACAAATCATGACATTCCTAAATTGAACTAAATCACTTCCAAGAAAAACTAACGTCACTTTTTTGGGTGAATAAAATAATACATGGAGTAATATTTAATTATAAGTTTAAATATTCAAAAGTATATGCAACCTTTTCCAACTCAATGATCACTCATCCAAATGGAAACTTAGAACAATAGTTAACTCCACAATCAAATTAGAAAATAAAATAAATAATCCAATCATGTTTAGTTAGCTTCAATTCAATCCAATCCAATCATGCCCCGAGTATTCTCCTTCCTCAGCTATAAATCAATGGTCTTGTTGGTGCTCGTCTTGATCTCGCTCCATTTTCCCCTGATTTTCCTTTGATTTCTTCAAAATCCGTGGGCTCTACCATTTTTCCTATTTTTCCCGACCATGGAAGCTCAAGAATGATCAATTTGTATTTGTATGCCTTTGAAAATCCAAATCCATGGTCAAAAGATGCTTGGGACCATGATTCACTTGGTTTTGTTTAAAAAAATCATCCTTAGTGAAAAATCAGATTTTGGGCATGAATGGTGAATTTATGCATTTTTGACGATCTCGCAGGCGTCTTTTTCCTATCAAAATTTTTCCTCAGCATTCGGCGTCACGTGAATTATGTTGCTTGGTCAGGGGATGATGGGCAAATGTTTTAACTTTTCACTTTTTTCCTTTTTGACAAAAGGGAAAATTTGGTCCCATAGCTCCATTCAATTTTGATTGGTTCTTTTGGTACTTACGTGGCTTCTTCTAATTGGATCGGGCATGGCGGGTTTTTTTTTGAACTTGTTCTTTTTGACTACTTTGGAAAAAATTTGAACCTCCCATGCCCCTACAAGCTTTGATTAAAGAAAAATTTAAGTGGCAAAGGAAAAATCTTACTTTGACCCCACAAAAGGACACGTGGCAAAGTTAAAGGCAGAGATGCAGGCCTTTGGAGGCAAGTTGGATATTTTTCCCTTTTGGAAAAATGGAGTAAAAATTCTAAAATGGAAGCGCGCCCCCACCAAATCATATTGAAGCCTTATAAGGTTCTTGAAGTTGTGCCATAAAGACACGTGGAGGTTTCTACTGGTCTTCTTTCCTTAGTTTTTCAGCAACTTCCTAAAAGGCCTAAGACACATGGTGAGCCCACACTCATTTAGGGTCTCTACTTTTGGGGACCATCTCAAGATGCGCCATTGAGATGCGTGGCGGTTTGAAAAGTCAAGAGGTGGGGAGGTGGGCCATCGGGGAAACTTGGATTTTTTCCCTTCATATTCAAAATACTGAAATCATAAAAATGACCCACAGACGGAAGTGCGGACTCTCGGGAAGTGCGGACTCTCGGGGAAATTTGGAAAATTTTCCTTTTGGAAGAAAGGAGTTAAAAGTGAAAAAGGAAGCGTGGTTCCGTTAGGGACCCACATTAGAAACTTGAAGCGGAAGGGCAAATGGTGCTTTGAATGTCTATAGTTTTGGGGGGGAAAAGTTGTTTTAAATGAAGTATTATAAATTACATGAATTTGTCGTGCAAATGGTTGGAGTGTTAGAAGTTGGGACTAATTTTTCTAAGAGAAAATCTTGATAGAACCCGTCCTTCTGAGAAATCGTCTGAAGAAACCTGTTTATCTACTTTGTGTTAAATTTGATCATGTCAAGGTGGTTGCGAGTGTACAATTATTGACAAGCTATGAGATTGTTCTAGAAACTTTCCCCTACTATTAAATTTAATCAAACATGAGTTAATCTACGTTATTTTTGGGAAAAATTGTGTTTGCTTCATTGTTGAATGTCTGCAAGTAGTTTTCTTGTTACCGTTGCAATATTACATTGAAATATTTTTGAATCACACAAGATCTTATCCGTGTGATAGTTTGGTGGCATTTGTAATTTTATTTATTAGAAGAGCTTTCATTTGATAATGAAATAAACAAATTTAAAATCACTGTGACTCCTAGCATGACTATAAGATTGTTTTTTAGCCTTTGAGGGTATCTTAGGCGTGATGAAACAAAGGTTGATAATGTTTAGTTAAGTTTTCCAGTTTGAGCCTTCATTTTGGATCCTTGAATTTTGTGTGAAAGTTGTGATTTGGGCCTTCATTGAAGCACATATTCTAGTTAAAGGAACATCCTAGCTATCCCAAAGCATTATGTTGTTCAAGATCTCCTTTTTGTAAAATTTCTCAAGAATCTGGTGAATCAAGTTCATTTTTGCCTCACCTCCCACTAAAAATTCATTTAAAAAAACCAATCATACCCATATTACCCCTGTTTGTCATGTGTGTATACAAATGCATAATTTTTACTACCAAAACATGTAGAAACAATCAGGTTTTCATTATCTTTAGTGGCCTAAACCTTGCTTAGAAAATATCTTTATTATCTAGAGTGACAACTCGTGAGAATTATGTTTCATTGCATTGATCATATTTTCTTCAAGGTCTTGTTAATAATTTCACAAGGAAGGATATATCCATCTCCTCCACAAACAACGGGATACAAAAAGGATCCTCTCACCTTTGGTTGAAAGGAACAACCATAAAGTGGTGAGGATAGGTCAAATCCTCTTAAGGGTGCTACCCATTTCTCCACATCTAAGTGACAAAGAGCAAGATGCATTTCATCCTGGAAATAAATGACACACTACATGTTTTGCTTGTCTCTAAACTTCCTGATAAACCTTTGATGCTTCTCAACTTCTGAGGGAGAATCAATTTGGGTACCAACAGGTCTTCCTTTCAAGATTCATCCACCAACAAGCTTGAAATTTCAGACTTTTATTTTTGTAAAGTGTTTAGTGAATCAATCATTCTCATTACTCGTGGCTTGAATTCAGCTCCTGTGTCGAATATTTATTAGATCATCCACAAAACTTGATTAGGAGGTTCAACAAGCCTAGTGCTTGATTCCACTCTTCAATAGTCTCATGTAACACCCAATAGTTAAGACACACAAGACTACATAGAAAAACACAAGATTTTTTTGACTTTCTTGACACATAACACGACATGACATGTTGTCACCAAGGTTACAACTAACTCTATGAACAAATTTGACACAAGGATGACCACAAAGGAAACATAGAAACATTCACACCCTTGAATGAAAATTCACTCTTCTCTTTGACAAGACACCACAAAAGACCAACCACAATACATAGTTACGTCTCAGGACATCCCACTTTGTGAAAATCTTCTTAAGGTTATTTATTCACTAACAGTCTTTCAAGACCTGACTTTGGGGTCTAGAAGGTTCATGTTATGATTCTTACAATTCTTCTTATAGGGTTAGGTTTCTTTTCTTTTATACTATTAAGGTCTATCCTAGGATCATCTCTAATATGAAAATTACTTGTTTAATTCATTTACAAAACCAGGAGGTAATTGATTCCACCAGGCTCTCTATCCAAACCACACTACTGAGACTTATTTCATACTTCCTTTGCATAAGGAAGCAAGCATAAGTTCAAAATAAGTGGAGTATTGTTTAGGTTCAGAACCATAATCTTCTTTGTTCAAGGATTATCATTTATCATAACTTATAAAAGGGTTACAAGGTCTACAACAAGGATTAAGGGTAACAGGTTAAGTAGAGTTCATCATCATAATTTCATAAGATAAAGACCAATATTTTACTGGGGCTAAGAATTTATCAAGAGGGGTTCAAGTTTCATCTAGGTTTTACTTTATTAAGTTTGGCAAGTTAATATAATTAGGTTTCAAAAAAAAATTAAAGAGTCAGACTTATAGTTTCTTAACTATTCCCTTTACTTATGAAGATCTAGAAATATCGCAAGGGTTAGATATTGATAACACTTTAATTCCATTTATCATTTCACAACAAAAAGGTTAAGGTTAACGGTTTATTCTATGGGTGGAAAGTAATTCCTTTTTACACAAGTAGATAGTTCCTCTTCTTCCAGTTAAAGACCGGGATTTTATCCACGAGATCACCAATTCTTATATTTTATTTTTATTTTCATTTTTTTTTTTTTTGGTTCATTTATTTATTTTTGATTAACTTTTATTGAGATTTCCAACCCACTTGATTATGCCTAAAATTAAAACCATGCCAAGACCATGGAGGGTTATCATACAAGAAGGTTTTATGGCTCGATAGAGAATTTACCATTGCTTGTCGAGAGAACAAGAAAGTGAAAAAATTTGTCAAATCATGATACATGATTTCATGATCAATATAATATCACAAAAAAATACACATAACAAAGTGATGATCAAGTTTAAATCCTCACAATAATAATTACAAGATTTTCTACAAAAGGACAAGACAACCTTATTTCAATACTATAGAAAATCCATGGCAAGAGGCTTTCCAAACTCCCTTACAAGCACCACTCCCAAATTTATGACACTATAGACATACGTAGAAGGAACTTCAAAAAAATCAAAATGAATGAACCTTTACAAATATTTCCTTCTTCTACCTACACAAGCCATCTCGCAACAAATTATGCACATGAGTCAGTTTGTGAGAAATGAGCATGATAAATGCTATAACATTAAGACAATATGTTATCAACTTGTCTCAAAAAGAAGAACATTGTTGCTTATGAAAATAATCCAAGTTTCTAAAACAAGATAAATTCAAAAGGTTTTCCAAAAGGATAAAAAGTCATAATTAATTAAAAGGAAGGCACTATAATTGAGTATCATTTTCTCATAGGAGAAGTTAATAAACCATCATAATTAATTCCACCTAATGACCATCATGATATTGACCGTCATTTTAAAAAGATAACATTTCAAAAGAAAATACTTACAAGAAGAGAATTAGTTCAAAACGTGATTTGTCCCCATTATTTTAACTTAGTTCACCAAGCCAAACATTCACTATACCACTATCTCATGTTCCCAAACAATCAATCAACATGAGAATATCTAAAAAAAATGACTTAATAATATTAATATGTTGTGTCTATAACAATTAATTTTATATCAGTACAAAATAAATAAATTGGAAAAGAAAAAGGATGAAATGAACAAATGACCCAGTATGGGCCACATCCTATCCTAACAATCCTACTATTAAAACCTTTATTCTAATCAAGAGAATGCCTTAAGAAAAGAACAAACTTGATAACACCAAACATAACCATTATATATCTTATAGGAGGTTTACTCAATCATTCACAAGAACACAACATAGGATACATAGCTTCTAAAGGATCTGATTGTCAACAACAAGTTGACATCAAACCTATCTGAGTCAAGACATAACCATTCTACAAAAATGACGAAAGAAGGTCGTATCACAATGAGCATCATGATAACTAGTAAACCAATGAATTTCCAAATACACCAACTTCTAAGCTACGGAGAATGAAATTTAAATATTTTAAAGGATCAAAACGTAGAGTACTTTCTTATGCATAAAACCAAGATCCCAGTTTTAAGATTTGAAAACTTCCTCAATAATGATCAAGTAGATCTCGCATCTTTCAACATATGTGAGACAAAATCAAGGTACAAATAAGATTATTTATTTTGACATTTTAAGTTATCTCAAAGATGTGAATATCATCTCAAGGAGACATTCCGTAAGGGTCAACTACATTCCTCAATACATAAAACGGTCACCAAGGGAGTAAATATGATCCCAAAGACAAGAATTTCCAAAAGATGAATAGGGACTGCTACCAAGTTATGATGATCACACATGAAACTTGAAGACTAAAATAGTTCTTCAAGGGGTTTACAAATAACAAAATAACTAACCCAATTTTGAGAGTAATACAAACTTGGTTCAATTCAAAAATCAGTCAAGTTAAGCACACACTAAGCTAATCGGAGAAGGGTAACTAGAACCTGAAACAAACTAAAAGAAAAATATAGAGACATAAATAACATCATTCACCTATACATTATGCACTTACAGTGCTCAATTACTATTTTACAAATACCCAACATGAGCCAAAATGACAGATTACGAACCGAAACAAGAATCTGAAAACAAGCACTATAAAATTGAGTTGAACAACAATGTTTGATAAAACATTCAAATCGTAAGATTGTCAAAAGAACTAGGAATTTTCATTACAAGACCTCCCACTTTTATTTTATTAATCTTTTGAAAAAAATTGACACACCTAGTATTTATTAAAACTCAGAAAACAATATAAAAGTGTTCAAACAATACAGTCATTTCTAACACCAGAAACTAATATCCTCCCAGAAATTACGAAAGAGCAAGAGAAGTAGAAACCATACAACAAAACCATCACACGAGACATTTATATGAAGAGCAGGGTCATTTAATGAATCATTTAAATAACAACATAAGACTCACGGGTATAGAGCATATCATGCCTAATTAAGCTCACACAATTGAGCACAAGCTAAACAGGGTCTGCAACAACATCTCAAGCCCAAACTCCACTTTGTCCTCCAAATGATGGGTGGTCCACACTCTTCTCACAGCCAAATTTTACATAAAAAGTTATGGCCGGAGTATGGAGTCTACCAAAACATAGATATACAATACCTTAAGGAAAAAGTGTTCTCTAGGACAACAAAGTGATAGAAATCTATGCATAAAACGACGATCTATGACCCTAATTCCACCATTATGACCAACAAAGCAGGTTTCAACCTTCAACCAACCCACCTTTCAACCTAGATTACATGTAAAATGTGGAAGAGTAAAACAAGAGGAAAGGTGAACTACTTGACTAAGTGAATCAAAGAGATGTGGTTTGGAAATGACATGACCGTAAGATATGCACAAATAGACCAGCAAAAAAAAAACCTATATAAACAAAATAATGCGCCCGGTGAGGAACTATTATGCAAATCACGTTGATAGGAATGAATTCAATGGCTTCTCTACCCCCAAACCAATCTGAAAAACTGCTCTCTGCTCGGTGGCCAAGATAAAGTAGCATACCTTGACGCACCAAGGAAAAAAATCGAAGCGAGAAAGAATAAAACAAAACCAAACAAGTACGTAGCCAAGATGAAAAAGGTGTTTCATCCCAAAGAAACATATGTCAAAGCATGATTTAATTAAAAACCACAAGGAAACGAATAGGCGACCAATAATAAATTCACACAGGAAGGAAGGGGGTAAGTGGCAAGGTAAGTGATCAAGCCCGTAAAAGGATTGGCTAGAACTTTCAACGTATTCTTCCCAACCTCCAGTCTGCAATCTCCTCACAAAACAACACACACACATGGCCAGCAACTCAGGTTTGGAATTTTTGTCCCTCAACGCAAGCTAAGTAGTCTAAATGAAACTAATAAAAGAAATGACAGGTTGCCACAAATTTCACCCACCTCCAGCCAACAAAGACCACAACAAACAAGGTCTTAAAGCTCACGTATCCCTCATGCCAGGTATGAAAAAAAAGGACCATAAAGTGGGGGTCAAAGTTGGTGGCTCCAGTAATAAATTCACCCTTAATTAGAAATTTGAAACAACACAAGGTATGAGTGAATTATAGTTGACCAAAGAGGAGCAGGTGAGTAGTCAATAATTTAAATTTAATCCTAGCAGTCCCCTCCAACTTGGCACCACCACCAACCTTTCTCTATTTCCATACATGCCAAGGTCGGTAGAAGACTAGTTTAGGTGGGAGATAACTCCCTTTTATTATTATTTATTTTATCTTACTTTTATTTATTTACTTATTTTTAAACCTGGTTCAAAGGCTAGGTATATTTTAATAATTACGCCTAAAACAACTAGAAAATATTTTAATATTCCATCGAACTTTCCCACTTGTTATTTTTAAATGACATTGTGCATTCTATAGCTCAAATGCATGATTAGATCACTAGAAGAATGTTAGAAAAGTAATCTACCAAAGACCCTCAACAACTAACAATAGACCAAGATAGCATGATGGAACGAAAGAAGGAAAGAAAGATGCTTTAAAAAAAAAGACTTCACACTAGGGTCGCATCACAAAATGATGAAAAAAGGGCTCGATTAAACAATCGATGTTAATCAACAAGGTAAAGAAGAAAATGCAGATAATGAAATCGAATGGGGCATTACATCCTCCTCCCCTTAAGAAAAGCATCATCCTCAATGCGACATAACACAAAGGGAAGGAAGCGGCAAGCAACAAGGAACATATGGGGGCAAATGTACACTCTATGGTTAACATTTGAGATGATAAAGCACAGCATAGCCATGGGGTAGCCTTGGGAACATTTGGTAGAAATTTGAATTTTGAAATTTTTGTGAAGATTGGCAATTCTCTCTTATTCATTATTTCATTAGTCTCTTTCAATTATAATTATTTCTAATTTTAGTTCTTTTAAAATTTCATAGTTGTAGAGTTTTGGTTTATTCATTCTTGTGGGTTCCCAATATGAACTGCAATCACAACACTCTACCAAGGTCATACACAACACTAAATATTCACAAGCATACTTTTACATAATTTCATGTGTACTGTACCGAATCAAAAGCTTGACCAAATATAGAAGAGATAGACTCGGTCCAAAAGCATAACACTTTTCACATGTCTTGACCGACGTATAATTCTTGAGCAAAAGTGTATTACAACAACATGAATTTTCCACAATTACACAAATGAAGATTTTACATAACTCAAAAATTAGCTACATGTACATTGGGTCAACAAGGGCATCAACGCCATATCCAAAACATCACAAAACAAATCCAACTAACATGAGTAACACATATATCATAACACTACAACCAAAACATCATAACAAATCTACATGCATCCTAAAGCATCATCACTCACACACACAAATCTCTTACGCCTACCTCAAGTCTCTTATGCCTCCCTCAAATCTCTTATGCCTCCGTCAAGGATGTCGGTTGTCCCTATGTCCCTAAGCACATAGAGTTTGAACACTCCTAACCCAAGTGACATAATAATGCATGGTTCAAAACCCACTATTTATCTCAGTAACACCTTGGGGCGTACCCCATACAATGATGATCGGGTCCATAGGTCCAACCATTCCATGGTGCATCCCATGACCCTATTCCACACATCACGAAAATAGAACCAACATAGCAATCCAATCCAAATGCCAAGTGGCAAAGTACAAGCCTTGGGCAAGGTGGTAAAATCTTAAAATTTAAAAGAAGATCCAAAACCAAGTAAAATAAATGGCCAAATAGCCATAGTTAGTGTCAAAATCTGCATGTTAGTACTACAACCAAGGAAATGCCCAAAATATAAAGCATGAAAATCAAGAAAATTGTTGGTCCTTGCATAAATAAATTAAAAGTTCAATTTACGAAAAAAATACACATATAATAATGTCACATTACGATAACTATGTGGCCTTATCTGCCACCACGGGGGTACTCAATGAGTTGTTGGAACTCGAAAAATCGAGCCTCAGTTCTCAAAATAAAATAGCAATAGTACAATAGTCATCATCTCTATCAGAATCATCCCCCCACAATTTTGACAAGGCTAAACACAGTCATAACTACACAAAGGTTGAATCCATAAAAAACCACATAAGGAGAGAGGAGGAGCACATGCCACCATATACTGAGTCTAAGGTTGGCTCTAGTGATTGGTCAACCATACACCTTTCCTCACTCTAGACATACACTTTTACCGATTTCCTTTAGGGTCGGTTAGCGCAAGGTTCACAACATAATATGTAACTACATCACTAACACAATGGTGGCACACACATAATTATCATAATGTCTTACGTATGGTACATATATAGGGTAGATCACAATCATACATTCATTGGGTGCAATACATCACTTTACCACATTATGCACCCAAAGTGCAATCACTATACAATAGGGTTCATACGCTCACCATATGCCCCCAAATCATGACATGAATCATTACATATTACACAAATCAAACATATGATGAACATAATAAGGAACATCACAACGTAACATTAATTTGCTACATAACAAGGTGATACACAAATTTCTTCAAAACATGGTAAAAACATCATGATACAACTCAATTCACTTTACATCAATCTTGTCATACAATACATCGACACACCTACATATCATTATGCCACAATACTCCAACACTCTGTCATCCACAATATAAATCTTTTCACACACTATAAGAAGTACTTCACACGTGAACTCTTCATAGAATTCCATAAGAAGGAGAGAGAATACTCCCATTCCCAGCACATCAACATGATAAAAAATACACACTAAGTGACATACACATCATGTGCATTCACAATACCACAATTACGACATGGATCACATCACGCTTAAACCACATTACTCTTCCAATATCAACCACCAACATGCAACACCATCACCATCACACAACACCATCATGTAATATCATCACAACTCCAAAATGGCCCAGAGGTTTAAGAGCATGAACCTCCGCTCTGATACCAAGTGTAACACCACAAATTCGGACACAACAAGATTACATAGAAAAACACATGAATTTTTTTGACTTATTTGACACATAACACGATACAACATGTCATCACCAAGGTTACAACTAACTCTATGAACAACTTTGACATAAGGATGACCACAAAGGTAGCATAGAAACGTTCACACCCCTCAAGGAAAATTCACTCTTCTCTTTGACAAGACACCACAAAATGACCAACCACAATACATAGTTACGGCTCAGGATGTCCCATTGTGAAAATATTCTTAAGCTTATTTATTCACTAACAGTCTTCCAAGAGTTGACTTTGGAATCTAGAAGGTTCATGATATGATTCTTACAATTCTTCTTATAGGGTTAGGTTTTTTTTTCTTTATACTATTAAGGTCTATCCTAGGATCATCTCTAATATGAAAATTACTTAATTAATTTGTTTATAAAACCAGGAGGTAATCGATTCCACAAGGCTCTTTATCCGAACCCACACTACTGAGACTTATTTCATACTTCCTTTGCATAAGGAAGCAAGCATAAGTTCAAAAGAAGTGGAGTATTGTTTAGGTTTAGAACCATAATATTCTTTGTTCAAGGATTAACATTTTATCATAACTTAGAAAAGGGTTACAAGGTCTACAGCAAGGATTAAGGGTAACGGGTTAAATAGAGTTCATCATCCTAATTTCATGGGATATAGACCAGTATTTTACTGAGGCTAATAATTTATCAAGAGGGGTTCAAGTTTCATCTATGTTTTACTTTATTAAGTTTGGAAAGGTAATATAATTAGGTTTAAAAAAAAATCGAAGAGCCAGACTTATAGTTTCTTAACTATTCCCTTTACTTACAAAGATCTATAATTCTCCCAAGGGTTAGATATTGATAACACTTTAATTCCATTTATCATTTCACAACCATAAGGTTAAGGTTAACAGTTTATCCTAGGGGTGGAAAGTAATTCCTTTTTGCACAAGTATATAGTTCCTCTTCTTCTAGTTAAAGACCACGATTTTATCCACGAGATCACCAATTCTTATATTTAATTTTTATTTTCATTTTATTTATTTGTTTGTTCATTTATTTATTTTTGATTAACTTTTATTGAGATTTCCAACCCACTTGATTATGCCTAAAATTACAACCATGCCAAGACCATGGAGGGTTATCATACAAGAAGGTTTTATGGCTCGAAGGAAGCATTTACAATTACTTGTCGAGAGAACAAGAAAGTGACACAATTTTTCAAATCACGATACACAATTTCATGATCGATATAATATCATAAAAAAATACACATAACAAGGTGATGATCGAGTTTAAATCCTCACAATAATAATTACAAGATTTTCTACAAAAGGACAAGATAGCCTTATTTCACAACTATAGAAAATCCAAGGCAAGAGGCTTGCCAAACTTCCTTACGAGTACCACTCCCAGATTTATGACACTATAGACATATGTAGAAGGAACTTCAAAAAAAAATGAAGAAACCTTTACAACTCTTTGCTTCATCTACCCGCACAAGCCATCTACATCCAATTATCCACCTGAGTCAATTCGCAAGAACTAAGCACGATAAACACTATAACATTAAGACAATATGTTATTATCTAACTGTTTCAAAAAGAAGAACATTGTTGCTTATGAAAATAATCCAAGTGTTTAAAACAAGAGTAATTAAAAAGGTTGTCAAAAAGGATAAAATGTCATAGTTAAAAGGATGGCACTATAATTGAGTATCATTTTCTCATAGGAGAAGTTAATAAACCATCATAATTAATTCCACCTAATGACCATCACGATAATGACCATCATTTTAACAAGATAATATTTTGAAAATAAAACACTTACAAGAAGAGAATTAGTTCAAAACATGATATGTCCCCATTAGTTTAAGTTAGTTCACCAAGCCAACGATTCACTATACCACTGTCAGTTCCCAAACAATCAATCAACACGAGAATATCTAAAATCAAAATGACTTAATAATATTAAGATGTTGTGCCTATAACAGTTAATTTTATATCAGTACAGAATAAATAAATTGGAAAAGAAAAAGGATGAAACACACAAATGACCTAGTATAGGCCACATCCTATCCTAATAATCCTACTATTAAAACCTTTCTTCTAATCAAGAGAATTCCTTAAGAAAAGAAAAAACTTGACAACACCAAACATAACCATTATATATCTTACAAGAGGTTTACTCAATCATTCACAAGAACACAACATATGATACATAGCTTTTAAAGGATCTTTGTTGTCAACAACAAGTTGACATCAAACCTATCTGGTCAACACATAACCATTCTACTAAAATAACAGTAAGAAGGTCATATCACAACAAGCATCACAGATAACCAATCAACCAAAGAATTTCCAAATACACCAACCTCTAAGCTACAGGAGAATGAAATTTAAACATTTTTAAGGATCAAAACATAGATTACTTTCTTACGCATAAAACAAAGATCCTAGTTTTACAGATTTGAAAACTTCCTCAATAATGATCAAGTAGATCTCGCATCTTCCAACATATGTGAGACAAAATCAAGGTATTAATGAGTCTTTATTCGACATTTTAAGTTATCTTGAAGATGCAAGTATCATCTCAAGGAGATATTTCGGAAGGACGTCGACATTCCTCAATACATACAATGGTCACCAATGGAGTAAAGATGATCCCAAGGACGAGAATCTCCAAAAGATGAATAGGGACTGCTACCAAATTATGATGATCACGTATGACGCTTGAAGACTAAAATAGTTCTTCGAGGGGTTTACAAATAACAAAATAACTAACCCAGTTTTGAGAGTAATACCAACTTGGTTCAATTCAAAAATCAGTCAATTTAAGCACACACTAAGCCGACCCGAGAAGGGTAACTAGAACCTGAAACGAACTAAAAGAAAAAGATAGAGACAAAAATAACATCATTCGCCTATACACTATGCACTTACAGTGCTCAATTACTATTTCACAAATACCCAACATAAGTCAAAATGATGGATTACGAACCAAAACAAGAATCCAAAAATAAGCACTATAAAATTGAGTCGAATAACAATGTTTGATAAAACATTCAAATCGTAAGATCGTAAAAAGAACTAGGAATTTTCATTATAGGACCCCCCTTTTCTTTTATTAATATTATGAACAAATTTGACCCAACTGGTATTTATTAGAACTCAAAAATAATATAAAAGGCTTCAAACAACACATTCATTTCTAACACTGCAAACTAATATCCTCCCAGAAATTGTGAAAGAGTAAGGGAAGTAGAAACCATACAAAAAAACCATCACACGAGACATTTATATGAAAAGAAGGGTTATTTAATGAATCATTTAAATAACAACATAATATTCACGGGTATAGAGCATATCA
This sequence comes from Taxus wallichiana var. yunnanensis, assembly GCA_018340775.1. Classification (NCBI taxonomy): domain Eukaryota; kingdom Viridiplantae; phylum Streptophyta; class Pinopsida; order Cupressales; family Taxaceae; genus Taxus; species Taxus wallichiana. The sequence goes on along the minus strand of CM031244.1, from coordinate 369,050,331 downwards.
TGCCTGATTAAGCTCCCGTAGTTGAGCACAAGTTGAACAGGGTCCGTAATAGCATCTCAAGCCCAAACTCCACTATCCTCCAGCTTGTTGGGTGGTCCACACTCTTCTCACATCCAAATTTGGCACAAGAAAGTTACGGCCAGAGTATGGAGTCTCCAAAACATATATCTACAATACCTTTAAGGAAAATGTGGTATCTAGGATGGAAGTGATAGAAATCAGTGCATAAAATGGCTTGATCTATGACCCTGATTCCACCATATATGACCAACAAAATAGTGTCCAACCTGCTTAGCCCACCTTTGGTTGCAGAACACTGGATTGCATTTAAAATGTGGAAGAGTAAAACATGAGGAAAGGTGAACTTCCTGACAAAGTTCCTCAAAGAGATGTGGTCTAGAAATGACACGACTGCAGGATATGCACAACAAGACCAGCAAAAAAAATGACCCAGATAAACAAAACAATGCACCCAGGGAGGAACTATTATACAAAATGCATTGACAGGAATGATTTCAATGGCTTCTCTCCCCCCAAACCAGTATGAAAAACTACTCTTTGCTCAGGCGGCCAGGATAAAACATCGTACTCATGCACCAAGGAAAAGAAATCAGAGCATAAAGAATAAAACAAAACCAAACAAGTATGCGGCCAGGATGAAAAAGGTGTTTCATTCCAGCAAACATATGTCAAAGTATGATTTAATTAAAAACCACAAGGAAACAAATAGGTGGTGGATATTAAATTCACACAGGAAGGGAGGGGATAGGTAGAAAGGTAAGTGATCAAGCCTACAAAAGGATTGGCTGGAAGTTTCAACGCATTCTTCCCAACCTCTAGTCTACAATCTCCTCACAAAACAACACACACGACCAGTAACTTAGGTTTGGCATTTTAGTCCCCCAACGCAAGCCAAGTAGTCTAAATGAAAGAAAAAAAATAAATGGCAGGTTGCCATAAATTTCACCCACCTCCAAAGAAACAAATACCACAACAAACAAGGTCTTAGATCTCACGTCTCCCTCACGCCAGGTATGAACAAAAATGACCATAAATTGGGGGAAAATTTGGTGGCTCCAATAAATTCACCCTTAATTAGAAATTTGAAACAACACAAGGTATGAGTAAAGTCTAGTCATCCAAAGAGGAGCATGTGAATAGTCGTTAATTTAAAATTTAATCCTAGTAGTCCTCTCCAACTTGGCGCCACCACCAACCTTTCTCTATTTCCACACATGCCAAGGTCGGCGAAGACTAGTTTAGGTGGGAGATAACTCCCTTTTATTATTATTTATTTTATTTATTTTACCTTACTTTTATTTATTTACTTATTTTTAAACATGGTTCAAAGGCTATGTATATTTTATTAATTACGCCTAAAACAACTCGAAAATATTTTAATATTCCATTAGAACTCCCCCACTCCTTTTTTTTAAACAACGACATTGAGCATTCCATATATCGAAGGCACGATTAGATCGCTAGAAGAATGTTAGAAAAATAAGCTACCAAATACCCTCGAAAACTAATAGATGAAGATAGCATGAGGGAATGAAAGAAGGAAAGAAAGATGCTAAAAAATAGACTTCACACTAGGGTCGCAACACAAAATGATCAAAAATGGGCTCAGAAAAACAATCGATGTTAAGTAACAGGGTAAAGAAGTAAATACAGATAATGAAATCGAATGGGGCATTACATCTCATTTGAGGTTGCAAGGAGATACAAAGAAGGATCCAGTTTGTAATTTATTATTTTATTTCATTGGTTGTATAGTTATGCCTTTTATACATTTCTAGCATGCCCAGTGGGACAAAACCCACATATTTTTTTGTTTCTTCATTATTTTTTTTGAAATAAACATTATTTTATGTTCTTCTTACTTTAGGAATGACTGACCAATTTTTAGGGGTTTTCATGGATAAACTATGAGTATTTTTAGAAAATAATAAAATTGGCTATTATTTCATATTTTTGTGTGGGTAAAGGTGATTTGCACTTCCATGACATGATTTACAGTGTTGGTGTAGATCATGATTTTTGTTAGTTTTCAAACTTCTCGTGCCTCTATCAAAAATGGTTGTTTGTTTTTCCATTTTGTGTTGTAGATATGTGTTTTAGTAAGATCTTGTGCTTCTATCAACATTGAGCACACTACAATTTCAATTGGGTTCACCACCACTTCTATTATGTGTGTTTATGTGAAAGTGCATTAATGTTGCATAAACATGTGCTACCATTTCAAATGGGAGTGCTACCATTAGTTTTACGAGTTCTTTCATTATTATTATGTGTGTTTCCGTGAAAGTTTGTTTGTGTGTTGATAAGGTGTGTTTCAATAAAATTGAGTTTACATGTTATTACATATCTCATTCTAAGATTTCTAATGGTATAAAGTAGACATCAAACGAGTAACATGTGAAAATTTATGCCTTCTACAAGGTACCCTAGTCAAAACTAAAATTTAAAGTATTTCATTTTTATTTTCAGTTTCTAATTGAAATCTTTTAGCGAGTCTTAAGGTGTGTTGATGCAGGAGGGTAGAGTAGTTGCCTTTGAGTCTTTAAAATCAAATATTATGAGCTCAATTATCCGAAAAATGACCTTGAGCTTTCATCGAGTTGTACATGCCTTAGTGCGGTGGAGACATTTTCTTCTTGGCCGAAGATTTACACTTACGACTGATCACTTAAGTCTTCGTCACCTCTTCACGCAACCCAATCTCAACACTTGTCAGAGGCATTGGATGGAGTTTCTTTGTGAGTATGACATGGAGATTGAGCATGTGAAGGGGAAGGAGAATGTGGTTGTAGATGCCTTGAGTGAGACGGAGACATGTGGCTATGGCCACATCAAGGCAAGCAGATTTACTGAGTAAGATTTTGCAGCAGCTTCCTCAGGACAGTTTCTACCTTGCACCCAGAGTAGAGATTGAGTCATAGATACCCCTTGAGGGGAGGTTTGATGGATTTTCATTAGAGTTAGATGGTCTTCTTAGACATAGAGTTTAGATATATGTTCCTAGAGATGGAGGCTTGAGACATGACAATTTTTCGAGGCTCATCGTGTGCCTTATTCAGCCCATCCCGGGAGAAGAAGATGCATGCCACCACGAGACAATTATATTTCTCGAGAGGACTTCGGAGAGATGTGGCTTTTTTGTGTCACACTGTTTAGAGTGCTAGAGGGTGAAGGCTAAGCATCAGCATCCATTTGGCCTTCTTTATCCTCACACCATACCAGAGTGGAAGTGGGACACCATTTCCATGGACTTCATCGTTGGGTTACCTATGTCGAGATACCACCATGACTCCATCATGGTCATGGTGGATAAATTGACGAAAGTAGCTCATTTTTCTCCGGTGAAGACCACCTATACAACTAGTGCAATGGTACGAGTATATCTTGATGAGATAGTCGGATTACATGGGATTCCATGGAAGATCATTTACGACCATGATCCTTTGTACACTTCCCATTTTTGGACCACCATGCAGTATGATCTCGGAACGAGGATAAATTTCAGCACAACATATTACCCTAAGATAGATGGACAGACTGAGTAGGTGAATTAGATCCTGAGAACATGCTTAGGATGTACATTATGGATCACCAGTCGAGATGGGAGGACTATCTATATTTGGTGGAGTTTTCCTAAAATAATAGTTTCCAAAGTTCGATAGGCATGGCTCCTTTTCAGGCATTATATGGCAGAGAGTGCAGGACACCTCTTAGTTGGGACAAGATTGAGGACAGGGTTTCCCTTGGGCCAACATTATTACAAGATATGGAGTAACAGGTTACCTTGATCAGACAAAGATTACAAGAGGCACAAGACAGAAAAAAGAAGTATGCGAACCAACATAGGACAAATCATAGTTTTGAGGTGGGCACGAAGGTGTTTCTTCATGTCAGACTACGTATAAGATCCCTATCCATTAAAGAAAAGGTTCTAAGCTTTCTCCTAGGTTTGTGGGTCCCTTTGATATCTTGGAGTGTCTCGGTCCCTTGGCCTACCGTCTAGGATTGACACTTAGCTTATCTCACATCAATGATGTGTTTCACATTTATTTTCTTAGGGGATATATTTATGATCCTTCTCACGTGCTAGATTGGACCACATTATAGGTGCAGGATAAGGGGTAGGTGATGGTAGAGCTCATATGAATTATAGAGCATAGGACCCTAGGCCTTCACAGAAGAGAGATTGATCAAGTTTGGGTCCAGTGGGAAAGATATGATGAGATTACAACTTCTTGGGAGGATGCTACATTGTTATGAGTGCAATTCCCACACTGCTCCTAGTGACTTCCAGGAGGAAGTCGAATCTAAGGGGAGGGGGATGTAGTGCCCACTTCCCTTTGACACATTTTTGATTATTAGATACTATCATCTGCACTTATGGATATATTATAGTTTTTGATATAGCATGTTAGTATATATCGGAGATACTAAAATTTTATTGATTTGATTATTATATGATGCATATGGACTACGGAGACTTTTGTTGTTGATATTGATATACTTTTGACATGGTTATTTATCGGTAATTCTGGCATGTGATATATTTAGTCATTTTGAGTAGATCTTGATAATTGGATTAATGTGATGATCATTTTGACATGAATGAAATGTGGAATAGAAATGTGCTAGAAATTGTAAGTGATATTTTCTTTTCATCGATGATATTAATTCGTATATAGTTGATTTCAGATTTATATTGCATATTTGACATAAATGTTTTAATGTGGCCACGAGGCCGAAGGAGGTATCATTTGTTTTGCGGTATATTATATTCACAACAACATCGGGGGTAGAGACCAACCACATCGAAATTAGAGAAGAATCCAACTAGGGTGACCATGGCAACAAGTAATTGTGTGTGTGTGTTAGAATTAATTGGTTAGGAGAAAATTGTGACCTAGGGGTCATGTGTTGTTTTGTTTTAATTTTCCCTTTCTATTGTGTTAGTATGTGTTTTCTCTTACTAGTGAAATATTTACTTGTTTTATTATTTAGATTTTTGGAATTGTGTTTACCCCTTTATTTGTCATGGGTTGTAGTGTCTTAATTAAGATAATTTTAATTTGTCTTAAACTAATTAAATATGTGACTAAAAGGAGTTCATTTATTGAAATTAATTTACTCTTGGATTTTGTGTTGAGTGAAGTGTGTTTGAGTTTTGAGTGTAGCACACTCTAACCCACGTGAGAAACTAGAATTTGGCCTTAGAGGCATAATTTGGAAGCTTGTGGGACAAGTCAAACTTGTCCCATACCTCTTAAATGCCCATCCTAACCCTACCTATGGGTTGGGGGGTCAAATTTAGGCTCTTTTAGGTGTTTTTGGGGATAAAAAGGTAAAATGTTAATTGCACTTTCTTTCAAATATTTAATTTTTCCTTTGGGGGAGTGGGCTTAGATGGAGTGTGTAAGTTCTTTTCATTCCTTCAACCACTTATTAACTGTGCATTGAATAGGAGGTTAACCAAGTGATGTGGAGTGGAGAGGAAATGAGGTGGCATCCTACTTGGAGCCACATCATCCCTCCCTCTTTTTCTCTATTTATTGAATTCTTGTTCCTTGTTTTGGGGTTCGATAATCATTTTTAGTCTTTTGAATTTTTGGAGAGTGAGAGGATTTTGAGAGAGTTGTGGATTTTTGGATCTTTATGGATGCTTGCTTGATCTTTGGAAAGGCTTAGAACTTCATACATGGAACAAGCTCTACCATGGAGAGGTAGGAGCTTCACCTTAGTTTAAAATATGTTAATTGTTTTATTGTATGTGTGTATATGTTGTGTTGCATGTTGTTGTCTCTTTGAAATGCTTGTTGGGTATGGGTAGAATGCCTAATTTGGGAATGGGAGGAGACTATGGGGAGTTGCTCTTGTAGGGAGGCATAAGAGATCACTTTCTTGAGGAGGGGGTTTGGGTTGGGTGCCTCATCTAGTATGAGGAATGCTTTCATTTCTTCTTGTTCTTCTTATGAAGCGAGCCATAATAGTTTTTGAGGGAGGCATTAGAGTGTATATGAAGAAACATTTGGAGGCATTTGAGGGAGGTATTAGAGGCATTTAATATGGTTTTTTTGAATGAATAAACATTGTAGTAAAATGAAAGAGGAAAATAAGTTAGATTTTATTGCATTTGGAAAGTTGAGTTTATATGAAGAAATGAAAAAGAAATAAAATAGATTATATTTCCTTCTTACTCTTGAAATGATAAAGCAAGATCTAGTTAAAATAATAGAAAATATTCTTGTAAGTAGATGAATTTTATTAGAAATGGAAACACTTTAAAATGACTAATCTTAACTAAGAAATGAGTAAATGAGTAACAAATCTCAATTCTGGAACTTTGAAATGAACAAAGACAACTTGTAATGCATTTTTACATCCTTTAACAACTTTAGTTTTTTGTAAAATTCTCGGCATTAAGGTTCTCTTTTTGAAACAGACAACCGCCTGCTATGGAGAATGGCAGCGATAGTCCCATAACCGCCGCTCAAGCTAAGGTGGCGGTCTCAAAACTGTCGCCTAGTAAGGCAATGGTTTCACAACCACCGCTCTTAATGGCGGTGGTCCGCTGTTTGTCACCCAGGCAAGAGCGGCGGTCCCAGAACTACCGGTCTACTCTGGGTGGTGGTCCTGTCACTTATGACAGAATTCTACGGACCCATGCCTGTGTGTGAAATTTAACCATATTTAACTAATTACTAAGTTGAAAAATTTAATCTAATATAACTAGCAAGTAAAATAAAGTTGAATGCTTAGGAATAAGACAACAAAACACTCAAATGGTGAATATAAAATATTCTTTCATTTATATCAAAAGGGGGTAGGGTTTACCCCAAATTTAAAACCCAATACACTATAATCTTGGAATAAAAAAACCAAATTGGAGGAAGAAACCCCTCCCAATATTTAAATGAAATAGATTACATAAATTAAAGATAAACTAAGCAAAATCTAGACTAAATATTCATGTAGAATCCTCCATGGCTTCTTCCCTTTGCTCCCATGGCTTCCTCCAACAAAAGAACCTACAAATTTAACAAAACAAAAAGAACCAAATGAGAAGAATAGATTGAGAAAAGTTTTTAATAGACTCCCATAAGGATTTTAGGGCTATGTTGAAAACCCTAGGATCTAGTGGCTGAGATGGATTTGATCCAAGAATGGAGAATTGACCTACCTTTTTAAAGAAGAAATGTATTTTAAATGTTTTAATTTAGAATCCTTAAGGGTATGTGTAGATGATTCGGTGGGGATTTTTTATTTTCTAGGGGTGTAATGTTTCCTTACCCTTTTAAACCCTTAGTTTGTGTAGGAAATTTATTAAAGGATCTTTAAGCTATTAATGTAATGAATTTAATAATTTGGCATAAAGTTAACCTTGTTAAGAATGAACTTAATCGAAGGAAAGAAAATATTTAATTAAGTAAACTAATCGTTCTTACCTTCCTATAGAACATCCGAGTAATGTGCCCTTGATGCATCCTTGTATCGTAACATTCTCTTTTAGCTAAAACAAAAAAATATTAGTTGCATTTTTGGTTAAGTGCTTGTGTTGAAGCGAGTTCCTAGAACATCATTTTTGCGGGCATTACAATTATCGTTAATCTATTCTATTGTTTTGTTGGTCACTTCCATGTAACAAGCCTCAATTTGTGCAAAAGAGGATGAACTTGTTTTGTTGGTGGCATCATGGTTTGGGAGTAGTGTTCATGTTTAATAATTAATTAAAGGCTTTGGCCACCGCATTCCATCTTGGCCGACCAATCTTTCACGAATGGGTTGTTTTAATTGCTAAATTTAAGGGTGAATTTAGGGTGAGATCCAGATGCATCACTTTAATGGCGATCGTTTGAAGGTGGAAGGTTCAAGTCCATGGAAGGTGGAGAGATTCATAAAGCATGCGAGCTCTAGGGGCTTGAGGATTTGTGTACGCCTTTGTATTATGCGCATCAAATGAGCAGCTGCAAAATGGGGGTGGACGAGCGTAGTTCGGTGGTGGATTGGAGAGGAGAGATGTGGGAAGTGGAGGGATTGCTTTTGGTGGGGTGTGAGTGTTATTCCCATAGCTTTGAGCATGAAATCTACATCCCATGGTTATTGTACAGGTTTGAGACATACATTTATATTCGTCACTATGGTTTTTTTCTTTTCATGTGCTATCCTAGCGTGCATGGGAAAGGAAATTAGGGCCCATAGAATTTATAGTACATGTAACAATGTAGTGGCAATTGATTATTTGATTATGCTAGAGTGATTAATATGTAAATGTATTTATTGCAAATTGTGAGAATTAAAAATCCTGTTCATCTTTGTATTTTCACAACCTACAAATGGGAGAGACTTTCCTAACTAGAATAATGGTTTTATTCTCGTGCGCAAATCATTATTGTGGTTACAATTCAAATCTTTATATGCTCTGAGATGGCTGCATTCATATACACATTTAGGAAAATGGGTCATTCAAACAGTTCTAACTCTCTCCAGAGGCCCGTGGAAGGTAAGTAATTTAGTTAACCATGTAGAGCATCTGCTTTTTATATCCCATATTATTTGTTTTCACACTAAAATTTCCTCTTATTTATGCAGGGCTATGTTTTGTAACACTTTAAAAGGGATTTCATTAAAATGTGGGTATGTAATAATTATTTAAGCACTTGTATGGAAATATCTCACCCATCTCTACTCTGTTTTTTCCATTGCTTACATGCGTTTTCATCTTACTTCTCCTTTCTATAATGGTATTTGGGAAGGTGATGAAGTAATGACAGTGGGCTTAATGGCTACCATTTAGGTATACAAGACATGAGAGGACATATATAATATGAATCCATTTGTGATCTGATTCTGGAAGCAAAATCTATAAAGTGATGGTTAGTTTTTTCTAAGTTATAGCTTATATTCCTTGTTTTTTTGTCTAATAAAAACTATAACTTGTATTTCTTTGTGAGTTTGCAATTGATTAGATTTTGTAATTTAAACCAGAGGAAATCAATCATGTCAAATAGACATTGAGATTAGTGATGCACATTGGGATGAAATAGAATATGCCCTTCTAAAGCATACTGGCTATCCAAAACTCCTTTTGTTGGTGATAAAACACTATCATCCCGCATTGTTGTTTTCATGGCATTGGACATGAAGGTAGGATTTTATTTTTTCTCATACTCTAGAATTGTTCTGTGTTTTCTTTTTTATTTCCATGTGTAATGACCACAACATCTTACAAAATTCCTCTATCCTTTATACTTTATGGATTTCCATACCTGTTTCAAAGCTTCGATTTTGGCACATACAGATAGGATGTTGACAAAGGTTGTGAAATTTAGCTTTAAATATACCAATTACATTTGCTTGAAACTTTCTAAAGTATATTCAACAAATTTTTTTTACAAATAACCTTCAATCAATGTTTTCCATGCGAGCACATCTCTTTGAGGCATTTTGTGAAGTATACATCTAACAAAAAAATCTCTTCCATTATTCTTTGTTAGTTTTCCATGCCCTTCTCCAAAGTTCCCACTTTGACGAAAGTTGGGAGGATGCTTGAAAAGGTTGTGAAGTCTAGCTTTACAAGTTTACACCAACTAATTGAATTTGCTTGAAAGTTTCCAAGGCCTTTTCAACGAACTTCTTTTTCTCAAATCCTACAATCATTGCAATCCATGAGACCACATTATTTTCAAGAAGTTTTTTGAGGAGTTCAAATGCTTCCACTAGTGGTCCCATTGAAAAATGAAGCTTGTTAAAAAATATTGGCTTAAATGCAACCCATAACCTCACCCAGAGTGAACAAACTAGCTGGACATTGGTGGCTATGAGTGTGGGTTGTAGAGAAAATACTATCCTATTTCTATATTTCAAACATACAAGTATGGATAGTCAAAAGGTACATGTGTATTCAAACTTACGCAAGAACCTGCATGCCTGAAAATATATCTGAAATCAAATATTGTACCATTTTTTTCCCATCTGTTTAGCCAATTATTAACATATATTTAAGGATTTACATGACATAAAAAATCATTATTACTGTGTAACCAAAATAATTCAACAATTTAGTAATAATTTGATAAACAAGAAGGCCTTAATATTAGAAAAAAACTATTATTATTGACGAATGAAGATGGTTAAGTTATAACTAGATAAGAAATATACCTATGATGTGAGGTCGCAGGGAAGGGAAGACATGAGAGGAATCCAATCCATGCATGTTGTAAGTGAAGGGTAAAATAGATCCACTTACTCACGAGGAACGAAAGATTGGACATGTATGTCAATGATGGGACAAATCAGTGCATTTCCCAAAATTTTGACACCTACACACTTGCATGTTGTTATGCCATATTAATTCAGTGGATAGTGTTACATTTATTAGTATAGCATTGTGTGTGATTCTTTAATTCATCGCCAGTTTATTAGAACTTAAGGATTTGATATTGAAATTTCATGGGGAGGTCACATTAAAAAATGAAGCTCCTCTACGTAGAAAAGAGATCACAGAGGAAACTCGTACAATTTAATGGAGGCCATGGATTGTAATCATGATGAAGTGGTGATGTTCTTTGTATATTTTGACTAATGACCAAGATATCACAGAAGACTCAAGTCTCACAGTGTAGGAAAATTAATGAGCAGTTGGTTCCAGCGGTTTTAGAGCCCCACATGGTATGGGTTGCCACGTTTCACATTAATGTAGAATTGAAGTGACCAAAGGATATTCCCAAAGTCGGAGACATTCGAGAACCTTCGATGATATTTTAAAATAGATTTTTGTAACTATTTGGAGGTTGATTGGTTGATCACATTTATTGGTTGTAGAGAGACTTTCATGCTGGGAAGGTAGGAGAAAAATCTCAAATGATCCTTTGTATATCAAAAATGGAAAATAGAGTGGCTTGAAGGAACTTAGCTTGGAGAGAGAGGGAATTATCATTGTAGAATTCTATAACACATTATCAATCCACGAATAAAATGTGAGTGTGTAATAAATAGTTAGGGAAAGAGTTATCTTGTAATGTATGTATCCTTCATTAACTCAATTTAATAAAGATAGTTGTTGTTATTGTTGTTTTTGTGTAACTCTTAAGTTTGTATAATATAAGGTAGTTGTTCACTTGACCTTTTAACTATCACTACATAAAATTGTATCAAAACATAGAAGATAACTCTTGTAAAAAAATAGAAAGAAAAGAGGAGAGATTATGAAAAGTTTGTTTTCTAAAAAACAAGACGTGGATAGAATATAGAGATGAAGTGAGGAAAGAGTTAATGAGAGTGTATACACATATTCTAACTTTGGAATATAGCATTTGGGTAGAAGATGTTAGGATTGATTGTTGTTAGTTGTGAAAAGAGTGAGGATCAATGGTGGTACTGCAACCACAATAAGCACTGAACGGGCACGGGGTTTCATTAACTAAGTGGTATACTACCATGTCCATTCATATTGAGGTATTAAAAATGGCCAAAAAATAGCTGAATATACCGGTATGCGAATGGGGGTGGAAGGGTTTCATTTTTTAGTATTTCAAATTAGGTATTGGGGATCAAGTAAAGAGGCAGGAGCTAGGAGGGGAGGCAAAGTCACAGCAAATTTTTCTCATCTGCATGTCATTCTGGGAGCTGGGAGGAGAGGCAGGCGTCAGGAGCGGGATTTGGCTAGAATGCTCATTTGGAACTTAATCCCTGTTTTTAAGCTGAGAGATTAAGAAGAGGATTAGCCTATGGATGGACTTGTTGGATGCTAATTTCCACTCTTGGAAGGACTGGAATTTCTTAGCCCCTGAGTTTACCCTTTGCTCGGCTGATCAACCCACTATATTGAGATTCATAATGTAGTGCCCACTTCCCTTCGACACCATTTTTGTTTTTTTTTTTTCGAGACTGATTACTTCACTTATGGATTTATTATGGCTTCTTGATTTAGCATGCTAGTAGATATCATAGACATTGGATTGTTATTGATTTGATCTTTATATGATGCATATGGTCTACTGGTGGACATTTGATGATGATATTTGTATACTTTTGACATGGTTATTTATCTTTAATTATGACATGTGATATGTTTAATCATATTGAGTAGAACTTGATAATTGGACTAATGTGATGATCGTTTTGACATAAATGAAATGTGGAATAGAAATGTGCTAGAAAGTGTAAGTGATATCATACTTGCATAGATGATAGTAAATCATGTGTCGTTTATTTTAGATTATATTGTATATTTGGCATGAATGTTTTAATGCGGCCAACAGGCCGAAGGAGGTATTCTTTGTTCTGCAGGTATATTATATTCACAACAATATTGGGAGTGGAGACCAACCACATCGGAATTTGAGAAGAATCCAACTAAGGTTACCATGGAAACAAGTAATTACGCGTGTGTTAGAATTATTTGGTTAGGGAAAAATTGTGACCTAGGGGTCATGTGTTGTTTTTTTATTTTTCCCTTTTTATTATGTTAGTATGTGTTTCTCTTAGTAAGTGAAATTTTACTTGTGTTATTATTCATATTATTTGGATTGGTGTTTACCCCTTATTAGTCATGGGTTGTAGTGTCTTAATTAAGTTAATTTGAATTTGTCCTATAGTAATTAAAGAATATGACCAAAGAGAGTTCATTTATTAGGCTTGATTTACTTGGGATTTTGTGTGGATTGATGTGTGTTTGAGTTTTGAGTGTAGCACACTCTACCCCACATGGGAAACTCGAATTTGGCCTTAGAGGCCAAATTTCAAAGCTTGTGGGACAAGTCAAACTTGTCCCACACCTCTTAAAACCCCATGCCAACCCTACCTATGGGTTGGAAGGCCAAATTTAGGGTCTTTTAGGTGTTTTGGGGGGATAAAAAGGTAAAATATTAATTGCACTTTCTTTCAAATTTTAATTTTTGTCCTTTGGGGAAGTGGGCTTAGATGGAGTGTGTAAGGTGCTTGCTTTTATTTCAACCACTTGTTAATGGTGCATTGGAATATGAGGTTGACCAAATGATGTGGAGTGGAGGGAAAAGGAGGTGGCGTCCTACTTGGAGCCACATCATCCCTCCCTCTCTTTTATCTATTTATTTGATCCTCTTGTTTGTTTTGGGGGTTGGAGGTTTCATTGCTAGTCTCTTGTATTTTGGAGAGGAGAGGATTTTGAAGGAGTTTGTAGATTTTTGGAGCTTGTTGATACTTGTGGGAATTTTGTTGGAGCTTGTGGATGCTTGCTTGACCTTTGGAGGGATTTGATACTTCATACTTGGAACAAGATCTACCATGGAAAGGTAGGAGCTTCAACCTTTTTGTATTATGTTTTCTTCTTTTGTTATATGAATGAGTATATATGTTGTGTTGAATGTTGTTGTTTGAAATGCTTGTTGGGAATGGGTAGAATGCCTAAGTTGGGAGTGGGAGGATACTATGGGGAGTTTAATTGAGGGAGGCATAAGAGATCATTTTCTTGAGGAGGGAGTTTGGGTTGGGTGCCCACCTAGTAAGAGAAATGCTTGCATTTTCTTCTTGTTTTTACTTTGAGGGAGCCATAAGAGTTGAGGGAGGCATAAGAGTGGATGGAGGGATAAGGGGTACTTGAGGGAGGCATAAGAGTTGTTAGGGGTATTGTGTTTTTCATTGGAGGATTTTAGGTGGCACCCATTCCCATTAGGAGGCATAAGTGGCCTCCCCATAGGTCTTACTCTTATGGCTTTCTTGATAAGCCTTGTGAATTTGTTGTTTTGATGGTTTACCTCTTGTTGAGTTGTTGATTCTTTTATTTTTAAGGATTATGGAATGCATGTGAAATGTTATGTTAAGCTATGTGGAAGCTAGTAGTTGCCACGAGTTGGATTTTCTCACATTGTAATGTGGTTGGGGCTCGGGGCCAATGGAGAGGATGGCTTCTCTTCTCCATTGGGTATCTTAGTTGGGAGGAGAGCGTTGCCTCTCTCCCTTATTTTGTTATGAATCAAGAAAATTATTGGAGGAGCTACCTTGTGGATGTTTGTAGCATTGGAGCCTTGTTGATGACAATGTGAAACTACCTTGTATTTTTACCCACCTAGAGTGGAAGAAAGTGTAATATTGCTTTGTATTTTAGCTTCCATTATTGTAAATTTGTTCCCACATTAAGTGGAAAATGTTGTAACAAGATTTTGAAGGAGAGTTGTATTGATCTTCATTAGTAAGGTTGTAATGTGGATGGAATTGGAAGTTGAAGGAAAGACAATTTATTCTCCTTTAACTTGGCTTGGAACCTCATATGAGTGTATTGATCTTGTTGGGATGTTAGTAATTCTTACTCTAAAACTTATTGGAAATATTGTTGAACTCTTTTGTGGAATGTTGGGAAATTTACAAAAAAATTATATATTAGATTTCGTTTTGTTACTTAAAAGAGATGTATTGGAAAAGTTGGAATTTTAGTGCATTTTCTCTTCTTGTATTGTTGATGGAAAGACTTAAGTTTTTAAATAGCTTTCAATATGCCAATGAAGTAATTTAAGCTCTAGCTCTATTATGTTTTTCTTCATTTAAGAATTCATTGTAAAACTATTTGCAAATTATAAAGGGAAATGAAATCAAATCTACTTGAGATCTCGTACAATGCCTATTAAATTGCGTAGAAAGAGATTTCAATGTAAAAGCTCTAAACTTATTAAATTTATTACCCGTATGTCCCTAATACTTAATGATGATACTAATATTTTAAATATTATTCATATTAAAGTAATATTAAAATTAATAGTTTTACTATTATTAAATTATATTAATACCAATATACTATTAATATTTCTTTGTATTAACTAAGTATATTAATACAAACTACAACCAAGAAATAATAGTAAATATATAAGGAATAGAACCTACGTATGTATAAATATTTTATGTGCTTCCCAAGGTCTACGAAATGATCATATAATTGCAAAGCAAAGCGTGCTTCAGATATTCGATATGAAATGAGATCCACCTCTCGTGAGATTCTCTTCCATGGATTACATAATGTAAGGTCTCAATAGAGGATCTTCGTAATAATATTTCATCGGGTCTCCCAGTAACACTCTCACTGTTCCTTAATCGATTTTGATAAAATATCTTGAAGGTGGATCCCAAATTTGGAGGATGCTTTCGATACTGAGTAGATAACAACTTGGTTGGACAACCTACTTGTTGGAAGCACCCCAAGGGCTTATCCTCTGCCGCGATCGCTTTTAGCAGCTGAAATTCTGCTGGCTATCTTCCCCGTGCAGGCCACATAAATGGATCCTAACAAGAGCGCACCTCGCAGCACCCGATGACAAAGGGAGGTAACTCCGCCCGCACTCGCCTGTAGCTTCATCTCTTAACACCATTCTGACCCGTGCGGCCATGGCTGGGTAACACGTCCTATCCCATGCGCCCGTAGCTTCATCTACAACCTCCCTAATAGCTCGCGCGGCCATGGCTGAGTACAATGAGGAAAAATGCCTATCCCTCTAGCCTGTAGCTTCACCTTTCACCACCTTTCTCTGTTCACACGGCTGGCAGGTCCGAGCGGAAAAGGGTTAACACGCCTGCCTTCACTGGTCTGTAGCTTCATCTATAACCACCACATTGAATCCACGCAGCCAAGACAGAATAAACAATAGTCCGACTATGTAAAGTATAATATTTGTAAAATACAGAGTGAAATAAATGAAAAAACATGCGGCCCATTTGGAGTAGCTTGCACGCAAGGAGAGGGGGTTTAATGTTATGGCAGGTGGCCATTAAAGCCACCCACCCCAACCTTGATTTTCAAACCTAAATTTGAATGCTTTCCACCATTAAAACTCTTGTCCCTTTTGTTCTTTTTTTTTTCAAATATGAATAACCTACTTTAAGGAAAGTAATTTTGAATGAATACAATATTATAACCATGTTAACTTTCTTAGTACATAAAAGATGGATTTGGAAATTCATAATTAATTAGGAAATATGTATTTTAGCTAAACTTACATTATATAAATCTAGTTGATTAAATATACATTTGAAATTTTATATTCCTTAAAAATAACATGATTTATACGATATCGTGTTGGTGCCACGTCAATTGTCATATGGCAGGATCTCTAGGAAAAACATCCCTTTTAAGAAAAAAATATAGTCGTATTTTTTTTTGGGGTTATATGTTTGCGGAAGTAAGTTCTTAGATCGTCATCATTTTTCGCGCGTCACACTTGGTATCGTGAGTCAGGGTTCAAATCTTGTACCCTTGGGCATACACAGAAAAAATGAAACATGAACATTTAACCTAGTGCAGAGTTGATTCTTTTAATATATAAAACCACAATGTTGATAATTATAGGAAACAACAAATTTAGAAAACTGGCACAAGACCTAGAACAATGAACTAACTCTCACCTTGATCTATGCAGGAGGCGTGGATTGGGTGAGGGGTCTCTTCATATAGACCTAGATATACCACCGCTAGAGCAGGCTGTAGCAGCCATTCTACCTCAGATCTTGCAGACACTCTAGGATGTCAATGCCGCTATACACGGAGAGCCCTTGGGAGGATGATTTGCAAGACATAGTTTGGAGCCATCAGTAGATGCCCAGGTATCCCCTCGACACAGCGAGGAGCACAGGGCAGAGAACTTCCGCGCGGAGTTGGCTAGGGAAGAGTCACCACAGAGAGGACATGGGGACGAGGATCTCAAAGCACATAGGGACAAGTCTTGGAGCCCTAGACGGAGGGAGGAGCATACGAGAGACCTAGGATTCGTCATATGTCGAGATGCGAGACCATATCGGGAGATCCTGAAGCTACGACCATCTCACTATTCGGGTGATACAGTGGTTTTCAGCCGAGGCTCGGTTGGTGAGCTTGAGCGAATGCTTCAAGCTCTTCCCTTGTACTAGCAACACGAAAGCTCGTGTTGCAATCCATCATCCGAAGGATGGAGCAGAGTCCGTGGAGGACCGAGGAGTAGAAGCTCCATTTTGACTCGGAGATGATTACATGGGAGTTGTTGAGGAGCGTTTCAGGAGTAGGTATTTACCCAGGAGATTTTACATCGTAGTTGATAGAAAAATTTCATGATCTCCGTCGTGCATCGATGACGATGAGCTGAGTATGAGAGTCGATTTCGGATCTACTCGATTATGTCGACTATATGCGGGATGATCGTGCACGGATTCACAGGTTCATCCGGGGCCTAAACTTGGATTTAGGTGGCGCAGTGTGCATTCACTGCCCACAGACATTAGCAGAGGCCGTGGAGAAGGCCTATATTGCAAAGGAGACACGGGGAAGACGCAGCAGGCTAGAGACAGAGTTCGGAGCCGTATCCAGCAGATGTAGGATGGTAGGTCGAAGGGGGTAGTTCCTCCTCCACGGGTTGGACAGAGTTTAGGGTAAGCTTCATTCGTGCCACCACAACGAAGCAATGAAAGCAGCAGACCCGCCCACCTTACCGACCTCCTCAGAGATTTGATGCGCAGAGAGGACGTAGTATGGGGCCTCCTCCTAGGGGTCCCATCAGGACACAGGGTGCGCCAAGAGCTCAGTCAACAGGAGCTCGTTAGCAGAGACCTCAGCAGTCCATAGCCGGATCGTCGGGATCTCAGTAGCTCGAAATCTAGAGTACCACTGGAGCTCTTCTCTACCAAGAGGACCAGCAAATGTTATGGTTGTGGTGTTGTGGGACATCATTAGAGAGATTGCCCACATAACCCTAACAAGGGTAAGACGTAGAGCTCAGAGCCTACTGTTGGAGATATGGCATGGAGTCATTGGATCTATGTAGCGGTCGAGAACCGCCAGGCTAAGCACTAGAGTAATGTGATTGAGACGACAGATAGTATTGGCGGTATTTCCACCTCTATATTATTTGATTCTGGTTCTTCTAATTATTTTATTACACCATCCTTAGTAGAGCATTGTAGGCTGGTGGCAGTTAGGTAGGGCCATAGTTGGGATGTTGAGATGGCTTCTGGAGCCAAAATTTCTGTAGACTCCTTAGTTAAGGAGTGTGTAGTGGATTTGGGACCCTTCACCACTACTTCTGATCTTCGGATCCTTCCATTAGGATCTTATGGCATCATTTTAGGCATGGATTGGTTGTCTCGCTCATAGAGCTAGAGTGGATTGTTACCATAAGACTATTGTTTGCATAGATGATCTTGGAGTAGAGTCAGTGATATCAGGAGTTAGGAGGGCCGTATCCATTCACACCATCTCCGCTATGCAGCTTAAGCGGTGTGCGCGACGGGGTTGTCAGTTGTTTACTATTACGGTGAGAGATAAGAGGATGAGTCAAGAGGACCTTCCCTCGATGACCATCCCATCTTATCAGAGTTTTCTGATGTGTTCCCAGGGGAGCTACCGGGGTTACCTCCCCCACGTGAGATCGACTTCCATATAGATCTAGTTCCGGGCGTAGAGCCTATCTCACGAGCACCCTATCGGATGACTACTCCTAAGTTGTGTGAGCTCAAGTTACAACTGGAGGGCCTTCTGGAGAAAGGCTTAATTTGTCCTAGTGTATCCCCTTGGGGTGCACCAGTGATCTTCGTGAAGAAGAAGGATGGATCTCTTCGGTTGTGTATTAACTATCGTCAGCTGAATAAAGTAACGATCAAGAATCGTTACCCCATCCACGCATTGATGATTTATTTGATCGATGATGAAGGGGGCTACATTTTTCTCTAAGATAGATCTTAAGTCGTGGTACCACCACTCGTGGATTGCAGAAATGGATATTCACAAGACAGCATTCCGTATGAGATATGGCCACTACGAGTTCACAGTGGTACCTTTCTGTTGTCGACGAATGACCCCGCAGTGTTTATGAGTTTGATGAATGGGGTATTCAAGACCTTCCTTGATCGATTCATGCTCATCTTCCTTTATGAAATTTGATTTACTCACGCACACGTGAGGAGCACGAGAGCACCTTCGCCAGTTTCTTCAAAGTGTCTTCGCGAACAATGCCTTTACGGGAACTTAGAGAAGTGTGCGTTCTTTCAGCCTAAGCCTAAGGTGCGATATTGCAATCGATCCTTCCAAGATTCAAGCCATCATGGATCTGCCAACACCCACTAGTGTAACCGAGGTACGTAGCTTCATGGGTCTAGCAGGTATTACAGGGAGGTTTGTTTAGGATTTTTCTTGGATTACACATTCCCATCACTTCCCTTTAGCGGAAAGGGAAGAAGTTTTATGGTCGAGATAGATGTGAGCATGCCTTGACACTCAAGGAATGCCTCACGAGAGCACCTATTCTTGCAGCCGCTCCTCGGGTGAGTTCTACGTTTGCACGAGATGCTTCCTTGGCGGGACTTGGAGGTGTGTTAATGCGGGAGGGTAGAAGAGTTTCCTTTGAGTCTCGTAAACTCAAGGATTATGAGCTCAATTATCTCGACCCATGACCTTGAGCTCGCAGCAGTGGTTACATGCCTTAGTGCGGTGGAGATATTTTCTTCTTGGCCGGAGATTTACACTCGGGACCGATCACTTGAGTCTTT
Source organism: Taxus wallichiana var. yunnanensis (assembly GCA_018340775.1). Lineage (NCBI taxonomy): Eukaryota > Viridiplantae > Streptophyta > Pinopsida > Cupressales > Taxaceae > Taxus > Taxus wallichiana. The sequence goes on along the minus strand of CM031244.1, from coordinate 369,030,843 downwards.
GCCACCTCTTCATGCAGCCCAATCTCAACGCTCGTCAGCGGCGTTGGATGGAGTTTCTTTGTGAGTATGACATGGAGATAGAGCATGTGAAAGGGAAGGAGAATGTGGTTGTAGATGCCTTGAGTAGGCGGAGACATGTAGCTATGGCCACCTCGGTGGACACAGATTTGTGGAGTAGGATCCTCGCAGCAGCTTCCTCAGGATAGTTTCTACCTTGCAGCCAGAGTAGAGATTGAGTCTCAGAGACCCCTTGAGGGGAGATTTGATGGATTTTCATTAGAGGCATATGGTCTTCTCAGACACAGAGGTCGGATATATGTTCCTATAGATGAAGGTTTGAGACATGACATTTTGACAAAGGCTCATCGTGCACCTTATTCAGCCCATCCCGGGGTGAAGAAGATGCACGCCACCCTGAGACAGTTGTATTTTTGGAGAGGACTTCAGAGAGATGTAGCTTTGTTTGTGTCATGTTGTTTAGAGTGCCAGAGGGTGAAGGCCGAGCATCAGCATCCAGCTGGCCTTCTCTATCCTCACGCCATACCGGAGTGGAAGTGGGACACCATTTCCATGGACTTCATTGTTGGGTTACCTACATCGAGATACCATCATGACGCCATCATGGTCACAGTGGATAAATTGACGAAGGTAGCTCATTTTTCTCCAGTGAAGACCACCTATACAGCGAGTGCTGTGGCATGAGTATACCTTGATGAGATTGTCAGATTACATGGGATTCCGCGGAAGATCATTTGCGACCACGATCCTTTGTACACTTCCCATTTCTGGACCACCATGTAGTATGTTCTCGGGACGAGGATTAATTTCAGCATAGCTTATCACCCTGAGACAGATGGACAGACAGAGAGGGTGAATCAGATTTTGGAGGATATGCTCAGGATGTACGTGATGGATCATCAGTCAAGATGGGAGGAGTATCTGTATTTGGTGGAGTTTGCCTACAATAATAGTTTCTAGAGTTCAATAGGCATGGCTCCTTTTCAGGCTTTATATGGTAGAGAGTGCAGGACACCTCTTAGTTGGGACAGATTGAGGACAGGGTTTCCCTTGGGCCAGCATTATTACAGGATATGGAGCAGCAGGTTACCTTGATCAGGCAGAGATTGCAAGAGGCGCAGGACAGATAGAAAAAGTATGCAGACCAGCATAGGACAGATCGCAGTTTTGAGGTGGGCACAAAGGTGTTTCTTTGTGTCATACCGCATAAGAGCCCTATCCATTACGGAAAAGGTTCTAAGCTTGCTCCTAGGTTTTTAGTCCCTTTGAGATCTTGGAGCACCTAGGTCCCTTGGCCTATCATCTAGCATTGCCACCTAGCTTATCTCGCGTCCATGATGTGTTTCACATTTCTGTGCTTAGGAGATATATTTCTGATCCTTCTCACGTGCTAGATTGGACCGCATTGCAGGTGCAGGATCAGGGGCAGGTGATGGTGGAGCCCGTACGCATTATAGAGCGCAGGACCCTGGGCCTTTGTGGTAGAGAGATTGATCAGGTTCGGGTCCAATGGGACAGGTATGATGAGACTGCAGCTACTTGGGAGGATGCTACTTTGCTACGAGGACAGTTTCCACACCTTTTCCAGTGACTTCCAGGAGGAAGTCGAGTCTAAGGGGAGGGGGATGTAGTGCCCACTTCCCTTCGACACCATTTTTGTTTTGTTGTTTTCGAGACTGATTACTTCACTTATGGATTTATTATGGCTTCTTGATTTAGCATGCTAGTAGATATCATAGACATTGGACTGTTATTGATTTGATCTTTATATGATGCATATGGTCTACTGGTGGACATTTGATGATGATATTTGTATACTTTTGACATGGTTATTTATCTTTAATTATGACATGTGATATGTTTAATCATATTGAGTAGAACTTGATAATTGGACTAATGTGATGATCGTTTTGACATAAATGAAATGTGGAATAGAAATGTGCTAGAAAGTGTAAGTGATATCGTACTTGCATAGATGATAGTAAATCATGTGTCATTTATTTTAGATTATATTGTATATTTGGCATGAATGTTTTAATGCGGCCAACAGGCCGAAGGAGGTATTCTCTGTTCTGCAGGTATATTATATTCACAACAATATTGGGGAGTGGAGACCAACCACATCGGAATTCGAGAAGAATCCAACTAAGGTCACCATGGCAACAAGTAATTGTGTGTGTGTTAGAATTATTTGGTTAGGGAAAATTGTGACCTAGGGGTCATGTGTTGTTTTGTTTTATTTTTCCCTTTTTATTATGTTAGTATGTGTTTCTCTTAGTAAGTGAAATTTTACTTGTGTTATTATTCATATTATTTGGATTGGTGTTTACCCCCTTTATTAGTCATGGGTTGTAGTGTCTTAATTAAGTTAATTTGAATTTGTCCTAAACTAATTAAAGGATATGACCAAAGAGAGTTCATTTATTAGGCTTGATTTACTTGGGATTTTGTGTGGATTGATGTGTGTTTGAGTTTTGAGTGTAGCACACTCTACCCCACATGGGAAACTCGAATTTGGCCTTAGAGGCCAAATTTCAAAGCTTGTGGGACAAGTCAAACTTGTCCCACACCTCTTAAAACCCCATGCCAACCCTACCTATGGGTTGGAAGGCCAAATTTAGGGTCTTTTAGGTGTTTTGGGGGATAAAAAGGGTAAAATATTAATTGCACTTTCTTTCAAATTTTAATTTTTGTCCTTTGGGGAAGTGGGCTTAGATGGAGTGTGTAAGATGCTTGCTTTTTCTTTCAACCACTTATTAATGGTGCATTGGAATATGAGGTTGACAAAATGATGTGGAGTGGAGGGAAAAGGAGGTGGAATCCTACTTGGAGCCACATCATCCCTCCCTCTCTTTTGTATTTATTTGATCCTCTTGTTTGTTTTGGGGTTGGAGGTTTCATTCCTAGTCTCTTGTATTTTGGAGAGAAGATGATTTTGAAGAAGTTTGTGGATTTTTTGGAGCTTGTTGATACTTGTGGGAATTTTTTTGGAGCTTGTGGATGCTTGCTTGACCTTTGAGGATTTGAGACTTCATACTTGGAACAAGCTCTACCATGGAAAGGTAGGAGCTTCAACCTTGTTGTATTATGTTTTCTTCTTTTGTTATATGAATGAGTATATATGTTGTGTTGAATGTTGTTGTTTGAAATGCTTGTTGGGAATGGGTAGAATGCCTAAGTTGGGAGTGGGAGGAGACTATGGGGAGTTTAATTGAGGGAGGCATAAGAGATCATTTTCTTGAGGAGGGAGTTTGGGTTGGGTGCCCACCTAGTAAGAGAAATGCTTGCATTTTCTTCTTGTTTTTACTTTGAGGGAGCCATAAGAGTTGAGGGAGGCATAAGAGTGGATGGAGGGATAAGGGGTACTTGAGGGAGGCATAAGAGTTGTTAGGGGTATTGTGTTTTGCATTGGAGGCTTTTAGGTGGCACCCATTCCCATTGGGAGGCATAAGTGGCCTCCCCATAGGTCTTACTCTTATGGATTTCTTGATAAGCCTTGTGACTTTGTTGTTTTGATGGTTTCCCTCTTGTTGAGTTGTTGATTATTTTGTTTTGAAGGATTATGGAATGCATGTGAAATGTTATGTTAAGTTATGTGGAAGCTAGTAGTTGCCATGAGTTGGATTTTCTCCCATTGTAATGTGGTTGGGGCTCGGGGGCCAATGGAGAGGATGGCTTCTCTTCTCCATTGGGTATCTTGGTTGGGAGGAGAGCGTTGCCTCTCCCCTTATTTTTTTGTGAATCAAGAAAATTATTGGAGGAGCTACCTTGTTGATGTTTGTAGCATTGGAGCCTTGTTGATGACAATGTGAAACTACCTTGTATTTTTACCCACCTAGAGTGGAAGAAAGTGTAATATTGCTTTGTATTTTAGCTTCCATTATTGTAAATTTGTTCCCACATTAAGTGGAAAATGTTGTAACAAGATTTTGAAGGAGATTTGTATTGATCTTCATTAGTAAGGTTGTAATGTGAATGAAATTGGAAGTTGAAGGAAAGACAATTTATTCTCCTTTAACTTGGCTTGGAACCTCATATGAGTGTATTGATCTTGTTGGGATGGTAGTAATTCTTACTCTAAAACTTATTGGAAATATTGTTGAACTCTTTTGTGGAATGTTGGGAAATTTACAAAAAAATATATATATTAGATTTCATTTTGTTACTTAAAAGAGATGTAGTGGAAAAGTTGGAATTTTAGTGCATTTCTCTTCTTGTATTGTTGATGGAAAGAAATAAGTTTTTTAATAGCTTTCAATATGCCGATGAAGTAATTTAAGCTCTAGCTCTAATATCTTTTTCTTCATTTAAGAATTCATTGTAAAACTATTTACAAATTATAAAGGGAAATGAAATCAAATCTACTTGAGATCTCGTACAATACCTATTAAATTGCGTAGAAAGAGATTTCAATGTAAAAGCTCTAAACTTATTAAATTTATTACCCATATGTCCCTAATACTTAATGAGGATACTAATATTTTAAATATTATTCATATTGATGTAATATTAAAATTAATAGTTTTACTATTATTAAATTATATTAATACCAATACTATTAATATTTCTTTGTATTATCTAAGTATATTAATACAAACTGCAAACCAATAAATAATAGTAAATATATAGGCAATAGAACTCGTTATCACCGAATCACAGCACCCCAATGCATATACTTAAACTCATGGTGTGATTGGATAACATGGGTACTATCTCCAAGTTGTGGGACTTGCTACTTGAGATAGACCTCCGAGAGAAAGTCAGGTTCTTGCTCCTAAACTACCCGCCACAATCTACTCTAATGCAAACTAACTATTCTAATTGAAATTTCCAAGGGACCAAGGAGAGAGAATGCATAAAATGAAATCCTACACTAAAGTGGTGATACACCAAAAAAGGAGGCTGTGAGAGTAGTCTCCAAATGTGTGAAATACAGAGGCAAAGTTCACACTAGAAGAGGTGATGACAGCTTCTCCATAATCTAGCAAAATGCATTCACAACAATATTCCAAGCATACATAATGATAATGAATCCCTGCAAAGAACATTGTAGAAATTAATCTGATCTAATACAAAGAATCCATGAAATAGATACACAGACAATAATTGAAATCAACAACTCTATATTATATTTTCATTATTCATTCACTATTTCATTACACTCCATTATATAGGAGATGTAAAATAACAATCCTTACAACAACATTTGTCTTCATGTACAACCATACACTCATATGGTTTCAACCTCTCACCAATATAATAATAAAACAATACTAATTGTTTTATTATTCTAACTTACTAACTTACCACATACTAACCACATTTTACATTTACTATTTACATTTACATAGTAAATGTACTTTCACTAATTTACCATAATAATAATTACACATGTAATTATTATTCACCCATACAAATGGAGCACTAATATATATTTCCTAACATTCCCCCCCTTAGTGCGAACATGGGAAAAATTGCTTTGTACTGCAACGTGCCGCTACGTAGCATGCTCATGATCTGGATGGTTTCAAGGACAATACCAACAACCTCTGGATGGTTTTCTAAGTGGTTAACCAACAACCACACAACAGATGGTTTTTAAGGACAGTACCAACAACCTCTGGATAGTTTTTCTGGATAACTAACAACCACGATATCATGATGATGCAGTAGTATCAACAACTCTCATCACTATCTCACTGCAGGGAATAACATAGGAAATCCTACTGAAATCTGTTGCTCATACATACATAGAGAAAGATGACATACTGGAAATGGAACATTGGATCATGTTCCCCCCTTAATGTGAAATTTCCACTTATTGAAAATAGGATCACTGCAAACTGAGGCACACCACACTGGAAGCACTAAAATCAAACTGCACACACACACCTGTCACCAAAGCTGATATGCGGCCCCGTCGTTGGCAACTGACGAGAGGTCGCTGAATGACCTCCAACCTCCGTTTGCCTCCATCCTCCAGTAAATTCACTTAGTATAGAAATTTTTCATAATTATAGTCAATTTCATTTGTTATTTGTTCATCTCTAGTTTCCCATTCTATAATTTTGCTTACATCTGTAGGTGCTTTTTCATTTCCATCTACTATCCTCCATAGATTTTTATTCATTAACTGCATCTGAATTTTTACTCTCCATGTATGGAATTTCAACCCATTAAATTTATCTAATGGTGTATCCATTTTTCTGAATCTAAATATCCAAAAAAAAATTGAATGCAGATTTGAATTACCTCTGATTCTCTGATTTCTTCAAAAAACAACAGTGATCAATGTGCTGTATAGTAAATTGCACGTTTCTCCCAAACTGTGAACTGGGTTTTGCTGAAATTTCTACTGTAGCTTCTTGTATAATAGATCATTCCACACACAAAATTTTGGAGAAACCCAGATCGCGAAACAAAAGTTACGAGATCATCTTCGAGACAGATTTAACCTGCTCTGGTACCAAATGTAGAAATTAATCTGATCTAATACAAAGAATCCATGAAATAGATACACAGACAATAATTGAAATCAACAACTCTATATTATATTTTCATTATTCATTCACTATTTCATTACACTCCATTATATAGGAGATGTAAAATAACAATCCTTACAACAACATTTGTCTTCATGTACAACCATACACTCATATGGTTTCAACCTCTCACCAATATAATAATAAAACAATACTAATTGTTTTATTATTCTAACTTACTAACTTACCACATACTAACCACATTTTACATTTACTATTTACATTTACATAGTAATTGTACTTTCACTAATTTACCATAATAATAATTACACATGTAATTATTATTCACCCATACAAATGGAGCACTAATATATATTTCCTAACAAACATAATAATAGAAACAATATTCTTGTAGAAAGATTAAAGGGTAAAGAACAATGCAAGAAAACACAACAGGAGGAAGATACATCCACAAACCGATATTTTATTGTTTCATGATATGCATTCAATCTATTACAAGATAAGGGCCTGGATCACCATGTAAGGAGTCCACTACAAGGGCTGCAGCACATTGGCCATTGCAAAGCAATTTTGATAGAGCTTTGCTACAAGGAACTACCCCCTTTACAATGAGCCCAACACTCCAATTTATAGAAAAATGAGAAGGAAAAGAGAAGGGAAAATGGAAATCCCAAAATCTGTCCTTCAACCACTTGTAAGAGGCATTAAATGGAGTAAAATGATTATATATTACTTGCAAAAGGCTCCCCATACTGTCCCATGTGCTGCAGCAGAGAAAGAATGATGACCATGCCTCTTAATTGCACTCCCAACCACCAAATGAAACACTGTTGTGAACCCAGCCACGTTTTCTAAAAAAATTTCAACCAATTTCTGATCAAATCCGAATTTCTTGATTTCTTTGCATTGGGATCAGAGCCATGATTCCAACGGTACCAATTTTGTGTGATTTTGTTGAGAAATGCAAAAGTTATGGCCTTCTGAGTGCGGGCAGCTATTTTGGGTCTGGCAGGCATTTTCTGTCATTTGACGGGAATGAGCATTAACTGACTAGAGCCAAATATATTTCTCTTAATTAAATATATATACCCTCATTCCAAAAGTCCAATTTTGTGAAAATCGGAGCTCGGAGTCAAAAGTTATGTCCGTTTGAAGTTTCTCGGGTCAAACGTTGACTTTTGTTCTTTACCTTCGGCCGCTTCGCCAAGGCGTCTCTCGCGTCCCACGCGCATACCTTTGTCCTCCGGCTATCCTGCACCAAAATATCCTGCTTCGGCCGATTCGGGATCCCTTGTTCCTGCTTGCGGCAAAGACACGTGGCGAGATTCCATTCGCTCTCGGCTCCTTCGGCTTTTCGCATCCTCCACGTACTTTTGGCCCGGATGTCCCAGTATGAAAGTCCTCTGTTTTGGCCAAACCGGCCGGTTTGCATCCTCCAAGTAGTTTTGTTCCAACTGTCCTGAATGCCTCGACAAATTTCTCTAAACCGCCCAAAATGGACTGACTTGCGCCAAACCGGTCGATCCGCGTCTTTCGCGTACCTTTGTCCCAACTGCATGAAAACAACACTTGGTCAATTTTTTCCACTTTTCGGCCGGTTCGGCTTTTCACGTCCCGTGCGTCCCGACGTCCCGGATGTCCCTTTGCTCTGCAGACTTCCTAGCGGCCTTTCGGCTGATTCGCGCCCAGATGTCCCTCATGTCCCGACTGTTGCGAGGACTAGGACTTAGCCATTTTTCATGATTTTTCCTGGCCCAAGCTTGTTTTCTGCAACTTTTTCACATTTTTAAAACTTGTTGGGTTTTCCTCTTGGACAGGAGAGTTAGAAAGAAGCCGAGGGGACCCCAGAAACACGATTTTTTGCCTTGAATCAATATAATTGCTTGGGACTAAAGAATTTGATGCATGTTATCAAAATTACCTTGAGGGGTGAATTTTGGATAACAGAACCTATGTATGTATAAATATTTTATGCACTTCCCAAGGTCTACTTAAATGGTCATATAATTACAAAGCAAAATGTGCTTATGTATATTCTGATATGAAACAGATCCACCTCTATGAGATTCTCTTCCACGGATTACATAACAGGTAAGGTCTCAAAAGAGGATCTTCGTAATAATATTTCATCGGGTCTCCCCGTAACACTCTAACTGTTCCTTAATCGATTTGATAAAATATCTTGAAGGCGGATCCTGAATTTGGAGGATGCTTTCGATACTGAGCAGCTAACAGCTTGGTTGGACAACCTACTTGTTGGAAGTTCCCCAAAGGCTTCTCCTTTGTCGCGATTTCCGCCTCGGCAGTCTTCCCGCGGCAGCCAGCCATGGATCCTGACAAGAGTACACCTCGCAACACCCGATGAAAGTGGTGGTAACCCACCTGCACTCGCATGTAGCTTCATCTCTTAACACCATTCTCGACAAATGCAACCATGGTTTGGTAACACGTCCTGTCCCACGCACCCGTAGCTTCATCTACAACCTCCTAATAGCTCACGCGGCCGTGGCCAAGTAGAATGAGGAAAGACGCCTGTCCCTCTAGCCTGTAGCTTCACCTCTCACCACCATTCTCTGTTCACATGGCTAGGCCAAGCGGAAAAGGGTTAACACGCCTACCTTCACTGGTTTGTAGCTTCATCTATAACCACCACATTGAATCCACGCGGCAAGGACAAAATAAACAGCAGGCCGACTGTGTAAAGTATAAGATTTGCAAAATACAAGTGAAATAAATGAAAAACATGTGGCCCAGTTTGGAGTAGCTTGCACACAAGGAGAGGGGGTTTAATGTTATGGTAGGTGGCCATTAAAGCCACCCACCCCAACCTTGATTTTCAAACCTAAATTTGAATGCTTTCCCACCGTTAAAACTCTTGTCCCTTTTGTTCTTTTTTTTTCAAATATGAATAACCTACTTTAAGGAAAGTAATTTTGAATGAATACAATATTATAACCATGTTCACATTCTTAGTACATAAAAGATGGATTTGGAACTTCATAATTAATTAGGAAATATGTATTTTAGCTAAACTTACATTATATAAATCTAGTTGATTAAATATACATTTGAAATTTTATATTCCTTAAAAATAACATGATTTATACGATATCATGTTGGTGCCATGTCAATTTTCATGTGGCAGATCTCTAGGAAAAACATCCCTTTTAAGAAAAAAATTTAGTCGTATTTTTTTGGGTTATATGTTTGTGGAAGTAAGTTCTTAGATCGTCGTCGCTTTTCGCGGCATCACACGTAACCTCATCCCAAAGGAGAATCATTTTAAGATGAATATTGATATGAGTGGGCCCATTTGGTGAGATTGGAGATGGAGCTTTGGTCACCTCTTACCTTAATATGACACTGTTTTGTCTACTCCATTATTCATCAATGCAGCGATTTTGGTCTTGTTCTTAGTGTATATGGGTGTCTTGTAATGCTGAAGCTTTGTCGGTTCATCGGTTACATGGTGTATGGTCGGTGAAGGTTTTGTACAAGATACGGATTTTTCCTTATTTGTGATCTATCAAGGGTTTCGCTTTGAAGGATGGTATGCTCAAGACAGCCTTTCGATGGTCGCTTCCCTATCTACCATAGTCTAGAAACAATGAAGCAACTCTTCTGACTACTCCTTTGTGAGATCTTGTTGGAAGCTTATTCATCCGAGCTAGTAGCCATCCTACACGGAAGTCTTCACCGCTGCTAAGCAGTCCTATTTGGTGACTCCATATATTATTGTGTGGATTTCCTACCATTGGATGATTCATTATTGCTTGGAAAAGGATTGTCTCACTTGGTGGTAGGGCATCTAGAGGTTATTGTAAGTACTCTTGTAGGATTGATACCGGTGGTTCAACATATGTGTAAATTTCCTAATCTCATAGTGAATACAAAGTGATTGTATGCTCATGATAAGTTTTTGAGTGGTAATGTATTTATCTTGTGTTAATAGTCTTTGCACTTGACTAACCATGTAACAATGTTGCATATCTTTGTATGATTTGAGAAGTATGACTTACAAGTTGTGTGGATCATGTTAGATGATGAACTTCAAGCTAGTAAGTGGTTGAGTCAACATACATCTCATAGATATGCATTTGGTAACTCTACATGAATGTGGCTTGCATAACAATGAAGAAAATATGTGATTGCTCACTTTGTGGGAATGTGCAAGGAGTATTTTGTAGTGAAATGAATATTTGAGAGTGAATAAACAAATGCATGGGGTTGAAAATATCTAACTATGATCTTATTGTAGGATTAGGGGTTTTGAGAAGCATCCTAAATTGAGACTATCCTCTTGTAAGATGAACCAAAGCAAAAAAAATTATTTGGCACTGCATGCAATAAGAAATGTTTGGCATCATTGAGTTGAGTATAGGAGAAAGTAACTCAAATAAAAAAATAATATTTTCTTCATTCTAGGTCCCCAATTCGCAAACTATGAAGTGATATTGTCTTTGACATGCACGGTAGAAGGATTTGCTTGGATAAGAGGATATGCTTGTTGTCATGAACGCCTACTAAAAGGAAAACAAGAGAAATTATGGCACAGACCCTAGAGAAAAGTTTGAGGTTCTAAATCCATCTAGGAATAAAGTTGTAATTAAATTCATCCTCTCGGGCTAGACGTGTTTTGTAGGCGGAGGTTAGCTAGGGCTTACAAATTGGAGCAACAAATGAAAACATTTTGCCTTGAAATTTCTCGAGATAATGTTTTGATAGCACAGATAAAGGAGATTATGAAGAAAATTTACAAATCCCAAGGTGGAATTTGAAGGAAAATCTAACAGTCCTTGACTAAGACAAGTGTGGTACAGATTTGGATCTAATTTAGAAGGGCAATTTAATAAGGAGCTAGGGTTTAAACATAGAGTTGTTTCTTAAAACTTATAACAAACTAATAAGTCCCTAATGGGTGCCTAAATCTGCCTTTAATTCATCTTGAAAGACCATATGTTGAAAGTTATACGTTACAATCCTAATGTAGACCTAGTCCAGGGTTTAGATGACAAATTGCAAAGATTCAATATTTTGCAGATGGCAAAGATTGAAGGAATAAAGTAAAAAAGCATTTGCAAATAGAATGGTAATTTATAATTTAGATGGCATTGATAAGAAGGCGAGCTATATTAACAACATTGTAGGTTAAAGTGTTCAAGATTCCACAATCCATAATGTCAAGAAACCACAAAATCTAGATTGATTGTGTAAAATGCTTGAAAATATCGATGTTACAAACCACACTTTTTGAATCATCATCATATTAATTGCATGTGTCTACCCTTATATTAGGATAACAAGTAGACCATTTCAACAATGGTTCAAGAAGCACCCTTCTAAATAGTTGATTATGGTTTTTTTGTTTGTTGGTTATTAGTTATGCCTTTATGTTCTTTAGTCAAGGTTTGAGAAGCCCTTTGCCATGCTTTAGACGGGGATATTGTAAGGGTTGGATGTGGTAGAGGAGGACAATGTGTCTCACCGTGTGTGATGTTGTACATTAGGTTAATTTCATAAGCTTTTGCACCATAGCAAATGGAGCGTATATGATAACTCCCATTTTTATGGTTGTCTTCTTATATTGCTTTTAGGTTAGTATATTGCCTTTTATCGATGGTATATATTTTAAAAAGGTTTTGTAAGTTCTATTTCCTATCATTTATGTAACTAAAGCACTATGGTTGCTTAACAATACATAATCCTTGAGATGGGAGATTAAAATATTTTTATTCTTATTGTTTTTGAGTTGTTAATACATAACGAGGATCTTGTATGCTTTTAGAATATGCTAATGAATATAATGTGATCTCATAGTTGTTTTTAGAAATTCATTTTCATTCCTTATACCCCTTTCCCCACAAAATTTCATTACTATAGTACTTTGGAACACATTTGGGTGTTGGTGATACTATTGCATACGTTTTCTTTAGATTCTCGCATTCCTTCATTAACTCCTTACCTTTATTTGAATTTTTGCAATTCCACCAAAAGACAAGGGATTTTTAATACTTCAAAGTTACATATGACTATGGTGCTGGTCTATAATGATGACATGGTTTTGCGGCTTTTTCCAATGCTAACACCAAGAAAACATGATATTGTTGTCTAGTGGGAATTTCATTCATCACAATGAGAGTGTGCACCTCCTTTCTTCAAGAGGAAGTGAGTTTCTTGGACAACTTTATTTTTGAAGCCTACATCAGAAAACTGCGAGTGGCATGCTAGCAAAAATTCATATGGCATAAGCCGCAAATGATAGATAACTTGTTATGGTATTTATTAGACACTAAGATGCCCGTTGAAAAATATCAATGGGAAATTATTTATCGATTAACGGAGTATATTGCTTTAATATGTACAAGAAAACATAGTAATCTCCAAACACAATCATGTAACATGGATTGGTACATACTACAAGCAATGCTTCACCTTTAATTTGTCAATATCGTCACGACGGACGTTGAGAGGTTTGGGATGTTATCAACATTTATTCAAATAGATGGAAGAGAGTTTGTGGCATGCAGGAAAGAACAGGTGGTGATAAAAGAAAAATTAAGAGTGCCTATTTACATCATTAGCGTCTATTCTTAAGAATTTTGGTTAGTAAAAGGTGAAGGTAAAAGTATTTTTGAAGCCTTTGTAAATTTACATATGAAATTCATGGAAAATATATTTTGGACAATTATTGATGTTACCAAATTTTGGTCCAAAAGGTATGGTAGTCCCTCCTTTCTTGGGAGCATGGCATCATTCCATTCACATGCACAATGACATGGTTCAACAAAAAAACTCATGGGTTTTATGGAAATTTTAAAAAATGATATGATATTCATGAAAATAGCGAAATGCTTGATTTTATTATTTCATTCCAAATAGGGTACAACATCTCAAAGATTGGGCATTTTTAAAGAATTGTGGGTTTACTACGCCTGTAATTACTTGTGTTATTTTAGCATAAGTAATGCTACTATGACTTGAAGTGGAACCAAAGCCTCGTTGTGTGATGATGTTTTGTAATTTACTTCGGATATTCCATAGTTAATTCTTCAAACACGAATATTATGATCATTCCTAACAAGCTAGATTGCTGTAATTTGCTCCACAAGTACTAGACAAATAGATACTAATTGTGCTTAGAATTGCATTAAAAATTAGTGTAGTTGTAAAGGAAAACTGAATTCAAACATGGAGCAAGCAAGCTAATGCAAATGTACGAAAATAAAGATTCAAAGGAGACAATATTATCTTGGAGAAAACCCAATGTGGGAAAACTCCATGATAGATATTTCCTCCTATTCATTATCTCGCTCGCAACTACCCATGTATTACCTTCAAGGTGCCCTTATGGACATTCTTTACAATAACAATATGTCCAAGACTTGTATATTGCTCCACAACTTGTTGCAACTCACACTCGTCACACACTCCCAACATCCCAAGAAAGACACCACCAAGAACTGCCAGAATCAACAATTACACATATACCATAGGCATTTCTTTGGGTATTATAGGCATTCCTTTATGCTTAAAAATACCAAAATTATTATATAAAGAATAATTGATCAACAAATTGAACTGCACATGATGACCATTGCTTCTCTCCGCATTGCTCATCTCTCTTTTTAATAGGTAAGGGCATTCTATATTGAGGCACAGTGGTGGAGGTACATGTACATTCTCTCGTGGTCTAATGTCCATTTATGGATGTCCACACACAAACTTATCTTAATGTCGAAAGGCATTATACAAATAGCCAAATTTGTCGGGGAGAAACAGATCAATGGCAAGCGCTTTTGATGTACGGAGGGACGACCATCCAACCAATCACAGCCACTGACTCATCCCACTACTATTCACCGTGTGATTTTAATGTTGGTAGGTGACATGTACAGGGGAAAACAGGTGCTGAAAATTAAATTATCAAAAATGAGAGGCTTGCGTAATATAGGAAAAGTTTCATGTACTACACTCGCTATATTGGTATTCTTTTTGGCGCTTTGAATATTTGAAAAGATAGAAGTCTTTGGTAAACAGACGTTCAGCGTTTAAACCGCACCATCACTGCTTCATTGTGCCATTTTAATATTGGTAAATTTTCAGTCATTTTGCAACATTCATACCACTTCCTTTTCACGCTTATTGAATACTAATGTATAATTAATACATAAGTATCCTCACATATGTAAATATTACTAGTTGGTATGTGAAATGAAGTGGAAGCCGTTACGAGTTTATGGCTGATCATTATTTTCTTGTTCAATTCTATTCATGTAAGTTGTTGCCAAATGCAAGCTAACATATAATATCATAGACAAAATGGACATAGGAGAATCACAAGATATCTCCATGAATCATGTTGAGAATATGAATAATGAAAGCAGATTATTTCTATAACAGATTCTAATTTTCATGAATTCTATGACAAGGGTCAAACTCCCCACATTTTGAAGCAGGGCCATGATTTCGGTCATCTACTATGAACATGATAAAATGCCCGGCTTCTATGCTTGTATTGTCAAAGTTGTTTCAAATTGAAGATTTCAAGGTTACAATGATGTAGCTTGATCCTCTGCTAAAAAAAAGTTCTTGAAAGAATCTCGTGTCCTCTAAAATTTATGAATTTTGCGGGGGATTTCAGAGCTACAAATGTAGTCTATATTAAATGGGTAAATATATTTTCTCATATGGTGACATGGAAGAAAATCCCCAAATTAGCCATCGAATTGTTCCGCAACAAGGTGATATTTGGGTTGTGTATAGAGAATGGAGCTATGCTTGGTATGAGTTTATTCCTTTGGTAGAATAAATACATAGATATGAAATGGTGAGCCTTTTGAGTGATTTTTTTGAAGAAAATGGGGTGGTGGTCTATGCCCTCATCAAAGTAGAAGGCTTCAAATTTGTTTTCCAGAAAACAGAGGTGGTAAAGTTAATTCCAAGAAATGAACTTGCTAGGTTTTCTCATCTAGTTCCAGCGAAGAAGCTTTTGGGTTACGAGGCCCCTAATTTGCCCAATAATTGCTGGGAGTCGGATCCTCTCGCAACTCCTCGCGATGAAGACAATGGTATTATTTTCTCCGTATTTTAGTTATTATAGGGTATTATATAGGAACTACACCCAATATTTACAAATCTTTGTTCCTTTAATATTACTTTTGGGGCCTTATAAATACAAGAAGTACTGCAGATATCTTTAATATATGTATTTGGAAAAACACCTTGAGAGATGTCAATCTTAATGCACTTATATTGGGCTGCTTATGTTATGCTTTGAATGAACAACCCATTCACAAGTTTTTGAATTCACCATTTATTAGTGACAAACAATCTCAATCGAGATGGCAAAAATATATAATATGAACGGTGAGATTCAATGAATTGGCTAGCACATTTCAGTTTTTAAAGTCTCTATCTTTTGAACCTTGGATTGATAGCCAATTTGTTGAAAACAGAGGTCCTGTAAGCTATTTTTATCTAAGGAAGGGGTTTATTAACTTAGTTTCATGAGATGGATCCTTTGGATGGAGTGAGGTAAGTGTTTTTATGGCCACCCACAACCACAATTTTAATGAAGGTCCTGCAATACTTGAAGATATGTGGAATAAACTATAGGGGTTCACAAATGCGGTGGAGAGGCCATTAGTGTGCAAGGTTTTAGATTTAGTAACCACATTCGCTGAATTTCAATGCTTAAATTTGAAATTCAAAGAATCTCAAAGTACAAAAAAAAAATTCACCGTAAATAGTAAATTTATTTAGATGACAAATTTCATTAAGATTTGTTTATAAAATTTGTTGAAATTTTTGTGAAAGTTGTTGAACTTCATGTTTAGGGTTCGCCATGTTAGGGTTTTCATTTTTGTCGATTTTTGGGTGTATATTCACCCCTATTACCATTTAAGAGTTATACACTCTTTGTTGCCTCGATTGTGTATGCATCAATTGAGGTAGCGTGAATTTGAAGCTTGAATAAACAAATAGGATTGAATTGGCAAAGGAGCCCAGGAAAGCTCCGTATAAGAGATCGGAGCCATCACTCGAAGGACTATCCAAAGGACTAAAACAGTCCATAGCTGCCATCGTTGTTGAATTCCTAAAGCCATTCCAAAACATTAGGCGATCGAAGATGACTCCAAGCTTATTAAAACTAAAATTTAGGCATTAATTTTTTAATTATTTAATGTTTGTATTAACTATTTTGTTAAGTTTTAAAATTATATGTAAATAACATAAATCTACAAGCTTATTAAAACTTAAACTTAGGCATTTTATTATTTTTTAATGTTTATTTGTAATATCAGAGATTATAAATTATTTTAATAAGTTTTAAATTAATGTATAGATAACATAAATTATTAACTATTATGTTATTTAAATGTAAACGTGTATTTCTTTTAGTCGAATTTAATCATGAATTTTATTGTTGATTTTTTAAACAATTTTTCACAAATTTCATGCTTGAGAATATGAACATGAAGTTGAATGTGGCAACTTAGGTTTTAGATATCTGCAAAAAAACTTAATATGTCAAAACTCGGGACTACTATGACCGTACAAAAAGAACCCAACTTTTTTTTTTTCTATTTCTCACATTTGTTGATTACGAGTTTTCTAATAGATATCAATAGATATTTGGTACTCTGCCTCAAATGGAATTTAATTCTATTCCATTTTTTTGTGTTTTCTTAAGAAACTCTGTAAGCAATTCCTCCATCTGTCAAGTGGAAACTCTTTGAATTTACTATTTATTCAATATTTATTGGTGGAATATTTTGAAGTAGCTTTAATTGATGGAAAGAAGTTCTAGAGATCAAAGCTCATAAGGTTAAAGTTCATACAACAAATAGAAATATGTCGTCTTTAAATTTGACATGATCATTATCGAGACGCTTTTTCTTCTTGCTTAAAGGAGGTCATTGAATTACTTGTGATATCTTGGGCATACTGTGGAGTTTGGACTTCATTTTTCCCCTAAAAGATGTTTTTGAGTCCAACGCAAAGTGGTGCAACTAGATTGAAAGCCGCACCAACTACAAGGACACCCATGGGTAGTTGATCCCAATAGTTCAAATGTCTAGGTTTCATCTGGTTTTCTTAGCTGCCATTTCACGTGAGATTGATTGAATTCTAAAACCATTGACCTCTCTGTAAAGAAATGGAAACTCAAAATTGATGTACCTTTACCCGTAGACCATTACGGCATAAGTACACTACAAGTACAAAAGGGAACTCTTTCTCGAGTATAATATGATCTCCTAATGTAACGACATGTTGGAAGATCATGCATTCTCAAATATGATTTACAATGTCCCGTTGAGGGTTCATTTAATTATAACACAAGCCCAAGAGGGAAAAATTGCGCTTTTCCATGATATACTTGAGCTTTAAGATTGAAAAAAGGGACAAGAAAATCTTACCACATAAGATTTTTTCCTTAGTAAATAGTCTAGCCACAAGATTTCTTAGATCCTCTAAATGCTTCATCAATATCTCTAGAAATATTCATGGATGGATATGTTAGCAATTCATTAGATGAATTGTAGTTGTGGTTTGTCTTGTAATGTGTAAAAGTGTTTTCTAATGCGGTGTGTGTGTGATGATGATATCACAAATCGTCAAGTTGATTGAAATTGTACTTTCTAATAAAAAATCATATTTCATCTTTTGATTTTTGTCCAAAATGTTATTTGTAACTTGATACTTCTCTGGATTGGCTGCGCAGATGCTGAAAAAGCTCAAGAAAACAACTCAATGGGGAAGGCTTGACATGGAACAACTTGAGCACACTATGCTTTGGGTGATTGGATCTATCTCGTGTTCTATGATGGAAGACCAAATATATTATCAGATGCGATAATGATAGAATATTTGTATATTGGGATTGGATTACCATTGATGGGTTTGTAAGTGTTACAGACACATTATGTTTTGATATATATGCATTTCTCCCATTTTATATTATAATATTCATTTTCTCGGACAAAAGTTTTCCCTACACTTAGTTAATGGTGTCACATTTTAATATGCATATAACGATAATTTCTCTTTACACATGTTAATGGTGGTGGTGAAGTGTAATGGTGTAAGATGTCAATAAAAATGGACAATATTATATTGAAGGTCCATATAACTTTCATGGAGCAATATTTATGTTTGCTTGTAGTGATAAAAAATTATGTCCCATTTGGGAAATGTGTGGAGAAGGTGATGGAGTTGTTAATCAATGCAGAACTCTTCAATGGGTGAAATTGTTTAACAATTCCAAGATAGGCGCCTAGAGATTGAAAAATTACTTCATTTTTCAGATAAATGTATTTAAGATGTATACTAGTTAATATTATAGGATGTTCAACTGAGGTTTCATATTTTAATCGCATTTCACTGTTAAAAGTGTTCAAAAGAAAATGGGATACTTACGCCACAATGTAGTTGGTGTGCAAACTATACTATTAGTAAGATAATTTGTCTTTCCAACATCGTATAAACTTGATTTTTTTCATAATTTCTTTGCAAGTTTGAAAAACTAGAGTTTTTGCCCATTAATAAGAGAACTACTAGCAAAGGTGTTGGCTAGATTTTCTGCATAGCTGAAAACCTAGGTAGTCATGAGATAAATATCCCTCATTTACCAGTGAGGCTCCCATGTAAGATTTGTCAATAAAATATGATAATATCTATTTAGGGGTTTTACTTTAACCATGCAGCTCATGAACCATAGTTGTATAGTTTTGCAGCAAGTAAGCAACTATTTACAGAAATGAAATATTTAAAGAAGAAGGAAATAATAAACACAGGGAAGAAATAGGGAAGATGTACAACCCAATCAATAGATAACAGAGTTGATTACATGCACATAGATGGAACCAATAGATATTAATACACAAAATTATAAGCAAAGGTAGCTTTCAAATCTAGATCTAGAATAACACAAATTTTATAAGTAGATCTAAGACAAAAAGCTAGAAGCAAAATGTACCGTGACAAAAATTCTCTGGAAATATACTCCTTTCTGTTCCTTTTCTTCAAATAGCTATTAGGGGTTTGAACACAAAGTCTGGAACACAAGAATGTTGCTTACAAATTCTGATGATTCCTTAACCCAAAGGTTCTTCCTCTACTTATAAAATGTAGAGGGAAATTACAAGTCAAAATCTTTTAGTTAAACCGACACATGTGGAAGTGGGAAAGGAAACAACCGGCAATCTCCCTCCTGGAATTCCTCTTTGCATGATATGAATGATTTGCAACTAAAAATAGAACCTACTATTTTGCATGTTTGCCACCTATTTCTAAGTAGTTGACTTCTTCAAGTAATGGCTCTTAAACCAATCACTTAAGTTTTATAATTTAATTGATCACTCAATTACTTTGTCGGAGGAAAGAAGAAGGGAGAGGAAAGTTGCTATAATGCCCACTTCCCTATGACACTTAGTTGATTATCATTTTGAGTTATGCAGACTTTTGGATATGGATATGACTTATACTTACGTTGATTAGCATGATGTTTTGTGAGTAGATGCATTTGAGTTATGATTGGATTTTGTTTTCAATATGATCTACACGGCTCATGGAAAGACTATTGATACGATATTATTTTTTTAGATATATTGCATGTGTTCTAACGTTGGATTTCTTCACCATGATAAGTAGAATGTAGTTGAATTTACATTACTATAACTTTGGATAATGATGGAATGTATAATTAAGTTGTGATTTAAACCTTAAAAAAATGGATAATTGAATTACGTGTAGATGTTAATAAATTTCATACATATGGTTATTTTGGACATTTTGACATGGCCGCAAGGCCGAAGGAGGTATTTTGTATTTTGCAGGAAACGCAGATAATCACAACCATAAGAGGGATTGGGAACCAAACACAACAGGATGTCGGGTGGTTACAACATTTGGTCGTCAAGGCAACTAGTGAATTGTATTGTGTTACCTTTGTTCTTTTATGTGTTAAGAAAAATTTCCATGAGGGGGAAATTTTCTAATGTGACCAAGGGGGTAAGAATTTTAATTACTTGTTTTACTTAGTTTAGTAGGTGATTTCATTTGTGATGTCTTTTTTTAAAAATTACTTTTGCTAAGTATGTTTAGAGTAATGTAACATCTTGTTTTAATTTTATTTTTTTTTTTTTAAGTGTTGGAGGGAAGTCTTGTGGGTATAATTAATTTTGATGGTTGGCTCCTTGAGCCTTGTGTTTTCCTCTTGTATTGAATGCTTGTTTTGAGTGTTGACCACTCCAAATCCTTTGAATCTCGAATTTGAGATTTAAAGCAATTTTGGGGGACTTGTGGGACAAGTTGAACTTGTCCCACACTTCCCAAAACCCCTTACCAACCATATCTATGGGTTGGGAAGCCAAAAAGGGGATTATTTATTGTTTTGGGAAGGGAAATGTGACTTTGGAGTGCACTTGTCTCCTTTTTTCATTTAATTGTGCCTTAAGACACATGGGAAGGGATGGATGTGGAAGAGAGATGTCATTCAACCCAACCACCCATTTATTGTGTTTTGGGAGTTGAGTTGACTATGGGAGGTGGTCTTGAGGATGTGTGATGTGGCATCCTACATGGAGCCACATCACCCTCACCCTTCCCTTTTGTCTATTTATGGAAACTTCCTCTCTTGTTGAGGGGGTTGGAGGTTTTTTGTTGGAGAGTTCTTTTTGTTATTTTCTTTTGGGAGAGAAAGAAAAAGAAGGAGCTTGGACTTGCATGCTTGGGATTGTTTTGGAGGGAGCTTGGACAAAGTTCTTGGTTTAGGATTCTCCAATGGAGAGGTAGGAAACCTTCTCCTTTTTTTCTTTCTTATTTTTGTTGTTTCTATGCTTAAATTTGTGGAAAATGTATGTTTACTTTTGTGTATTGTGGAAAAATGGATAGAATGCTTAATGTGTAGTGTAGGAGAGGTCTATGGGAAAACTCATGAGGGAGGCATAAGAGTAGAATTAGGAAATTGTGGAGGGAGTTTGAGAGGGATGCCCATCTTGGGTAAGAAGGTTCACATTCTTACCTTGTCTTTGAGGCAGCCATAAGAGGAGGGAGGCATAAGAGTGTGGGAGGAAAAAGGGGTACTTAAGGGAGGCATAAGAGTCATAGGGGCTTGAGTTTTATTGTGGAGGGTTTGGATGGGCATCTCATCTCAATGGGGAGGCATAAGGAAAACTTTCCCATAGTTCCTTCTCTTGTTGGCTTGGATGAAAGCCTTGTTGTGAAAAGTATTGTGTTATTTGTGTTTCCTTTTTGTTTCTTCTTTTAACCTTGAATGTTGTGAAGAAAATTGTATTGTGGAAGCAAGTGTTGTTGCCTTGAGTTGGAGACCACCCTTCATTGTGTTGTGTTTGGGGCTCGGGGGTCAATGGAGAAGATTGCTTCTCTTCTCCATTGAGTTTTGGTTGGGAGGAGAGTGTTGCCTCTCCCCCTATCTTGGTTGTGATTTGAAATACTTGGAACTTGGAGCATGGATGAAGAACACCTTGGAGCTTGTGAAGACTTCTTCCTTTTTCCTTTATATGTATTATTTGGTTGTAAAATTTGTATGTGAAAGAAAGTTGTATCATCTTGTTTTCATTCCAAAAAAATAAAGGACATTGTAATCTATATTTGCCCCAAAAATTCACATGGTTGAAATGTTGGTAGATCTTGTTTAAAACTTAATGAAAATATTGTTGGACTCTTATGTGGAATGTTAGGATATTTACAAAAAAATATATATACATACTAGATCTCATTTTGTTGCAAAAAAAAGAGGTATTGAAAAGTGAGAATATTAGTGTATATCTTCTTCTTGTAGTATGAATGGATAGAGTTAAGTTTTATTGAATTTCCAACATGCCAATAGAGTAAATTACACCCTAACTCTATCATGTTCTCTCTTCATTTAAGAAATTCTTGTGAATCCTTTGCGAATCGTAAAAAGGGAAATGAAATCGATTCCTTTGGAAACCCATGTTATGTTTATTGAATTATGAAGAAAGAAATTCTAATGCAAAGTTTCTAGCTTAATAAGCTCATTACCACATTTCATTTAAAAGGAAACTAATATTTTAATTATTATCCATGTTTAAGTAATATGAAGACTAACGATTACTATTATAGGATTTCACTAAAAACAACATACTATTAATATTTCCTTCATATTAATAAAGTATATTATCATAAGCCATAGTCAATAAATAATATCAATGAAATCTATAAACAAATCTACGCATGAGCTGCCCTTTGTCATTTGCAAACAAATTAGGCTTCATGAATATTCTGATATGAAACAGATCCACCTCTGTGAGATTCACCCTTCAAAGGGAGGCGGTAGTGGAGGTGGATCACCCAAGAACCCCAACTCTCAGGCTGCACAAAATTTGCAAGGAAAACATGGGTTCTCTGCAACAGATGGCATTGGTGTCGGCTCTCACTATCCCTCAATCGATTTTGATAAAAATATCACGAGGGAGAGCTCCAAAAAAATTGAAGATGCATTCAATACTGTACAGTTAACCACGGTTGAGATGTTGTCTTTTTATATAAGTTGCAATGTAAACTGTCCCCCATGAATTCCCTAGCGTGGAACTGACCCACCCTTCACTGAGGCGTTCGCACCTATCGGCAGAGAAAAATTACTCCATGAATATTCTGGTATGAAACAGACCCATCTCTAGGAGACTCTTCTCACCGCGTGCCGTATAGTAAAACAGAAGGGCCGCATTGAAAATCGATGCAGCAATCTCACCTGGCCTCCGTGTAACACCCTTGCTGTCCCTTAGGCATTTTGATAAAAATATCTTGAAGGTGAACCCCGAATTTGAGGATGCATTCAATACTGAACAGATAACAACATAGTTGGATGACCTGCTTGCTGGTGCGCCTCCACTACCCTGTCCCACGCGCCTATGACTTTTTTTTTTTTGCCTCCTTGTAGCGTGCACGGCCAGGGGTGAGAAGAATAAGGAAAAGCACCTGATATCTCGCCTGTAGCTTCGTTCCCAACCTCCCTGTGAGCTTCACGCGTGGCCTGGAGTAGTTTCAAGCAAGCCACCAGTCTGTCTCTGGCCATAGCACCATTTTCAACTTCCATCTTTCCACCTGCGCGGCCAGGCCTTTTAACACGGTAGATAAATGAAAATCTAGGGAGGAAAGCTTGAGATTTGCAGATCCAAGTGAATATGGTAGGATGTGACCCTGCTGTAGCTCTTCCCCAACCACCACAATGAATCCACGCGGCTAGGACAGCAGGCCGACCCTTTTGGGTATAAATTTGCAAAAAAAAAAATTTAAGTGTAATAAATAGTCAAGAAAATCAGGCGGCTAGTGATGTAGTTGGCACGCCTCTGAATGGAAAATCAATGTTTGGCGGGTGGCCTTTAAAGCCACCCACCCCCAACCATGTCTCCCCACCTTCTTTGTTTGAATGTCCTCCACGTAGTGGCTGAGGCCACGTATCACTTCTTTCGGTGAGGTTATTGTGTAAAGTGGCCGGGAGATGTTCCATACGTATGCCGAGTTTAAAAGTGGTCGTGCAAGATGTATAACCACGGTGGCATTAACTTGTATGACGAGATGGATGGCCACGAGGTTGGTAGTATAAATGCCACGCATATGTAACTCGCCAAATGGTTAGACTTTGTTGTCCACCCGAGCTAGATCGGTAAGCAATATTACAATGAAATTCAATACAAAGCCGAGCTAGGTGTGTCGATTCTCGATGAGGGTCCCCAACTAGGAAATAGCAAGGCCCACAATTTTTATTATTCTGCATTGTGGAATGTTGTGTGGCGATTGGAGGTTAATGCGGCTTTGTTTGCATGGCCGACTGTTGATCGGGACCGAGTTGGTGATATGGTGGGTGGTGGAGTATAATTCAAACCAATAAAAAATTCAGTTCGTTCCCCCATATGTGAACCCGTCAATGCTAATGAGCTCGTCGAGGAAGTAATTAGCTCGCCCACATATTGCAGACTCGCCCAATGCAAATAATAACTCGCCGAGTGGTGTGGAGTAGCTTGGTCTCCAATAAAGCTCACCGAGTTTATTTGAACAGCTCGCTAGGAGTGGATTGACCTTTATATAACTTTGTTTGGTGGTACACATATTAATTAAACTCCTCAAGTCATGTGAAAGCAACTCGAAGTATAGTTTTCGTTTATTTGCGAAGTGGATTATGATTAAGTTAAAATATTGTCTTTTGGTTTTAAACACTTGAATCACGTAAGCGAAGTTAAACTTGCAAAAAAAAAAATTGTCACTTTTTTGGGTTACTTGGTTGTGGCGCGGCGTCGTCGCCGAGAGCGTGCGCGCATTTCTTTCGCATAAGCATACGATTGCGGTCTTGTTTTTTTTTCATATTCTACATGCGCTTCATTCTTTTTCCCTTGATTCTCACCATACTTGGATATGGAAATAGCTAGATCTAGAAGCGTATGGATCTGGAATTTTGCTTATGGGTTTTGCCTTTGCCTTGTCTTCCCTCTTATCATTAAAGCTTTTGCAGCTTCTTCTCCAAGACATGCATCGAGTGCATTGTTTTCCGTAAATAACTCATAATTTTTATTTTTAATTGCATATGAGCAATTACAAATTCTAGAAAGCACTCTGGGTGAATGCAAATTCAATTAAGGATTCAACTGGAAGATTGGGAGAACATGCATAAGGTCCTAGAAGGAATTCTCCATGAACCGACTTCTTCACGAGTTGTATTCAAAACAAGAGGATAAATCCTTTATAATTATGGATCTCGGATCTGGATCTGGATCTATGCATGATTCTACTGATCTTTCTCATTCATCCAACTTTGCCTTGGCTAGAGCGATCTTTGTCTGAACAATTCTTTTTCTTTTTATTTAGCTGAAATTCTTTACAACCGGTGCAGATCTGGAGATTTCTTCAGATTCGGAGGATATGTTCAATGTATTGGACATTGATTTAAGCTCCCTTTCTCTTATAAAAGCACCTGTAATGAATTCCTGCAATTAATTCAGACAAAGATGGCAACTGAACATGAACACTTGATTTTAATTATAAAAATCTGCATATATCAAGCCTGCTGCCCCAAAATTTGATGTTTTGTTTGCATGCAAAGCAAGCATGAATTTTACCAATTTCCCCTGAGCACTTGTACCACTGTGCAAACAATTATTCAGACACAAAGCAAGATCCTTCAAACATAGGTGCCAAATTTTGAAGCTTATAGCAGTAATTAAACCTTCTTCGAGTAAAATTCCTCTTCAAATGGGGCGCCAAAATTCCCTGGGCTGCACTTCCTTGCTAAATAATTAATTAATTCATCCTTATGGTAGCCCTTATATAACCCTCATCATTCTATAATTAAATATTTCCCCTCCTATTCCTCGGCAATTAATTAATTAATTAATAAGTTTTTCTCTTCAAATGGGGTGCTTATTTTGTGTATGTTCATGGCTGCCATTAAATAAATTAAATTTATTTAATTTTAGCTCTCTACTTCTAGTTCACTTAAGCTTCACAAGATGCTTTGACCTCATCCACCGAAAGTAGGAATTAATTATATCGAGTAATACTTTAAAAAGCATTATTCATCTTCCAAATGGGGTGCACTTTTTTACATGAAGGGGCTGCATTAAATAAATGATATTTATTTAATTTTAGAATTTCTAATTCTAATTTCGTTTATCCACTTTCCCTTTATTGACTTTTCCACATGCTTGGGTGCCAAATTTGGAGAAGGAATTAATTAATTTAATGCATTTAAAGCTACCCTTCTATCTCAAAAGGGGTCGCACTTTTTGACATGAAGACATTTCTATTTTTAAAAGCCAATTTTCAATGGGATTATTCACCTTGCAACACAGCTCCCAAAATCACAGGATCCACTTAAGTTATTTAACTTTCATAATGAGATTATTTACCCTGCAAGGCAGTTAAGAAAATCCTATCAATGCCTTAAGTGATTTTTCTTTTATTTCACAATGGGAATTTTCACCTGTAAGGCGGGTAAAAATTCTCGTCTGCCTACTCTTGCCTCTAATTTTCCCATTGTGACTTAAGTGGCGTTGCTTCCATGGGAAAAAGTACCTTGCTAGGCAGCTACAAAAATCCCACCTTCCTGTTGCTACCAAAAATCCCATTGTAGCTTTAAAGTCTTCTTTTTCCAAAAATGTGGCTTGCCCAAAAGAAGCTTTTTTGTGCAAGACTTCATCTTTTCAGAGAGAACCAGACCTCCTGTGACAAATTCCTTCTAAAGATAACATCCATAGTGATCTCGAGAAACTCCGGGCAAGAAATCGGTTTAAACCGGAAAGGAATTGACCTAGAAAAATTTCACATAAAAGAAAATGGGAAAACACCAAAAACACAAAACGTTGCGAAAGCTATGTCACAAGGTTTGAGTTCATGTTTGAGTTCGACTAGGATAAAAATCGGTTCAAGTTCGACAACTTGAATAAATTTCGAAAAAAAAAAATGGCATTATATTCGGCCGATGCATGAAATAATAATAAAAATTTAAGATAAAATTATCAAATGTAATCACATTTTAAAACATTAAAAAAGAAATAGTATAATTATTTTTTAAAAACTTGAAATTTTTATTGTATTAAATAGATTATTAATAATTTGAAAATAATAATTAAAAAATCAAATCATAATACTTTCTAAATTCTTAAAAAATAAAAAATATATAATACAACTAAGAATAAAAACATAGATAGAGAAGTTAAAAAAACATATATAAATAACATCTAACTTAAATCAATTAATATTTTTATTAGTTCAACATGCAATCGACTTTAAGCATATTATTTTATTTAATAAACATAAAATAAAAAACCTAACCTAAAACCTAAAATTCAATATAATAAAAAATATAAGACACAAAGCTAAAACGAAAAGCAAAGAATGAGAAAATTATTGTCGACCCTTCCGTGACGGGCTTCACGCAAGTGACAGGGCTTCACGCAAGTGGCAGAGCTTCACACAAGATTTGAGTGCTTTGAGCAGGCTAAAGGACGCTGGCTTTGAGGGCTTCACGCAAGTTAAAGGACGCTCGTTATCACCGCCAAAACTCCAACGACCCAAACAAAAACCCTATAAAAAGGACTACAAACTTGGAAGAATTTTCGTGAATTTTTGGTAACTATACAAAAATCAACGAATTTTGAATTTTTCTTAAAATTTGGTGAACCTTGTGACATAGGCCAAAAGTCATAGATAAAGCCCATGATTCATTCCTAGTTAAAACCCTACTAGTATATGGGAATATTGACATGTA
This sequence comes from Taxus wallichiana var. yunnanensis, assembly GCA_018340775.1. Classification (NCBI taxonomy): domain Eukaryota; kingdom Viridiplantae; phylum Streptophyta; class Pinopsida; order Cupressales; family Taxaceae; genus Taxus; species Taxus wallichiana. The sequence continues at coordinate 369,003,072 of CM031244.1, read as the reverse complement.
AGATCACAACAGGGTTAAACTGGAGCATAATTTACCTCAAACGGGGTTCAAAATAATTAAATACAAATTTCCGTAGTAAACCCCGCTGCAGTGACGAAATATAACGATTTTGGGCATCTGGGTATTTGTCAAAATTGGCTTATATGGCTCCTTGGGAATATCTTGACACAACACAAACACTTTTTGGCAAGAAAAACACAAAATGACCCATTATTTTAAAAGTACGAAATTTTTTACATAGGGTAGTCTTAGATTTCAGGGAGAAATCTGGGGACACCAAAAGGTTTCTAATCTTCCTATAATTTGTGGCAATGATTTGAATCAGTATTCAATGGTTAGACTTTATCATTCTACTGAATTGAAATATTTGGGCATTGACAAGAAAATTGGTTCTTGGTGACAGTTATTCGAGATTTATTCAACCTATGCGAAATCACCAATGGAAAAGATAATAAAGATGTATCTGCAAGTAACATCATGTAAGTGGCATTTCATTATGTAATTTTCATCATATCTATGCAATTTTTGAACTGATCCGACAATCTAGTGAATTGAACAAGTATGTATTGGGACAATAGCCAAGGTTTTTAGAGCCCACCGGAAGTTTTTGAAAAGCTGTTGTTAATATGCTTTTGAATTCATGCATGAGACTCATCCTGAGTACAGGGAGAAAACATGTATTCAAACTGAAATAAATTTCTTGTGAATTATCAAATTTTATTTTGTGAAGTATACATTTCATGGAGCAAATAATTTGCATAGAAAATTGAGGTATCGGGAAGGGATTTGCGGTAATATAGAATCACCGAAAATTATAGAATCTTTGAACCGTCTAAAAAAATACCTTTATTGGAGTGCGGGACATCTATCTCGCCTATATTTCCTAGACAAGCAACACACAAAAGTATTAAGAATATATACATTAATGAGATGCAACTATGTGAATGAACATTTGCGATTAGAGAAATTAAGTGCGAGTCGTATTGCTAATGCTTTGACATATAGAGTCTACCAATTCTTGAATTGGTTGGGTAAATCAAGTACATAAAGAAATATGTAGGAAATGGCTAAGCCAAAGTTTTGATGGCCACACTTCAAGAATAGTGTGATCTCTCTAGTCTAACTTATTGTCTTCGTGTTCATTCTTTTCAAGATCACCATTTTTTCACATGTCTCGCAATATGATATATTTTCAACTGGGAAACTAGATTTCAATGATATAGCTAGTAAGAGATGATTTTTTAATGTTCAGATGTATGAAATATTTGTACTCTTGGGTTTGAGTATTGGAGGTGTAGATATTAAGTCACCAAAGAATTAGATCACAATCTCCTTACAGACATGCATTCCCTTTTAGACATTTTTGCTAAAGTTATTCAAGCTCTCCAGATTGTGTAGTTCAATACAGACTTTTCTCATCCTGGCCTACAAAAGCTCGTGGTCAAGTTATGCTTAGAGGTGACTATACTCTTTGTTATGTGAGCTTGTATTATCAGAATAGCTTCAAGTATAAGTACAATGTTATTATGTATTGTCTTTTCAAGTTACCCGTCACATTATGCAAAGGCTCAACATAGGAATGCCTTTTTATTAAAGATGGCCTTTCTTATGAAAGGCTGATGGTTTCTTGTTATATGTTTAATTCAACCTCAGTATTTTAATGAGATGTTTGTCGGTTATAAATTTTCAAGTGATAGTTGATAAACACAACAAGCCATTATAATTTTTGTTTTGATGTAGACTACAGATGAGTTGCTTGGTGCTATTGATAGTAGAGAATTATATCAAAGTTGAGACAATCAAAGCGAAGAACATGAAATGACGTCTTCTGCAAAAGAGACAGTTGCTCAAAATAAAAGTTCAGAAAAGAACCTCAAAGTAGCACCAAGGAAGCAGATGGATTACTTGAAAATTTGGTGGTGGAGAGGTGTTCATATTGTATGCGAAGGGATAATGACATTTAGGCACCCTTTTGCATTTTATCATTATATTTAAAGGGTTAATGGAATTTCGACACCCTTTTGTATTTTATCGTATTTGATATTAATAAAATGTTTGTGGACCCATTTGTTGGGCACAAGATTCAAATCAAATTGTTTTTAATTTAAAATATTAATTACTAGCCCATTTTGACAGCCGTCAATTGCACTATATGATATTTGGTTATTATTTATTCTTGAAATTCAGATTTTTCATTCTTTAAATTCATATCGTCTCTAGAGAGACAATAAAAATTGAAATTAGTATTGTCTCTAGAGAGACAAAAAACTAGTATTCTAGTATTGTCTCTAGGGAGACAATAATGATATTGTCTCTAGAGAGACAAAAATGATATTGTCTCTCAAGAGACAATATGTGTATCAATCTATAGTCTCTTGTGAGACAAAATTAGAGACACCCGCTTTGAGACAATAATAGAGGATATATACAACTTTTTTATTGTCTCTATTTGAGACAATTTGATCTAGTATTGTCTCTATTATTGTCTCAAAACACCCCCTCTTGTAGTAGTGAGTTATGGCCACAATTAGAATTTTGTATGCTTAATATATTTTCGTAATTGTTCACAGTGTGGAAGGGAATAATTTTTTTATTGTCGTTATATGTATGCAGCCTTGTATCTCTCCCTATGGTTAATAAAACCTTAGCTTAGGGGTTTGGGTTGGAATCCTGCTGAAATGTGCAATTCCACACCTCTAGTACGAACAAGGGTATATCTATGATGTAGAGTATTAAAGTTACATGTATATTTATAAATGGGTAGGATAAGATATCATTGAGAATAATGTAATAATTAATGACCAATATTATTTTATACCTGCATCTAATTGGTATTAGTGCTACCAAGATAGAGTCCGGCATGACCAGATATCATTGGTGTTGGTATATGAATTAAGGATTAATATTATTCGACATTTTTATTACTTGAGTGAAATTAAATTGATTGACCCCTATATAATCCTGGTTCCCTTAGGACGGTTTACTTAAATTATATTGATATAGGTTTAAGGGTAATTAAATTGATTGTACTGTAATTTAAATCTTTGTAATTGTGTTGACTTACTAAATATGGGTTATTTCCTTTATCGTACTATTTGATTGTTGTACATAGCTTGGAAACATGATCATATTTTTGAACTTTCCTTTTAAACTTACTCGTATGTTCTTGGTAAGCAATTAGGTGTAGGATTGTTGTGGGGTAAATTTTCTTTGAAAGGGGTAAATAGTGGTTAGTATATGATGTGGGATTTCTAACCTTTAATCTTTGGACCCTGGGAAATTGTTAGGAAAAATTTGATGATGTTGGAGTATTGGATTTCAATCATATAATCTATGTGATTATATGATTGAAATCCCAATACTGCTCGACACTTTGTTTCAAATTATCGGGTCATTGACCCCTACTTGTTATATGTTGATTAAACTTTTTTCATCCTTAAAATAATGTTCATATCAGATTCTTATGGCTCCCTTCTTAATTTTGACATGGTATATTTATAGCATGTGTAATGGCGTTGTTAGTATTTAGAACTTGGCATTCCCCCTTTCATTAAATAAAAGGTTATTTTTATGATATTGTTAATGGTAGAATTCTATTCCTATGTGTAGTCTTTATCATGCTCAGTTCTCACGAACTGACTCAAGCTAATAATTGTACAGATGGTTATTGCTGGTAAAAAAAAGAGAGAAAGTATTTCTATAAGTTGCTTCATTTTTCTGATAAAGTGTTATTGTATGAATGCTTAATGTGTAGTCGACTTTAAAATGATAATTGTGGAGAAAATTTAGAAGGGAAATACCTTAGTATTTTTTTATATTTGTGGAGTAGGTTTTCCATTATTGATTGAAGCTAAAACTTATGAAACATTATTGTGAATGAAATAAAATGATCACTGATTTTTTACGAGCATCTTATTGTATGATTGCAATGTTGAAAGATAGTTTATCCTGGATATGACCAATATTGTCTTACCTATTTAATCCTGAGTCAAAATACAATAGAATTTGTAGCCATCTTTCGATTGTGTGTCATCTTTCATAAGAAATTATGTATCTCGTGACTCGTTATCAAAAGGATAATGGTAAGCAAACTGATTTATAACCTTGAGTTAGTAAACCCTTGTAGATTGTGACAATAATGCAATATTAGGTATCATTGAGTGGTTTTGTAATCCATACAAAGTTTATACTTGAAGAGAAAATATTATGATGTTGTTAACTTATAGATGAAGCAAAGAGTCTTAAAATGGAATAAAATGAAACTATCTTCTTGTGTTAAAAGAGGATGTACCTTATTTCTCTTAATCTATACTAATAAATTATTCTTCGTGTTTATGGGATGTAAAATGATATTAAAATGTAAACCAATGTTTAGTAATTTATGAGGTTACAAGGTTATGTTAAATGGGGATAAATGATCAAGAAACCATTAAAGCCAACTTATCTGTTATAAAACCTGATTTGTAACTTTTTTATGAATTTAATCAAGAGATGACTAGTTGATGCACTTGCTTAATCCTTATTATTTTATAAGTCTCAAAAAAACTTATGGTTAATGTCTTGTGAGATCATGAAGATGAATGCATATTGACCTTCATACCCCTAACCCTTGTGAAGGTGCATTGCAACCCTTTCTTGATTAATTTAACCGTTATGATCCCTGCTCAAAGGAATTTTTAATTTTGAACCTAAATGGCATTTTACCTTAGTTTGATCTTACGCTCACCTCCTCGTGCAATGGAGGTATGAGATAAGATATTGTAGCTTGTGTGTGGGTAAATGGCCTTGTGTGTAATATTTTTCCTCTTAATAAATAAACAAATCAAACAAGTAAATAATGTAACTTCAATGAATCTTTTAAATGGGACTTACCGTAAGAATACATTATCGATTAGAGGAATCCTAGCAAGAGGAAACATGATTGATTGATTCGTATAACATGAATCTTCTAGATCGTAAAGTCAGGTCTTGAAAGACATTTTTAGTACATACATAATCTTAAAATACTTTCACCATGGGATGCCCCTAACCATAAGTTTGTTATGTGGTTGGACTAGTATGTGATGTCGTGTCGAAAAGAGAAAATTGATTTGTTCATGTTGGGTGTTGTATTTCTTGTTTCCTATGTGGTCAACGTTTTGTCAAGATTATTGAGATTCATTTGTAACCCCTTTCGGTCACCTATGTTGATGTGTAAATTCTAAGTAAGTCAAAAAAGTTATCCTAGTTTTTTCATCCTTGTATCTATTTGTGTGTGTGATTGTACTTCTATATTGTTGTTATTATTTCTCATTTCTTTTACTTAAAGATATTTTTCTCGTGAATTTGTGGTTATGAATGGACTCTCACTAATGTAGTCATAGCTTCTTAAAGATTTGGAGATGCAAGGATCAGATCTTTCACTTGTAAATAATAATTCAAGTATATTGAAATTTTTCTCATAAACCAGTCCTTTGTTAAGCTCTTTCGTTTCTTCAATTAATATCTATCTCTGGATCATGATTATTTTCAGTTAAGCATATTTTTTTCTCTTTCTCTATTTAAATACATTGCCACTCATCTTGACTCCAAGCATCACACAATTTATTAAAACAAACTCTTATGATCGAGACAAAATATCCCTCGCTTTAAATTATAAATACCGACTGTTATGATTAGATTAAATATCCCTGCTTTAACTCATAAGTATAAATCTTCCATCTCCAAATTAAATATTAAAATAATCTATTGGGGGTAAGTTATATACATAAAAGAAAAAGGAAAAAATATACGATTAAATATTGTGTATATATATTTGTGTAACCATGGAATTTTTCCCAATTTTCTTTTCCATTACAGATGGTTCTTATCATTGAAATGCATGGATTCAATGTCCTATGACCTTTTTTTTGGTCGAACTTCTTTTACATAAGCTTTTAGAAATATTGCATCCCAATTTGGATCAACCCCACATGACATCAACGACACTTGGGACCTGTATAAGCAAAACTACGAGACCGTGGCATCTTTTACGCACTACACGCAGAGCACAAGACATGCTATACATGTTAGTTCGACTATGAGGTGAGTGTAATATTCAACATGAAGTATTGCAAGAATGATAGGTCTTCATACAAATTCATCCGGGAAACAACATGGGTCTTGGCAGTCTTGAAATTTTGGGAAATGAGATATCGACTTACACAATAATTGGAACATACATGACGTTCCGCATGATTTGTAGATAATTGGTTCATCATTCATCAAGAGAGAAAAGGAAGACATAAATAACACCAAAGCATGCAGGCCACACCACCATCTTCCACACTTCCTTTTCTTCATAACAACAACTAGCTCTTGATACCATACTACACCATTTAAAGCAAACAAAACCCTTCTATCTCCACTAAGATTATGAATTCAAGGAACATATGGCACAGAAAACCATTCCCGATAAATAAAATCTAAAATTCATTCACATCAACATCAACCACATCTTCGTCACCTCTCCTTTTCTCGCCCCTACCGGTGTTTCAACATTCAAAATCTCTATATCCACAATCCACGCATCCTCTTGGTATTCCAATCAAAGAACTGAAACCCTTTGAAGGCAGTGCATTATCGTCTTTACAAGAGTTTTTGAAACATATATAATATGTTATTATTGATGAAATGAGTTTCATCGGCCCAAAGTTGTTAAGAAAAATTTACAAAGAGGCTACGCAAAGCTTTCCCGCACTCAAAACCTCTAAATTTGGGTACAAATCAGTCATCCTCATTGGTGACCTCGGTCAATTACCACCGGTTTTGGACAATACTCTTTATGCAAGTAATTCCTATAGAGCTAGCCTTTGGAAGGAATTCCATTCCTCCATTACATCGCAAATGATATTTTGACAACAAGGAACAACTAATGCATAGGTTTCATTCCAAATTTATTGCTCCACATGCTAGATTCAAATCCTCTTATTGAGGAATGGGACCTCCTAATGTCTCACACGAAACACACCTAACTCAAAGCAAGAGCTCAAAATTTTAAGGACGCACCACATTTTTTTGCAAAAAAAGATCTCATGGACTCCCATAACCTTTAGATGTTGAAGGCATCGAACATTTCAATCACCCAATCCATTACTAAAAGTAACTGTAGGCCTCAACATGAGATCCTGATAATGATCAGTTGGAACACAAAGTTCTATTGTGCAAACAACAAAAAATCATGCTTATTGCAAACTTATGGGTTGACGCAGCCTCGTGAATGGTGCTACAAGAACAATCACCAACATTGTCTACGACGCATCAATGCCACTGCCATCCTTACCTTTATTTGTTTTAGTCAAATTTGATAGATACAATGACCCATGTTGGGATACCTCCAACCCGTTATATATTTTGATACCCCTTTTTCAAGAGGGAATCAAAGAAAATTGCATATTAAAATGGCGAGGGATTAACTATCCACAAGTCACAAGGACCTACTTTGCATAGAGCAACTGTCGACATTGGAACCACTGAAAGGCAGGGTCTGACATTCACAACTTTCTCTAGAGTTCTCTCGCTTGAAAATCTGCACATTTCACCTCCTTTTTCATTCGAAAGGTACTCAAAAATGGCACACGTACCAACACTTGGAGCAAGAAGAAAGGAGGAGTCAAGACTACTATCCCTCAACCCTTTGTAAATATAACCCTCTACTTTGATAGCACCTCCGCTACTACTTTACTCAACACTTATTTTATCGAAAGCGAAATTGTTGTTAGAGATGTATCAAATGTAATCATGTTTACTGAAAAAAAAAATTCCCACAAAAGGCTACCATTCATGATATAAATAGTGCAAATGTATACATGTTTCGTTATGTGTACGAAGGTATTCCCGTATCTCGATGTTGTGATATACGATTTATAACTTTATACGTACAAATTTGTAACAAAAGTAAATGTACACATACAACCTTTCAATGCAATGTTTCATCTATATTCCTACACTACCACTATCAATCACATGCCTTATTGAGTGTACAAAACATGTTTTTTCACCAAAAGACCAACCAAACAACCGATGCAACACTAACACATTTACCCTAGAATTAATACTAACCACGTCAACTATAAAAATCATTAACTATCGAAAACGATATCAAATATATTCATCTATGAATTTATAGCAAGTTTGAAATGTAGAGAGAACCCGGTTCATCTATATTTCTACACTTACAAAATCAATCACTTATCAATATCAACTACAAAAGTAATAACTATCCCTTTCAAACAAATAATATATACCCTTTTAATTTGGCTTTACTTGATTTACTGTTTTTAAATAATTAATGTTTAATGCTATTATAAATATATGCCTAACATTGCTTATTGTCTAAGTAATGGTTGTAATATTGCTTATCGTCCAAGTAATTGTTTTAGTATTGCTTACAACCTAAGTAATCCTGTTATGTAATAGTGATCGGGTTAGGTTTTCTTACAACTCTTGTGGCGTTTTTTCTGTTGATTTTTTCGAACTATTTGGTCTGTTTTTGTTAATTTTTTTATTTCCCTGCTTTTTTAGGGTTTAATATGGAATGACATTATCATGACCTACTCTCCATAGACTTTTGGATAAATTCTTCTCGTTTTGGATTATAAATCTCTATCTATCTCTTACAAAAGAACATAGGTCTTCTTTTCTTTTTTTTGAACAATAGGTCTTCAGGGTTTTGAAGTGAGTGAGATACAGTTGTTCCTATGCGAGAGCCTATGGAGTCTGAAAGGGAGAAGAAGATGAGTAATAGATCAAGTAAATTTGGCCGTAAACACCATGACTCCAGTTTTTTATCAAGGTTGTTAGCATTAGGGTTTCCTGTAGAGATTCAAGAACCTGATTACAGCAGCAGCGGTTCAGGATCATCTATATCCTTGTTGGAGCCTGTTTACCATCCAGTGCAGCTAAATAGCAGTACTGCTTCAGCATCAGGTGCAACTCATGTTTTGGAGTCAGATGAGAAGTTTCAAATGATAAGAGTGAAATTTTTGAGGCTGGTTCATAGGTTAGGCCAGAATTCCTCCAATGGTGTTTTTGCACAAGTCTTTTACAGGCTTGCGCTGGGGGAACAGGTAAAGAGAATGATGGATCTCAGTGGAGCCGGAGCCTTGAACTTTGAGTTCCGGAGAGAAAGTGCAATTGCAGAGAAGCAAGAAGCCGCTGGGCAAGACCTTGATTTTACCTGCACCATCTTGGTTTTGGGGAAGACAGGAGTTGGTAAGAGCGCAACGGTGAATTCAATTTTTGATGAGATGAAGTGTTTTACAGATGCATTTGAGTTGGGAACAGAAGAGGTCCAGGAGATTATTGGAACAGTTGAGGGAATTAAAATTAGGGTAATCGATACTCCTGGCCTCATAGCTTCTTCTTCCGGTTCCCGTCACAACAAGAAGATTTTGGGATCACTCAAGAATTTCTTCCGGAGGACCCCCAGACATTGTTTTATATTTTGATCGGTTAGATATGCAGGGCACGGACCACTATGGAGATTTGCTATTACTGCGCACAATTACAGAGACGTTTTCTCCAGCCGTCTGGATTAATACGATTGCAGTCCTCACCCACGCTGCAAGCCCACCGCCTGATGGTGCCAATGGGGATCCTCTGGACTATGACATGTTTGTAGCCCAGCGATCTAATGTGATGCAACAAGATATTCGCCAAGCTTCGGGAGACATGGAGCTTGAGACTCCTGTATGTTTGGTGGAGAATCACTCCGCCTGCAAAACCAATAGTGCAGGGCAGAAAGTTTTGCCCAATGGGCAGATTTGGAAGCCAGAACTGCTGCTAATATCTTTTTCCTGTAAGATCCTGGCTGAAGCAAGATCTCTACTCAAGTTTAAAGACACACCAATGGCCACTTGTCGAAGGATTCTACCTTTGCCCTACTTGCTTTCCCGTCTGCTGAAATCAAGAGCTCCTCCAGAGATCCTAAAACCGATGCTTGTTCGCTTAAATCGTGGAGTGCTGGTAATATTGGTTAGAGACATAATTCGACCCCCATTCTATAGTGATAACTATCCTTGGCATAGGTATCGCAATCCTCGCACTATTACATTTATCGCTAATGCTTCTCGTCGCCCTCGCTATTATCCTGCTCCTACTCCTTGGATCGTAGACCCTGTTCGGGTAGTTAATGTTTGGGATAATGACATTGGATGGGACGCGGTGGAAGTCGGAAAGATGTTTGTGATTGGCAGCGAAATTCCTGTGGCAGTTTCAAGTGAAGTTACAAAAGACAAGAAGGAGACCGTTGTGAGAATGAAATGTGAGACATGCTTGAAGCTACAAGGGTTCAAATCCAAATACCTTGTGGGTGGACTCCATATTCATATTGTTGACAGAGAACAGAGTTACACATTGCGGAGTGAAACTGTGTTTCATAATTTTGAAAACAATAAAACCACAGCAGGAATTGCCATTACATCAATGGGCAGTGTCATAGCAGCTGGTATGAAGCTCGAGGATAAATTGAAGATTGGTGAAAAGTTTGAGCTCGAAGTAAATGCGGGCACCATTACTGGCGGTAAAGATGTAGAATATGGGGCAACTTTAAAAGCTACTTATATGAGAAACAACGACTTCCCATCTAGCTTGGCACTCTCTTTCATGGATAAGAGGCAGGGTGGATCACTCTCTGGTTCTTCTTCTATAATGGAAAAGAGTCGGGATCTTCATATCCTATGTCGCCTCCAATCTCAACTTTCGGTAGGACAGAATACAACCATAATTCCTAGTGCGAATTTGAATAATCGTGGTGCAGGGGTAATTCGTCTTAGCACACGTTGTTCAGAACATCATCAGCTAGTTCTGATTGGAATTGGAATTATACCACTTGTCAGGAGAGTTTTGATTCGAATTAAACCATTTTTCATTAAACTTAAAAAGAGCATCTTCAGCTAGTTTACCAAAATTCGGAGAAATTTTGATGGGAAATATAAAATTCTCAAGAACATTCTCATCTGGTTTTGATTCGAAATATGAAATGATGTAGTTTTGATTGGAACTACACCAATTGTAAGGAATGGACCGGGTCATTATAATCTAATTTGTTATTTTCTTGTTCGAATCATCGCTTTTGCCTACTATTTTGCAATTAAAAGTTGATACGATTCATCCACTAGTTTTATAGAGTGCGTGAGCTTCAATCCTTCAATCTATTATTAATGGCTAGAATTTTTATGAATTTAATGGAAATAAGTAAGGGGAAGACCCTCCTAAAGACGGCATCATGCAAAGTGAGTTATTTTGGGTTTTAAAAGGACATTCCAAGGTGTATGAAATCTTTGGTTTCAATTGTTAGCAATTGAGTGAACATCCCCTTTTGGAAGCCATCACCATCCTCTCATGGCAAGGATTTGAGCTTTTCCAATATTTTTGATAGAAAAATAAACTTAAAATTTTAGTGAGAGTTTTAACAATGTTAAGATTGTGGAAGTCAATCTATTTTGATTTCTTTTTTCCGTTTTTGCTTTTTGCTTTTTGTTTTTGTTTTTTGTTCTTTGTTTTTTTTTTGTTGGCTCTAAGGCTCTTTTTCAACAAGACAATTGCACAAAAGAAATTTCCAAAGCTTCTTACCTTTTATTTGCTTTTGATAGTCCATTTAGTACAAAGTGCAGCACGGTCTAGTGACCAATGTCCAATCGGCCCAACACATTAATTTCTTTGGGAAGATAATAAAACTTTGACGAAATCTCTTTCCACGTTCATAACTAGACCATAAAATATCTCTCAACACCTTTTCAAAAAATTTAAAAGAGGCTTTTGTAGGCACTCTACATAAATAATAGTAGGCCCTTTGGTGGCAATGAGAACTTTATAGAAATTTTTAACTTTACCTACCATAGAGAGGGGATCATGATCCAACATGCGAGATTTTCCCCATTGTTCGATGATGTATTATCACAAAAGGGAAGGAGTATCTTGAAATTCAAATGGAATCCTTGAAAAGTGAAAGACTTCGACTATATTGAATCTTTTCCCACTCAAAATTTCTTAATTAAGGAGGTCGTGTCAAGAAAGACTATCTATAACTTCGATTTTCCTCATTGTATGCTAAAGCTAGATGTGAGGCAATAAATATCCAAGAAATTCATAGCTTATTTTATAATGAAAGAAAAGAATCATCAACAAAATGACCATTGACAATATGTGCGGTGTTGAAGATCGCAATGTGATTCCTTTATCCAATCCCTAGTTTTTGTGATTTCTAAAGATAATCAAAGCCCTCAAAGAACAACACATATAATTTAGGAACTAAAGTGCAACCTTATAGATGTAACGCCGCAAAAAAATGACGACGCTCACGACGACGATGAGGCGATGACGACGAACTTGCTTTCATAAACACATAACCGAAATTACAACTATTTTTTTTTTTGATAATGTATTTGTACCTGCCCTTGACGGACATCAAATTTTTATATTTTACATTTGAGGTATTATATTTAATCTTTAGTTTGATTACATAAATACTATATATATATATATACATTTAAAATCTCAAAATGAGATATATATATATATATATATACCACTAGGTTTATATGTTATAAACCAAAAGACATCTTATTAACTTAATCATAATTCACTTTGCAATTTAAACGAAACCATGTTTTGAGTTGTTTTCACATGGCTCGATGAGTTTAGTTTAAATATATCGCCAATCAAAGTAATACACTGGCCGATCCACACCAAGTGAGCCATTCAAATATATGCCATTGCCACACTTCAAATGCCCAAGTTTATATTTTCCAAGGTTCAAGGTTAAGCCAATGTGCAACTTGGCAAGTCAACGATAACCGACTCAACAATTACTACAGATGTAGCCACTACGTGGCATTCAAATTCAATGTAAATAGTCAAAGTAGCCGTTTAACGAGAACTCTATTGCAAATCAACGTGGGCATTAAAACAATCATTATACACACGTGGCCTCAGCCACTACGTGGAGACACATTAAAAACATTTTAGGTTGGAAATTATGTTTGGGGGGCGTGGGTAGCTCAACAAGCACCTTCGCCCTATCATTTAAACCCTATCCCCTTGCGTGTTGACTAACTCCTGGGCCGCATCAAACAATTATTCACTTAGATTTGCAAATCTCATATTCCACACAGTCGGCCCGCTGTTTTTTATTGTCCTGGCCGCGTGGAAATAGGGAATGGGGTACAGAAGGAGCTTCGGCGTGTGAGACAGGCTGGAGACTCGTTTTATCTACTCCTGGCCGCGCGTGCTACTTATAGGAGGGTTGAAGATGGTGGTTAGGCGGAGCTGAAGGAGGTGAAAATGGTGAGTTACCTCCACTTTCATTGGGTGCTGCAAGGTGTGAGCATGGCGGGGATCCACAATCGCGCCTGCATAGTGGGACAGTCAGGCAGTGAGGGCGTTTAAACAAGTAGTCTGTCCAACTATGTTGCTATCTGTTCAATATCGAATGCAACCTCAAAATTCCGGGATCCACCTTCAAGACATTATTGTCTAAAACGAGCGAGGGACAGAGAGAGTATCACGAAGAGCCTGAAGAAATTTATTACAGAGATTCTCTATCGGGACCTTGCCTGTTTTACAATGCGGTTCGTGGAGAAGAAAATATCATAGAGGTGGGTCTCGTTTCAAACCAAGGTTCAAGGGATACGGTTTGCTTTGCCTTTAAAAAAAAAAAAAAAATACATCTCCTACGTGGCTTTTTCCATGTGGTAAACCCTTTTGTGCATGTTGAATACTAAATGGCCCGAGTGGTAAGGGATTGTGTGGTGGAATATTAATTTGTCCTTAGATATTAGAACATAGGTTGCTTAAATATTAGAACATAGGTCACGTAATGAATACAATGTCACCATATTGGTGAGTGTATTGATATTAATATAACTGGATAATAATAGATTCATTTATTTTAGCATTACTTTAATATGAGTAATATTTAAACTATATGTTTCCTTCTTAAACAATAAGGACATGTGGTTAATGGACTTGCTAAGTTAGAGCTTTTACCTTAAAATTCCTTTCTACACAATCTAATAGGCATTGAACGAGATTTCAAGTGGGTTTGATTTCATTTCCTTTTACAATTTGCAAATAGATTTACAATGGATTCTTAAATGAGGAAAACATAATAGGGCTAGGACTTAGATTACTTCATTGGCATAATGAAAACTATCTAAAAACTTAAATCATTCCATCAACATTACAAGAATAGAAAATGCACTAGTATTCTCACTTTTCAATACATTTTTTTAGCAACAAAATGGAATCTAATATATATATTTTTGTGTAAATTTCCAAACATTCCACAAAAGAGTTCAACAATATTTCCAATAAGTTTTAGAGTAAGAATTACTAACATTTCAATACAACTTTCCTTCAAAATCTTGTTACAACATTTTCCACTTAATGTGGGAACATTTTACAATAATGGAAGTTAAAATACAAAGCATTATTACACTTTTCCTCCACTCAAGGTGGGTAAAAATACAAGGTGGTTTCACATTGTCATCAACAAGGTTCCAATGCTCCAAATATCAACAAGGTGGCTCCTCCATAGTTTGCTTGATTCACAACAAAATAAGGGGAGAGGCAACGCTCTCCTCCCAACCAAGATACCCAATGGAGAAGAGAAGCCATCCACTCCATTAGCCCCCGAGCCCCAACCACATCACAATGGGAGAAAATCCAACTCATGGCAACTACTAGCTTCCACATAACTAAACATAACATTTCACATTCATTCCATAATCCTTCAAAACAAGATCTACAACACAACAAGAGGGAAACAATCACAACAACAAGTCACAAGGCTTATCAAGAAAGCCATAAGAGTAAGACATATGGGGAGGCCACTTATGCCTCCCAATGGGAATGGGTGCCACCTAAAAGCCTCCAATGCAAAACACAATACCCCTAACAACTCTTATGCCTCCCTCAAGTACCCCTTATCCCTCCATTCACTCTTATGCCTCCCTCAACTCTTATGGCTCCCTCAAAGTAAAACAAGAAGAAAATGCAAGCATTTCTCTTACAAGGTGGGCACCCAACCCAAACTCCCTCCTCAAGAACATGATCTCTTATGCCTCCCTCAATTAAACTCCCCATAGTCTCCTCCCACTCCCAACTTAGGCATTCTACCCATTCCCAACAAGCATTGCAACAACAAAATTCAACACAACATATGTACTCATTCATATAACAAAAAGAAGAAAACATAATACAACAAAGGTGAAGCTCCTACCTTTCCATGGTAGAGCTTGTTCCAAGTATGAAGTCTCAAATCCCTCCAAAGATCAAGCAAGCATCCACAAGCTCCCACAAAATTCCCACAAGTATCAACAAGCTCCAAAAATCCACAAACTCTTTCCAAATCCTCTCCTCTCCAAAATACAAAAAAACTAAAATAAAACTTCCAACCCCCAAAACAAACAAGAGGATCAAATAAATAGAGAAAATAGAGGGAGGGATGATGTGGCTCCAAGTAGGATGCCACCTCCTTTTCCCTCCACTCCACATCATTTGGTCAACATCAAATTCCAATGCACCATTAATAAGTGGTTGAAAGAAAGGCAAGCACCTTACACACTCCAACTAAGCCCACTCCCCCAAAGGACAAAATTAAATTTTGAAAGAAATTGCAATTAATATTTTTACTCTTCTATCCCCCAAAACACCTAAAAGACCCTAAATTTGGCCTTCCAACCCATAGGTAGGGTTGGCATGGGGTTTTAAGAGGTGTGGGACAAGTTTGACTTGTCCCACAAGCTTTGAAATTTGGCCTCCAAGGCCAAATTCGAGTTTCCCATGTGGGGTAGAGTGTGCTACACTCAAACTCAAACACACATCAATCCACACAAAATCCCAAGTAAATCAAATCCTAATAAATGAACTCTCTTAGGTCACATCTTTTAATTAGTTTAGGACAATTTCAAATTAACTTAATTAACCCACTACAACCCATGGCTAACAAAGGGGTAAACTCCAATCCAAAGAATATGAATAATAACACAAGTAAAATTTCACTTACTAAGAGCAACACATACTAACATAATAAAAGGGAAAAATTAAAACAAAACAACACATGATCCCTAGGTCACAATTTTCCCTTTACCAGATAATTCTAACACACACACAATTACTTGTTGCCATGGTGACCTTAGCTGGATTCTTCTCAAATTCCGATGTGGTTGGTCTCCACTCCCCAATATTGTTGTGAATATAATATACCTGCAGAACAGAAAATACCTCCTTCGGCCTGTTGGCCGCATTAAAACATTCATGCCAAATATACAATATAATCTAAAATAAATGACACATGATTTACTATCATCTATGCAAGTACGATATCACTAACACTTCCTAGCACATTTCTATTCCACATATCATTTATATCAAAACGATCATCACATTAGTCCAATTATCAAGTTCTACTCAATATGATTAAATATACCACATGTCATAATTAAGATAAATAACCCTGTCAAAAGTATACAAATATCATCATCAAATGTCCACCAGTAAACCATATGCATCATATAAAGATCAAATCAATAACAGTCCAATGTCTATAATATCTACTAGCATGCTAAATCAAGAAGCCATAATAAATCCATAGTGAAGTAATCAGTCTCAAAACAACAAAACAAAATGAGGTCGAAGGAAGTGGGCACTACAATTGAATTGAGTGAAACATACAAACTTTCTATGAGCTAACTCCATTAATTGGGAGGTAAGCCAACATATGCAAAAATAGTTTGAATTTCTTGAAAAAGTGAGGAACAAATTTTAAATCCTTTAAGGGAAATTAAATACAATTTACATAATCCTCAAATTCAATCCTGACGAAAACACCTTAATGATTGGATGATATTCCTACTTGATGCCTTCTTGAATTACAATATTGTTTTCAATAATATATCCAATTTAATAAATTTGATTTTCTATGGACTCACAATTGAACGAAGCATATGATGGATGCACAACATGAGGGATTTAGAAATGATCTTGTAAGAGACATTTAGCATATTAGTTTTACATTAATTGCCTATAATTTCATGATCTCCCATCTTGGCTATGAACTTGATGCATCATTTATTGATAATTTGACCAAGGGGAATCAGTTCTAAATTGTTTTTGATATACTTGGTAGATTTCCTCTCCCGTTGTATCCCACAAGACCTCATAACATTCACATAGCAATGTAGACACCCCAAAGATATACATTATGCATTATAACATTTTAAATCCATTAAACTCATATAACACTTGCATAACTAATTCAATTAATTATATTGCATTCATTATGCATTATACAACCCTTGGATAATTTAATTAGTCATTTAAATAAATAAAATA
Source organism: Taxus wallichiana var. yunnanensis (assembly GCA_018340775.1). Taxonomy (NCBI): domain Eukaryota; kingdom Viridiplantae; phylum Streptophyta; class Pinopsida; order Cupressales; family Taxaceae; genus Taxus; species Taxus wallichiana. Next base: position 368,985,717 of record CM031244.1, on the reverse strand, counting down.
AAGTATTTATTTATCCGCTATCCCATTAGCTAATTTAATATCGAATTAATTAGATAAATCCTCACCCATCCATTTCCACCTCATCTCTTATCCACTTCCTCAACTCAAGTTGAATAAAGTCATGACTAAAGCTAGAAAAAAATATTAAATTCAAGAAGATGTGTATAAATTACATCAAATCATGCATTTCATTAACTAAACATATCTCACAAATCATGGCATTTCTAAATTTAACTAAATCACTTCCAAGAAAAACTAACGTCACTTTTTTGGGTGAATAAAATAATACATGGAGTAATATTTAATTATAAGTTTAAATATTCAAAAGTATATGCAACCTTTTCCAACTCAATGATCACTCATCCAAATGGAAACTTAGAACAATAGTTCAACTCCACAATCAAATTAGAAAATAAAATAAATAATCTAATCATGTTTAGTTAGCTTCAATTCAATCCAATCCAATCATGCCCCGAGTATTCTCCTTCCTCACTATAAATCAATGGTCTTGTTGGTGCTCGTCTTGATCTCGCACCATTTTCCCTAATTTTCCTTTGATTTCTTCAAAATCCGTGGGCTCTATCGCTTTTCCTATTTTTCCCGACCATGGAAGCTCAAGAATGATCAATTTGTATTTGTATGCCTTTGAAAATCCAAATCCATGGTCAAAAGATGCTTGGAACCATGATTCACTTGGTTTTGTTTTAAAAAAAATCATCCTTAGTGAAAAATCAGATTATGGGCATGAATGGTGAATTTATGCATTTTTGACGACTGCAGCGTCTTTTTCCTATCAAATTTTTCCTCAGCATTCGGCGGTCACGTGAATTCTATTTCTTGGTCGGGGACAATGGGCAAAATGTTTTAACTCGTCACTTTTTGCCTTTTTGGCAAAAGGGAAAATTTGGTCCCGTAGCTCCATTCAATTCTGATTGGTTCTTTTGGTACTTACGTGGCTTCTTCTAATTGGATCGGGTGCAGTGGGTTTGTTTTTTGAACTTGTTCTTTTTGGCTACTTTGGAAAAAAAATTGAACCCGCCCCGTGGCCTGCCAGGCTTTGATTAAAGAAAAATTTAAGCTGCAAGGAAAAGTATTACTTCGACCCCACAGAAGGGCATGTGGCAAAGTTAAAGGCGGAGATGCAAGCCTTCGGAGGCAAGTTGAATATTTTTCCCTTTTGGAAAAATGGAGTAAAAATTCTAAAATGGAAGCACGCCCCCACCAAATCATATTGAAGCCTTATAAGGTTCTTGAAGTTTCGCCATAAAGACACGTGGAGGTTTCTGCTGGGTCTTCTTTCCTTATTTTTTCAAAGCAACTTCCTAAAAGGCCTAAGACACATGGTGAGCCCGCACTCATTTAGGGTCTCTACTTTTGGGGACCATCTCAAGATGCACCATTAAGACGCGTGGCGGTTTGAAAAGTCAAGAGGTGGGGAGGTGGGCCATTGGGGCAACTTGGATTTTTTTCCCCTTCATATTCAAAATACTGAAATCATAAAAATGACCCATAGATGGAAGTGCGGACTCTCTGGGGAAGTGTGGACTCTCAGGGGAAATTTGGAAAAATTTCCTTTTGGGAGAAATGAGTTAAAAGTGAAAAGGAAGTGTGGTTCCACTGGGACCCACATCAGAAACTTGAAGCGGAAGGGCAAAGCTGCGGGGAAAACTTGGAAAATTTTCCTTTTTCTAAAAAAGAGGTGAAATAGCGGAATTTAGCCACATTTCCTATAGGACCCACATTAAGACACATGTCAGGCCCATTTTTCAAAGGTAGAGGGGCGAGCAAATTGAGAAATTTTGAATTTTTTCCAAAAGGTGTAAAAGGTAAAAAGGAACCCCCAGGCCCGTCTTAGCTCGGATCTCCCACGTGGATGGTCCAAATTCAAAAGAAAGATCAATGGCAACTGTGCATTTGTATTTGATTTTCTATCATTTCTTCCCAAAGCTCCTGGGGATGCAAATTTTTATGATTTTTTATCATTTCTTGGAGTCTCCTACATGTAAAATGAAGAGGAACATTAATTTGGTATCCTGGTTGGGTGGGAAAAATCTTAAGATGTCTTTTGCCATCAAGACGTGATCTGACCATTGGCTTCAATTTGATTTTAAGTTTTTCTTTCCTTGCATGCAAAGAACCAGATTTGATAGATTGGAGGAGGAAGTAGTTGGCATGCAAGATGAAGAACGACCTACCAGGTGAAGAATTGAATGCTGGAAATATTTGGAGAGATTTTCCCTCTGCACACCTGACAACTTTTTCACAAATCTGATTCTAGGAGTCTCAACACGCAATGGTGCTTTGAATGTCTCTAGTTTTGGGGGAAAACTCTGTTGTAAATGAAGTATTATAAATTACATGAATTTGTCATGCAAATGGTTGGAGTGTTAGAGGTTGGGACTAATTTTTCTAAGAGAAAAGCTTGATAGAACCCGTCCTTCTGAGAAATCATCTGAAGAAAGTTGTTTATCTCCTTTGTGTTAAATTTGATCATGTCAAGGTGGTTGCGTGAGTGTAAGCCATTGACAAGCTCTAGATTGTTCTAGAAACTTTCCCCTACTAATAAATTTAATCAAACTTGAGTTAATCTACGTTATTTTTGGGCAAAATTTGTTTTTGCTTCATTTCTGAATGTCTGCAAGTAGTTTTCTTATTCCCGTTGCAATATTACATTGAAATATTTGTGAATCACACAAGATCTTATCCTTGTGATAGTTTGGTGGCATTTGTAATTTCATTTATTAGAAGAGCTTTCATTTGATAATGAAATAAACAAATTTAAAATCATTGTGACTCCTAGCATGACTATAAGATTGTTTGTTAGCCTTTGAGGGTATCTTAGGCGTGATGAAACAGAGGTTGATAATGTTTAGTTAAGTTTTCCAATTTGAGCCTTCATTTTGGATCCTTGAAGTTTGTGTGAAACTGGTGATCTGGGACTTCATTGAAGCACATATTCTAGTTAAAGGAACATCCTAGCTATCCCAAAGCATTATGTTGTTCAAGATCTCCTTTTTGTAAAATTTCTCAAGAATCTAGTGAATCAAGTTCATTTCTACCTCACCTCCCACCAAAAATTCATTTAAAAACAACCAATCATACCCATATTACCTCTGTTTGTCATGTGTGTATACAAATGCATAATTTTTACTACCAAAACATGCAGAAACAATCAGGTTTTCATTATCTTTAGTGGCCTAAACCTTGCTTAGAAAATATCTCCATTATCTAGAGTGACAACTCGTGAGAGTTAGGTTTCATTGCATTGATCATATTTTCTTCAAGGTCTTGCTAATAATTTCACAAGGAAGGATATATCCATCTCCTCCACAAACAACAAGCTACAAAAAGGGTCCTCTCACCTTGGTTGAAAGGAACAACCATAAAGTGGTGAGGATAGGTCAAATCCTCTTGAGGGTGCTACCCATTTCTCCACATCTAAGTGACAAAGAGCAAGATGCATTTCATCCCTAGAAACAGAACAACAAACTACATGATTTGCTTGTCTCTAAAATTCCTGATAAACCTGTGATGCTGCTCAACTTCTGAGGGAGAATCAATTTGGGTACCAATAGGTCTTCCTTTCAAGATTCACCCACCAACAAGCTTGAAATTTCATACTTTTATTTTTGTAAAGTGTTTAGTGAATCAATCATTCTCATTACTCATGGTTTGAATTCAGCTCCCGTGTCGAATATTTATTAGATCATCCACAAAACTTGATTAGGAGGTTCAACAAGCCTAGTTCTTGATTCCGCTCTTCAATAGTCTCATGTAACACCCACTAGTTAAGACACACAAGACTGCGCATAGAAAAACACAGGATTTTTTTGACTTGCTTGACACATAACACGGCACGACATGTTATCACCAGGGTTACAACTAACTCTATGAAAAAAATTGACACAAGGATGACCACAAAGGCAACATAGAAACATTCACACCCTTGAAGGAAAATTCACTCTTCTCTTTGACAAGACACCACAAAATACCAACCACAATACATAGTTACGACTCAGGACATCCCACTGTGAAAATCTTGTTAAGGTTATTTATTCACTAACAATCTTCCAAGACTTGACTTTGGAATCTAGAAGGTTCATGATATGATTCTTACAATTCTTCTTATAGTGTTAGGTTTATTTTTCTTTATACTATTAAGGTATATCTTAGGATCATCTCTAACATGATAATTACTTATTTAATTCGCTTTACAAAACCGTAAGGTAATTGATTCCACTAGGCTCTCTATCCAAACCCACACTCTCGAGACTTATTTCATAATTCCTTTGCATAAATAAGCAAGCATAAGTTCAAAATAAGTGGAGTATTGTTTAGGTTCGGAACCATAATCTTCTTTGTTCAAGGATTATCATTTAGCATAACTTAGAAAGGGGTTACAAGCTCTACTGAAAGCCAAGGATTAAGGGTAAGAGGTTAAGTAGAGTTCATCATCATAATTTCATGGGATAAAGACCAGTATTTTACTGGGGCTAACAATTTATCAAGAGAGGTTCAAGTTTCATCTAGGTTTTACTTTATTAATTTTGGCAAGTTAATATAATTATGTTTAAAAAAAAAATTAAAGAGTCGACTTATAGTTTCTTAACTATTCCCTTTACTTATGAAGATCTAGAATTCTTGCAAGGGTTAGATATTGATAACACTTTAATTCCATTTATCATTTCACAACAAAAGGTTAAGGTTAACGGTTTATTCTATGGGTGGAAAGTAATTCCTTTTTGCACAAGTAGATAGTTCCTCTTCTTCTAGTTAAAGACCGAGATTTTATCCACGAGATCACCAATTCTTATATTTTATTTTTATTTTCATTTTTTTGTTTTTTTGTTCATTTATTTATTTTAGATTAAATTTTATTGATATTCCAACCCACTTGATTATGCATAAAATTACAACCATGCCAAGACCTTGGAGGGTTATCATACAAGAAGGTTTTATGGCTCGATAGAGCATTTACCATTGCTTATTGTCGAGAGAACAAGAAAGTGAAATTTTTTTCAAATCATGATACATGATTTCATGATCGATATAATATCACAAAAAATACACATAACAAAGTGATGATCAAGTTTAAATCCTCACAATAATAATTACAAGATTTGCTACAAAAGGACAAGACAACCTTATTTCAATACTATAGAAAATCCATGGCAAGAGGCTTGCCAAACTCCCTTACAAGCACCACTCCAAAATTTATAACACTATAGACATACGTAGAAGGAACTTCAAAAAAATCAAAATGAATGAACCCTTACAAATCTTTCCTTCTTCTACTCCGCACAAGCCATCTCGCAACCAATTATGCACACGAGTCGGTTTGTGAGAACTGAGCATGATAAACGCTATAACATTAAGACAATATGTTATCAACTTGTTTCAAAAAGAAGAACATTGTTGCTTATGAAAATAATCCAAGTTTCTAAAACAAGAGTAATTAAAAAGGTTGTCCAAAAGGATAAAATGTCATAATTAAAAGGAAGGCACTAACTCTATTTGAGTATCATTTTCTCATAGGAGAAGTTAATAAACCATCATAATTAATTCCACCTAATGACCATCATGATATTGACCGTCATTTTAAAAGATAACATTTCGAAAAGAAACCAGTTACAAGAAGAGAATTAGTTCAAAACGTGATCTATCCCCATTAGTTTAAGTTAGTTCACCAAGCCAAAGATTCACTATACCACTATAAGTTCCCAAACAATCAATCAACATGAGAATATCTAAAAAAAAATGACTTAATAATATTAAGATGTTGTGCCTATAACAATTAATTTTATATCAATACAAAATAAATAAATTGGAAAAGAAAAGGGATGAAATGAACAAATGACCCAAAGATATGGACCACATCCTATCCTAACAATCCTACTAATAAAACCTTTCTTCTAATCAAGGGAATGCCTTAAGAAAAGAACAACCTTGACAACACCAACATATATATCTTACAGGAGGTTTACTCAATCATTCACAAGAACACAACATAGGATACATAACTTCTAAAGGATCTGTCATCAACAACAAGTTGACATCAAACCTATCTCGGTCAAGACATAACCATTCTACAAAAATGATAGAAAGAAGGTCGTATCACAACAAGCATCATGATAACTAGTAAACCAATGAATTTCCAAATACACCGACTTCTAAGCTACAGGAGAATGAAATTTAAATTTTTTAAAGGATCAAAACGTAGAGTAATTTCTTATGCATAAAACCAAGATCCCAGTTTTAAGATTTGAAAACTTCCTCAATAATGATCAAGTAGATCTCGCATCTTTCAACATATGTGAGACAAAATCAAGGTACAAATAAGATTATTTATTCTGACATTTTAAGTTATCCCAAAGATGCGAATATCATCTCAAGGAGACATTCCGTAAGTTCAACTACATTCCTCAATACATACAACAATACCACGAAGGGAGTAAAGATGATCCCAAAGACAAGAATATCCAAAAGATGAATAGGACTGCTACCAAGTTATGATGATCACACATGAAACTTGAAGACTAAAATAGTTCTTCAAGGGGTTAAAAATAACAAAATAACTAACCCAATTTTGAGAGTAATACAAACTTGGTTCAATTCAAAAATCACTCAAGTTAAGCACACACTAAGCCGACCTGGAGAAGGGTAACTAGAACCTGAAACAAACTAAAAGAAAAATATAGAGACAGAAATAACATCATTCACCTATACACTATGCACTTATAGTGCTCAATTGCTATTTTACAAATACCCAACATGAGCCAAAATGATAGATTACTTAATCGAAACAAGAATCAAAACAAGCACTATAAAATTGAGTTGAACAACAATGTTTGATAAAACATTCAAATCATAAGATTGTCAAAAGAACTAGGAATTTTCATTACAAGACCTCCCACTTTTATTTTATTAATCTTTTGAAAAAAATTGACACACCCGTATTTATTAAAACTCGTAAAACAATATAAAAGTGTTCAAACAATACAAGTCATTTCTAACACCGGAAACTAATATCCTCCCAAAAATTATGAAAGAGCAAGGGAAGTGGAAACCACACAACAAACCATCACACGAGACATTTATATGAAGATCAGGGTCATTTAATGAATCATTTAAATAACAGCATAAGACTCAAGGGTATAGAGAATATCATGCCTGATTAAGCTCCCACAATCGAGCACAAGATGAACAGGGTCTGCAACAACATCTCAAGCCCAAACTCCACTGTCCTCCAGCTTGCTGGGTGGTCCACACTCTTCTCACAGCCAAATTTTACACATGAAAGTTATGGCCAGAGTATGGAGTCTCCAAAACATATATCTACAATACCTTGAAGGAAAAAGTGTTCTATAGGACAACAAAGTGATAGAAATATGTGCATAAAACAAACTTGATCTATGACCCTAATTCCACCATATATGACCAACAAAACAATGTCCAACCTGCCCAACCCACCTTTCGTTACTGCAACACCTGGATTACATGTAAAATGTGGAAGAGTAAAACAAGAGGAAAGGGGAACTTCTTGACTAAGTGACTCAAAGAGATGTGGTCTGAAATGACACGATTGCAAGAAGATATGCACAAATAGACCAAAGAAAAAAATGACCTAGATAAACAAAACAACGCGCCCGGAGGAGGAACTATTGTGCAAATCACGTTGATAGGAATGAATTCAATGGCTTCTCTACCCCCCAAACCAGTCTAAAAACTACTCTCTACTAAGGTGGCCAGATAAAGTAGCATACTTGACGCACCAAGGAAATAAATCGGAGAGCGAAAGAATAAAACAAAACCAAACAAGTACACAGCCAAGAGGAAAAGGTGTTTCATCCCAAAAACATATGTCAAATCATGATTTAATTAAAAACCACAAGGAGATGAATAGGTGACCAATAATAAATTCGTGCAGAAGGGAGGGGGAAATTTGCAAGGTAAGTGATCAAGCCCGTAAAAGGATTGGATGGAACTTTCAACGTATTCTTCCCAACCTCCGACCGCAATCTCCTCACAAAACAACACACACGGCCAAGAATCAGGTTTGGAATTTTTGTCCCTCAACGCAAGCCAAGTAGTCTAAATGAAACTAATAAAAGAAATGACAGTTGCCATAAATTTCACCCACCTCCACCAACAACAAGAAAGACCACAACAAACAAGGTCTTAGAGCTCACGTATCCCTCATGCCGTATGAACAAAAAGGACCATAAAGTGGGGGAAAGTTGGTGGCTCCAAAGAATAAATTCACCCTTAATTAGAAATTTGAAACAACACAAGGTATGAGTGAATTATAGTCGACAAAGAGGAGCAGTGAGTAGTCAATAATTTAAAATTTAATCCTAGCAAATCCTCCAACTTGGCGCCACCACCAACCTTTCTCTATTTCCACACATGCCAAGGTCGGTAGAAGACTAGTTTAGGTGGGAGATAACTCCCTTTTATTATTATTTTTTTTTTTTTTATTTTACCTTACTTTTATTTATTTACTTATTTTTAAACCTGGTTCAAAGGCTAGGTATATTTTAATAATTACGCCTAAAACAACTAAAAATAGTATTAATATTCCATAAACTTTCCCACTTGTTATTTTTTAAATGACATTGTGCATTCTATAGCTCAAATGCATGATTAGATCACTAGAAGAATGTTAGAAAAGTAATCTACCAAAGACCCTCAACAACTAACAATAGACCAAGATAGCATGACGGAACAAAAGAAGGAAAGAAAGATGCTTTTAAAAAAAGACTTCGCACTAGGGTCGCATCACAAAATGATCAAAAAAGGGCTCAGTTAAACAATCGATGTTAAGCAACAAGGTAAAGAAGAAAATGCGGATAATGAAATCGAATGGGGCATTACATCCTCCTCCCCTTAAGAAAAGCATCATCCTCAATGTGACATAACACGAGAGGAAGGAAGCGTGAAGCAACAAGGAACATATGGGGCAAAGGTACACTCTATGGTTAACATTTGAGATGCTAAAGCACAGCCATGGGGTGGCCTTGGGAACATTTGGTAGAAATTTGAATTTTGAATTTTTGTGAAGATTGGCAATTCTCTCTTATTCATTATTTCATTAGTCTCTTTCCATTATAATTATTTCTATTTTTAGTTCTTTTAAAATTTCATAGTTGTAGAGTTTTGGTTTATTCATTCTTGTGGGTTCCCAATATGAACTGCAATCACAACACTCTACCAGGGTCATACACAACACTAAATATTCACAAGCATACTTTTACATAATTTCATGTCATGTACTTGAATCACAAAGCTTAACCAAATATAGAAGAGACAGACTCGGTCCACAAGCATAACACTTGTCACATGTATATGACCGACGTATATAATTCTTGAGCAAAAGTGTACTACAACAACCTGAATTTTCCACAATTGCATTGATGAAGATTTTACATAACTCAGAAATTATCTACATGTACATTGGGTCAACAAGGGCATCAACGCCATATCCACAACATCACAAAACAAATCCAACTAACATGAGTAACACATATATCATAACACCACAACCAAAACATCATAACAAATCTACATACCTCCTAAAGCATCAGTCACTCACACACACAAATATCTTACGCCTACCTCAAGTCTCTTATGCCTCCCTCAAATCTCTTATGCCTCCCGTCAAGGATGTCGGTTGTCCCTATGTCCCTAAGCACATAGAGTTCGAACACTTCTAACCCAAGTGACATAATAACGCACGGTTCAACAACCCACTATTTATCTGTAACACCTTGGGGCGTACCCCCATACAATGAATCGGGTCCATAGGTCCAAACATTCCATGGTGCATCCCATGACCCTATTCCACACATCACGAAAATAGAACCAACATAGCAATCCGATCCAAATACCAAGTGGCAAAGTAAAATCCTCGGGCAAGGTGGTAAAATCTTAAAATTTAAAAGAAGATCCAAAACCAAGCAAAATAAATGGCCAAATAGCCATAGTTAGTGTCAAAATTTGCATGTTAGTACTACAAACCAAGGAAATTCCCAAAATGTAAAGCATAGCAATCAAGAAAATTGTTGGTCCTTGCATAAATAAATTAAAAGTTCAATTTACGAAAAAAATAAACATATAATAATGTCACATTATGATAACTATGTGGCCTTATCTGCCACCACAGGGGGTACTCAATGAGTTGCTGGCACTCAAAACATCAAGCCTCAGTTCACAAAATAAAATAGCAATAGTACAATAGTCATCATCTCTATCAGAATCATCCCCCCACAATTTTGACAAGGCTAAACACAATCATAACTACACAAAGGTTGAATCCATAAAACAACCATATAAGGAGAGAGGGAGGAGCACATGCCACCATATACTGAGTCTAAGGTTGGCTCTAGTGATTGGTCAACCATACACCTTTCCTCACTCTAGACATACACTTTTACCGATTTCCTTTAGGGTTGGTTAGCGCAAGGTTCACAACATAATATGTAACTACATCACTAACACAATGTTGGCACACACAGAATTATAATAACGTCTTACGTATGGTACATATATAGGGTAGATCACAATCATACATTCACTGGGTGCAATACATCACTTTACCACATTATGCACCCAAAGTGTAATCACTATAGAATAAGGTTCATACGTTCACCATATGCCCCCAAATCATGACATTAATCATTACATATTACAAAAATCATACATACAACGTAACATTAATTTTCTACATAACAAGGTGATACACAAATTTTTTCAAAACATGGTAAAAACATCATGATACAACTCAATTCACTTTACATCAATCTTGTCATACAATACATCGACACACCTACATATCACAATATGCCACAATGCTCCAACACTCCGTCATCCACAATAGCATTCTTTTCACACACCACAAGAAGTACTTCACATGTGAACTCTTCATAGAATTCCATAAGAAGGCGAGAGAATACTCCCATTCCCAGCACATCAACATGATAACAAATACACACTAAGTGACATACACATCATGTGCATTAACAATACCACAATTACGACATGGATCACATCACACTTAAAACCACATTACTCTTCCAATATCAACCACCATCATGCAACACCATCACCATCATACAACACCATCATGTAATATCATCACAACTCCAAAATGGCCCAGAGGTTCAAGAGCATGAACCTCCGCTCTGATACCAAGTGTAACAGCCACAAATTTAGACACACAAGATTACATAGAAAAACACACGAATTTTTTTTTGACTTGTTTGACACATAACACGATACAACATGTCGTCACCAAGGTTATAACTAACTCTATGAACAACTTTGACACAAGGATGACCACAAAGGTAGCATAGAAACGTTCACACCCCTCAAGGAAAATTCACTCTTCTCTTTGACAAGACACCACAAAAGACCAACCACAATACATAGTTATGGCTCAGGACGTCCCACTGTGAAAATATTCTTAAGCTTATTTATTCACTAACGATCTTCAAAGACTTGACTTTGGAATCTAGAAGGTTCATGATATGATTCTTACAATTCTTCTTATAGGGTCAGTTTTTTTTTTTTTATACTATTAAGGTCTATCCTAGGATCATCTCTAATATGACAATTACTTATTTAATTTGTTTACAAAACTAGGAGGTAATCGATTCCACAAGGCTCTCTATCCGAACCCACACTACTGAGACTTATTTCATACTTCCTTTACATAAGGAAGCAAGCATAAGTTCAAAAGAAGTGGAGTATTGTTTAGGTTCAGAACCATAATCTTCTTTGTTCAAGGATTAGCATTTTATCATAACTTAGAAAAGTGTTACAAGGTCTACGGCAAGGATTAAGGGTAACAGGTTAAATAGAGTTCATCATCCTAATTTCATGGGATATAGACCAGTATTTTACTTGGGGCTAATAATTTATCAAGAGGGTTCAAGTTTCATCTAGGTTTTACTTTATTAAGTTTGGCAAGGTAATATAATTAGGTTTAAAAAAAAAAATCAAAGAGCCAAACTTATAGTTTCTTAACTATTCCCTTTACTTACAAGATCTAGAATTCTCCCAAGGGTTAGATATTGATAACACTTTAATTCCATTTATCATTTCACAACCATAAGGTTAAGGTTAACAGTTTATCCTAGGGGTGGAAAGTAATTCCTTTTTCCACAAGTAGATAGTTCCTCTTCTTCTAGTTAAAGACTGCAATTTTATCCACGAGATCACCAATTCTTATATTTTATTTTTATTTTCATTTTATTTATTTGTTTGTTCATTTATTTATTTTTGATTAACTTTTATTGAGATTTCCAACCCACTTGATTATGCCTAAAATTACAACCATGCCAAGACCATGGAGGGTTATCATACAAGAAGGTTTTATGGCTCGAAGCATTTACAATTACTTGTCGAGAGAACAAGAAAGTGACACAATTTTTCAAATCACGATACACAATTTCACGATCCATATAGTATCATAAAAAATACACATAACAAGGTGATGATCGAGTTTAAATCCTCACAATAATAATTACAAGATTTTCTACAAAAGGACAAGATAGCCTTATTTCACAACTACATAAAATCCAAGGCAAGAGGCTTGCCAAACTTCCTTATGAGCACCACTCCCGCATTTACGACACTATAGACATACGTAGAAGGAACTTCAAAAAAAAAAAAATGAAGAAACCTTTACAACTCTTTTAGCTTCATCTACCCGCACAAGCCATCTACATCCAATTATCCACCTCGAATCAATTCGCGAGAACTAAGCATGATAAACACTATAACATTAAGACAATATGTTATTATCTAATCATTTCAAAAAGAAGAACATTGTTGCTTATGAAAATAATCCAAGTGTCTAAAACAAGAGCAATTAAAAAGGTTGTCAAAAAGGATAAAATGTCATAGTTAAAAGGATGGCACTATAATTGAGTATCATTTTCTCATAGGAGAAGTTAATAAACCATCATAATTAATTCCACCTAATGACCATCATGATAATGACCATCATTTTAACAAGATAACATTTTGAAAAGAAAACACTTACAAGAAGAGAATTAGTTCAAAACGTGATATGTCCCCATTAGTTTAAGTTAGTTCACCAAGCCAATGATTCACTATACCACTGTCAGTTCCCAAACAATCAATCAACACGGTAATATGTAAAATCAAACTGACTTAATAATATTAAGATGTTGTGCCTATAACAGTTAATTTTATATCAGTACAGAATAAATAAATTGGAAAAGAAAAAGGATGAAACACACAAATGACCTAGTATGGGCCACATCCTATCCTAACAATCCTACTATTAAAACCTTTCTTCTAATCAAAGAGAATTCCTTAAGAAAATAAAAAACTTGACAACACCAAACATAACCATTATATATCTTACAGAGGTTTACTCAATCATTCACAAGAACACAACATAGGATACATAGCTTCTAAAGGATCTGTTGTCAACAACAAGTTGACATCAAGCCTATCTGATCAAAACATAACCATTCTACTAAAATAACAATAAGAAGGTCATATCACAACGAGCATCATGATAACTAGTCAACCAAAGAATTTCAAAATACACCAACCTCTAAGCTACAGGAGAATGAAATTTAAACATTTTTAAGGATCAAAACATAGATTACTTTCTTACGCATAAAACAAAGATCCCGGTTTACGATTTGAAAACTTCCTCAATAATGATCAAGTAGATCTCACATCTTCCAACATATGTGAGAAAAAATCAAGGTATGGACAAGAGTATTTATTCAAATTTTAATTTATCTTGAAGATGCAAGTATCATCTCAAGAAGATATTTCGGAAGGTCGTCACTACATTCCTCAATACATACAACGGTCACCAAGGGAGTAAAGATGATCCCAAGGATGAGAATCTCCAAAAGATGAATAGGATTTCTACCAAATTATGATGATCATTTATGACACTTGAAGAATAAAATAGTTCTTCGAGGGGCTTACAAATAACAAAATAACTAACCCATTTTGAGAGTAATACAAACTTGGTTCAATTCAAAAATCACTCAAGTTAAGCACACACTAAGCCCTGAGAAGGGTAACTATAACTGAAATGAACTAAAAGAAAAAGATAGAGACAAAAATAACATCATTCACCTATACACTATGCACTTACAAAGTGCTCAATTACTATTTTGCAAATACCCAACATAATTCAAAATGACAGACATTACGAACCGAAACAAGAATCCAAAAACAGGCACTATAAAATTGAGTTGAATAACAATGTTTGATAAAACATTCAAATCATAAGATCGTAAAAATAACTAGGAATTTTCATTATAGGACCCCCTTTTCTTTTATGAATCTTATGAAAAAATTTGACCCAACCGGTATTTATTAGAACTCAAAAAATAATATAAAATGCTTCAAACAACACATTCATTTCTAACGCTGAAACTAATATCCTCCCAAATTGTGAAAGAGTAAGGGAAGTAGAAACCATACAACAAAACCATCACACGAGACATTTATATGAAGAGCGGGGTTATTTAATGAATCATTTAAATAAAAACATAAGATTCATGGGTATAGAGCATATCGTTCTTGATTAAGCTCCCGTAGTTGAGCACAAGTTGAATAGGGTCTGTAACAACATCTCAAGCCCAAACTCCACTTGTCCTCCAGCTTGTTGGGTGGTCCACACTCTTCTCACACCAAATTTGGCACAAGAAAGTTACGGCCGTAGTATGGAGTCTACCAAAACATATATCTACAATACTTTTAAGGAAAATGTGGTATCTAGGATGGCAGTGATAGAAATCAGTGCATAAAATGGCTTGATCTATGACCCCGATTCCACCATATATGACCAACAAAACAGTGTCCAACCTGCTTAGCCCACCTTTCAATTGCAGCACCTAGATTGCATGCAAAATTTGGAAGAGTAAAACATGAGGAAAGTTGAAATTATCTGACAAAGTGCCTCAAAGAGATGTGGTCCTGGAAATGACACGAGTGCAGGATATACACAACAAGACCAACAAAAAAAAATGACCCGTATAAACAAAACAATGCACCCATGGAGGAACTATTATACAAAATGCATTGATAGGAATGATTTCAATGGCTTCTCTCCCCCAAACTAGTATGAAAAAATACTATTT